>OX418223.1:42497882-42840517 GCA_948455865.1 Conomelus anceps | reverse complement strand
TTTTTCATTTGTCACCTCTTGTGCACGTCTTTTCGCCTGTTAGAGGTAAGCCCCATCCCCATCGATGAGGAAGGAAGCTCTGGGCAGGAGGCTCTCCATGTCAAGTTCGTTGCACACTTGCCGAATACATTCGCCGTACTCGAGGCTTGAGGTCGCCCAAATAGACCGTCGTTACCTGCAATCGATTGTTGTGTTGTAGGTGCAGCTACATTATTTCTTCTCTTGTCACGTATTTTCAACACTTGTTCCAACGCTTGTAATATTCACGAGCTGCAAAAAGAACACAGCAATGGATAAAAGTGGGAAGAATCTATTTTTATTTTTGCACGCTGTCACCAACTCTTGATGCTCAAAATAGATAACAGATAGTCTGTTGTCTCATACTTCTACTATTGCTATTTGATACATTGTATATATATATATATAATATATATAGGTCTGAGACCTGTGCGTGGGTAATGAATTGGATGATTGTGATTGATGAGCTGGACCTACAGTTTTAGGTGGGTTCCGAACCACCGGGAAGTGATTTTACAGCAGGGGACAGTCTTTTTTGCTGGCCTAATCTAATATCAAAACTGACACTATTTCAATTAAATATATGATTTTCACTCACTTTCATTGGAGATACTGGAGGGATGCATTTCACTTCTAAAGAGAAGAGAAGAAAGCCTTTTTTAATTATAATTTATAAAAAAAAAACCAGCTTGGTGAAGCTTATCTTTAGAAGTGAAATGCATCCCTCTAGTATCTCCAATAAAAGTGAGTGAAAATCATATATTTAATTGAAATACAGTACAGTGTGTCAGTTTTGATTAGATTGTTCATCAAGTTTATCGTTGCTCTGATAAACAGATATATTTTCCACAAAAAAGAACTACAGTACTCATATAACTATATATCATGGCAATTGACTTAGTGTAGGCTATCTATAGAGTATTTTATATTTACCACATAAAAAACAGCTGTTTATACATCCATTTATCAGGGCAATGAAATTAGTCTCAGCTGATAGAGATTCTATAAAAAGCCTGTATCAAGGTGTTATTTTGAAAAAGTGCTGATCACATTATTTATTCACCTTCAGCTGATGAGAACTCAAAATATATTTTGAAATCTATTACAACTATTTTCTATTTATAGAGGGTGATTTTCAAGTATGGAAACGGCTTTATATTGCGTAACTAAGGCCAGTATTTATGAACGTGACTTATCAAAGATCGACTTGGATAAGTCAGACTAAGCGGCAATAAGTCTTACTTACACTAACAAGTTCAAGCCAGCGAGCAGCTGTGGGTCCTAAAAGCCAACCCAGCTCCCACAACAAAGATCTGACTCCTGATAAATAATTTAACATTAAAAAAAAAAAACATTAAACAACTCTAATTTACACTATGTAAATGTTACAGGGTCAACTGGGTCGGCTTATAGACTCACTTTTCAGCTAGTAAACTCACCTAGAATAAGTAATGCTTAGACAAAAGTTTGTATTTATGAACCTAACTTAAAGATGATCTTAACTTATAAGTCAAGTCGTGCTTATAATTGGTGTCTCAAATACGTTCTTAGCCAAGCTAGGTACAGAGCTGACTTGAAGCCATTCTTAGATTGTTGTGTTGCATCATATTTTGATTTCATTTTTTAGTATAGCATCGGCTCATAATAATAAAATAAAATCATCATATTCAATTTTTGCACCATTGCAATGTAATTCACTGTAAATTTGACTTATTTAAATGATTTCTATTCATTTTATATAAATCTAGTTCTAACCTATACATTTTTTTGGCACTAAATGAGAATTCTCTTCCTACGAGATAGAATGGATGAAGTTCTTTGGTCTGCTGGCAGGTATTTGGAAAACAGAAAATAATGATTTGAAAGATGTTGGCATGGTAATAATTATGTAACACTAACTATAAATTTCTATGTAGTGCAGTATCTTCATCTTTTCATGCATGTTATTTTATGTTTATCGGTGCCTAATAATACAACACAATTTTAGGTTAGCTTGTGACCACGTTCAATGTAATAGAGCCTTTCCAAGTCAAACTTAGATAAGTCGTGCTTAGATCAACGTAAGTCACGTTCATAAATACGGGCCTTAAACGTTCTTTGCGAAAGAAGCTTATGCAAATATGCATAGTTTTAATAATCCAACTTTTTGCTGGTTTTGACATTTTTGTCCGCCATCTTGGATTCAACTTTGTTTTTTAAAAGGGATGGTGGTCATATGACACATCATTTCAGTGTGAAATTTCAAGAAAAACAATGACGTAAACAGTTTTTCAATAGATGCCCTTGTTTTCGATTTATAAGCATTAAAATTTGCAATTTTGGGAAAATTGTTAGCAATTAAAAAGGTAAAATACGCTGCATAAAACATTTTATTGAACTTTTCATTCAGAAATCATCTAACAACTAGAATGTAATTCATTTTTAATAATACCAACATCATAAAACATTTTATTTATAATGATACCTACTGGCTGATATTAACATCGGTAGCTGAAATGTGGTTGTTGAATAATAAACATAGCCATTTATTTTTTTGTATTGTTTACTTATTAATAATTATCAAGTCTTACCACTGTTTAAACTTAGTTATTAGATAATTTCATGATTGAAAAATTCAATGAAATGTTTTATGCAGTGAGTTCTACCTTTTTTATTGCTAACAATTTTCCCAAAATTGCAAATTTAAATGCTTATAAATCGAAAACAAAGACATTTATTGAAAAACAGTTTATGCCATTGTTTTTTGCTAGAAATATCACACTGAAATGATGTGTCATATGACCACCATCCCATTTTTAAAAAAATAAAGTTGAATCCAATATGGCGAACAAAAATTTCAAAACCAGCAAAAAGTTGGATTATTAAAACTATGCAGATCCGCATTAGCTTCTTTCGCCAAGAGCGTCTCAGTTCCGCAAAATAAAGCCGTTTCCATACTTAAAAATCACCCTACATAGATATATTAATGAATGGCTGAGAACCATTCATTATTATACTTTATTTATCATACTTTATTTATAAGAAACCTATCCTTTCGTTTCGCCTCAAAAGGGAAGAAGGAGTACTTCAATTTCATTGGCAAACGAACTTGATCTGTATTAAGGTTCCAAGAATAAGTTTAAAATTTGAAGTTGATTGGTCAAAGCGTTCGAAAGTTATCGTGCAACATACAACACACAAACATACAGAAAAAGCAGCGAGCCTAGTCACGAGTCAAAACTAAGAACTCGCTACGCTCGTTTAAAAAAGGAATAGCTTTATTGAAATTTAAATTTTCTCCTTCTTGTTTTATTTATAAGAAAAGCTATTTTGTATTCATGTTCTTCTCTTGGTTGTTCTCTTTTTCTTCTTCTTCCTCAGACTACCTTCGGGTCTGATTACAACAGTGGCTTATTGTATATTGTTTGTACTTCTGCCCAATTATTAATATATTTTAAAATTATAGTTCCTCATCATTCTAACACGAAAATCAATGTACCATTTTTATGATTCTTGGTAATATTTCATGTGGCCCGCCCACGACAAGTAAACTCAGTTCAGCCGAGATTTAATCTGGTCAAAGAGAATTCCCTTCGAGAACTTTGAAAACATTTGCTAGACAGCAAAATGAGAAATAAGGGAGTAGAGATGCTGCTCTTCCACTGCACAGCGCCAGCACTGGAGTGGGCGGTCTACTTTTTGGCACTTTTTTCAGTGTGCCTCGGATTTTGTTTTTTTCTGTAAACTTCACAAGCAGACAGACACGTTGGACAGATGAAGGGAGTAACATTGTTTACAAACTTATTTTCGTCTCCTGGACAAAACTTCTCTTCTTCTTCCAATTTCGTCCCACACCTTTCTTTTTATTTTTCTTCTTTTCCTACTCCTTATTCTTTTGCTTTTCCCTCTTTTCTTCTTTTTTTCCCTAATTTTCTTCTTCTTCTTTTCCCTGATCTCTTCTTCTTATCCCTATCCTTTTTCTTGGTTACCCCTGTTCTTCATTTATCTTTCCTTTCCATTTCCCCTTTCTTCTCTTTTTCCCTATTTTTCTTCTTCTCCTTCTTCGTTTTCTTGATCTCTTCTTCTTCTTCTCTTCCCTGATCACTTCTTCTTCTTATCCCTGTCCTTTTACTTGTTTTCCCACTGTTCTTCATTTATTTTTCCTTTGCATTTCCCTTTTCTTCTCTTTTTTCCTATTTTCCCCTGATCTTTTTCTTCTTCTTCTACCACTCCTTATTCTTAAGCTTCTCCCTTATCTTCTCTTTTCCCTAATTTTCTTCTTCTTCTTCTTCTTTTCCCTGATCTCTTGTTCTTCTTATACCTATTCTTTTTCTTGGTTCCCCCCTGTTCTTCATTTATCTTTCCTTTGCATTTCCCCTTTCTTCTCTTTTCCCTATTTTTCTTCTTCTCCTTCTTCTTTTTCCTGATCTCTTCTTCTTCTTCTTCTTTTCCCTGATCTCTTCTTCTTCTTATACCTATCCTTTTTCTTGTTTTCCCCCTGTTCTTCATTTATTTTTCCTTTGCATTTCCCTTTTCTTCCTATTTTTCCCCTGATCTTTTTCTTTTTCTTCTACCACTCCTTATTCTTTTGCTTCTCCCTTTTCTTATCTTTTTCCCTAATTTTCTTCTTCTTCTTTTCCCTGATCTCTTCTTCTTCTTATCCCTATCCTTTTTCTTGTTTTCCCCCTGTTCTTCATTTATTTTTCCTTTGCATTTCCCTTTTCTTCTCTTTCTTCCTATTTTTTTCTTCTCCTTCTTTTTCCTGTTCTTCTTCTTCTTTTCCCTGATCTTCTTCTTCTTATCCCTATCATTTTCTGTTTTTCCCCCTGGTCTTCATTTATTCTTTCTCCTTCTTCTGTTCTTCTTATTTTTTCTGATTTTGTTCAGCTTCTTTGTTTCTCTATCTTCTTCTGTTCTTCTTCTTTTTTCTGATTTTGTTCAGCTTCTTTGTTTCTCTTTCTTCTTCTTCTTCTTCTTCTTCTTCACCATCTACTTTTTTCTTCGTGTTCTTCTCTTGGTTCTCTTCCTCTTCTTATTTTACTTTTCTTTTTGTTTCTTTTTCCTAATCTTCTTATTCATCTTCTGTTTATTTTTCTTCTCCTTTACATTATTTCTTTTCCTTCTTATACACATAATCCTCTTCCCTCATTTTATTCCTTTCTTCTTCTGTTTTCCTTTCTCCATCTCATTTCCTTTCTTCTTCTCTTTCCCTTTCGTCTTCTCATTTCCTTTCTCCTTCTCTTTCCCTTTCTAATTATATTTTCCTTTCATCTTCTGGTTTCCTTTTTTCTTCTCTTTTCCTTTCTTATTCTCTTTTCATTTCTTTCTTCCTTCTTCCCTTTTCCTTTCTTCTTCTCTTTCCCTTTCTTTGATCCTCCTCCTCCTCCTCCCCCACCTTCGCTCATTTTCCTATTCTTCTTTTTTCATCTTCTTTGAACATCTTCATCATCCTCATTTTACATCTACTTCTTCCTATTTTTTCTTCTTCTCTTTCCTTCTCTTCGTACTTCACAACATTCATTTTCTTACTCTAAATATTTTCTTATTACTCCTCTAAAGTGTTTCTTTCTCCTATCATCTCATTCTTCTCACCTTTCTTTCCCTTATTTTCTTATTTCTATAACTATTCCTTTTTCTATTTCTTTTTTCATCTTCTCCTTCTCTTCTTTCTCCTCATTTTCTCATCTTATTTCTCCTTCATCACCCCCCCCCCCCACTCCTCCTATTCCTCCATCTCCCTCATTTCCTTTCAACTTTCACTCTTTTTAAGAACCCCTTCGCTTTCACCCGAATTTCATTGCTTATTCACCATCAGCTAGCAGCCATCCAATTCACTTTTCCACTAATTTCCAACTCTGCTTCCCCTCTTCCGTCGCCATTATCATCTCCTCTCTTCTTCCCCTATGTTTCCTTGTTTTTCTCCCTCTCTTTGTCACATCATCACCGTCGTTGCCACTGTCATGAATTTTTCATAAGTAATTTTCGAAAAATAAAGAATCCCAACTTGGCCACCAACTACTTGTCTTGTCACACTGCTGTCTGATTCCAGCCCTTCGCTTTCAACAAACTTTCGTCTCTCAGTGAGTTTTCGTCTTATCCTCGCCGCTCGCCGCCGTCACCCTCTCTTGTTTACGTTTAGCTTCAACAGATAACAAACTTTAATATTTTCCGGCTAATTTCAGAACAGGGACTTGAACTTTATGTCAATTTTGAGATAATGGTTTTAGTCTTTCAAAAACTTCGCTGTAGAAAGCAGTGACTGCATAAGTGTGAAACAACCCATGGAGCTACAATATTGTCGTGTTTTGGATGCTGTATTCTCACGCTGTGCATTGATTGCATTCTTCTTCTTCTTTTTCGTCTTCTTCTCCTTTTCATTCTTCTTTTTACTCCTTCTTCTTTCCATTTCTTTTCTTCCTTATCTTTTTCTTTTTTTCTTCTTATTTTCAGTAGCGAGAAACTATCTTTTTTATTGAAAAGCCAATTTCTATTGAACGGCCAGTTGCACGAAAGCCAATTAGATGAGGAGTTTAATGTCAGTTAACTAACTGTCGTAAGTGTAACGGCTTTATTTCTGTTGCACAAAGATCCATTAGTTAATAATAATAATAAGCGTATGGCTTTTAATGGTGGGGAGACCCTTACGGGTAGTTCCACCTCACCGTTTGTGCCATGTGACGGGCAACATGGTGGACCTACTATTTTAGGTGGGTTCCGAACCACCGGGTAAGTGATAATAAAGCTTGTAACATCAAGTCATTGAAGCACGGTCACCCATCCAAGCGCAGTCTTGAGCGGTCGTAACTGAACATCACGATCACTTGAACACCACGCTCACCGCATAACCAATCACCATCCATTAGTTATTTTTCGTTAACAGAATGGGCACAATCTGGCAACATTGTAATTTGATCAACAGCTGATTCTGAAGTTTAAAAAAAGTTTTAATGTGGAATAGACAAAATCAGTTTTCAACATTCACCTTAATATGGAGAAGTTCCACAACATTTCTGAATCAAGTGTTAATTGAATTCGGGCGGTTAAATATATTTTACGCCGGTTAGCCTAATCGACATTATCGCTTGTAATTATCCTTTGTGGAACTAAATTCTCTCCATTAAATTTAATTGGCAACCGGCAACCGGCCGTAGTTTGTGAGAATTAGTTAAGAGCTTTCTGATGAAGAGAACAATCTATGGATTAGTAATGAATTCATTTAAGATGAAAAGTTAAAATAAGAACTGAAAATCCTGTTTTACACATAATATTGGAATTATTTAAGATAGTTGAAATACCTTGTGTTTCAGTCACAGATGAATGGTAAACACACAAAGATTTATTAAAACAATATGACGGGTGAGCTTTCGTCCACCAATACTAGTTAAAAATGAAATTAAAAAACGAAATATTATTACTTTTAGAAAGTAAAAATATATTACAAATAGATTAATAACGGTCACAGAAGTAGATGCTCAATAGTTATAATAAAATATAGATGTGAAGAATCTATATGGGGTAACCAGTGGCGCACCCAGAAATGACCCAAGGGGGGAGTGCTGGAAGTGAAAACTGTTGGAGTTGTCAGTTGCCAGAGTTGGGGAGTCTTGGGACCTGTTTCCTAACAAAGTTCAAATAAATAGTAAAAATAATAAGAAGCTTATGACTTTTATTGGTGGGGACACTCTTACGGTTCACCTCGCAATAGTATGAGCACTTGTAGTTACTGCAAAGTGCTACAAGGGTAGCTGCAGGGGGTGCTGCAGGTAGTTTGTCAGGCAGTCCATTATAGAATAGTTCCCTTGAGTCCTACTCCCTCAAAAAACCTTAAAAAATAATCCTCTCAAAACGAAGCTATTCGTGTTCTTTGGAAAGTTTCAAGTAAAAACAAAGCGGATTAATAAAATAACAAAAAAGCCAGCTAGATTAATAAATGTTGAATTGTATAAATTATGAATTTCATACATTTATTAAGAATTAATTGCATTGCTGCATTGTGAAGATTGCCGCGAAAGCTTTGTAAGTTTTCACAAAACTAAATTCAATTTTCAGGATCTTTTGCTTAAAGGAATGTTGATAAGCTACTCCTGGTCAACTTCTCTATGAATGAGAATTCCTATTCCATTCACTCAGTTTTCTTTGATAGTGTTCGCTTGAGCTGACACTATTCAAACATTTGGGAAGTGATAGCCGCGAGCCGTAGCAGGTATCTGTTCAATCAGATAGAGATAAGCTGCGTTCTCGTAGGTCCTGTTTGTAACGGTGACCGATTAGATTGGCCAGCAAAAAAGACACTGTTCTCTGCAGTAAAATCACTTCCCGGTGGTTCGGAACCCACCTAAAACTGTAGGTCCAACTCATCAATCACCATCATCCAACTCATTACCCACGCACAGGTCTCAGACCTATGTGGCCTTCATCCTCAAAAAAAGTGTAATTGGCAACTGCCTTGCGATTATAAGGATAGCAAGCTTCCATTTGAACAATACTTAATTTGTGAATCAGATTAGAGAATATATTTTTAATTTTAAATTAAAGTTGAGAATCACTCCACTTTCTATTTTCTTTAAAACTTCGAGTTTTTCAATTAAGTATTTTATTGAAATTTTTTTATTGAAATTGGCTTCAGGGGAGGGGGTGATTGAGCACCCAAATCATCCCCCTTGGGTGCGCCACTAGGGGTAACCGAATGTTATTAACATTTTATTGACCAAACGAAAGGAGGTCCAGTTTCAATTCTTCCGTTCTGCATTCCGTCTGTATGTCTCGCGATTATAAATAAATGCGTGAATCGAATTCTATGAAATTTTGCAAATATGTTCTTTTTAGGTTAAAGCGCTAGGACCACTTTTAATCGATTTATGTATAATTTCTACTTTTATAATGGTTGAAAAATATGAAGATTTAAATTTAAATTTGACTTGAACGACGTGAACCACGTGTGCGTCATTAATCATATTATGTAATAATGAATCTGTAAATTCAAACTTCGACTCATACCCACGCTCAGGCTTTGCTTTTGTGGGTATTAATTTCCTTTATTATAATATGTGTTTTTTTAAATGTATAATGAAGAGGAAATAAAATTGATTTCTTTTGACGTTGTTACTTATAAATCTCTGTCGGTTTATGCCATTGCTGCATGAAAGAAAGAACCTTCAGTTTTACACGTGAAATTACGGTGGACCTTTGAAAGTTGAGTCCATAATAGAGAGGAACGTTTGTTTTTACACTCAACCGAAAGATACAGATGACTTCCTCCGTGTAAATTTACTCTAAATGATAAGAAGTTTTACATAATCACAGTTTGCAACACACAGCAGAGATCCTAGAATAATGTTCCAATAATTTAAAAATATCTTGTAGAACTATGAATATGAAATGAGTAAAAAATCTAGTAAGAGCATAAAAAGTCGAGAGAGAGAGAGAGAGAGCATGAGAGAGAAGCACAGAAAAGCAAATGCTAGGAATGAATTCCCAAGTGGTTGGGTAGTCCATCACGTGACTTGCCTTGGAAGCTACTTCCAAAATAAAAAAACAACAGCTTGCTCTCTTGAAAAAAGGTCAGCATTTGAGGCGAACGAAATTTCTTTTACCTACGATCAATCCTCAAAAAGATTATAATAATTCTCGTTATAACAATATACAAAAATATTATTATTTTTGCTTTTTAAAAATTCAATTCCAATTAAGAATTTTATACTTTCTTCAACCCACGGTGAAGAAGGTGATGAGTTGAAAAATAATTCATTTTTGATCATTTATTTGATAGTTGATAATTAACCCACGGTGATGAGTTGAAAAATCATTTTCGGTTACTTTTCGACGTATAAAAAGCTATTACTCTACTGAAAAAAGTATAAAATTCTTAATTTCTCTTTTTTTTTGAGGATGAAGCCCACATATGTTTGAGACCTGTGCGTGGGTAATGAGTTGGATGATGGTGATTGATGAAATGGACCTACAGTTTTAGGTGGGTTCCGAACCACTAGGAAGTGATTTTACAGCAGAGAACAGTGTCTTTTTTGCTGGCCAATCTAATCGGTCACAGTTACAAACAGGACCTACGAGAACGCAGCTTATCTCTATCTGATTGAACAGATACCTCCTACGGCTCGCGGCTATCACTTGGAAATGAAGCTTTTCAAAAACAACAATAATAATATTATAAATTGTCACTATTCTACGTTTCCTAATCTTACGACCAGAATTATTATAATCTTTTTGACGATTGATCAAACCGCCCCTCAACATACAAGATTTGGAGCAAATAGTTGAGTTGTTGAAATTGATTTCAAATTTATGACATCAAACGATGAAACCATTCAACACATAATTCTGGAGTTTGACAGATTCACTCGATTCAGTTTATTCTTTACTAAGGTTGCATCAAGTTTATAATAAATAACAATAAGTTTGGGTGAACCAAAGATATGAACCCACACTGATTACTGACATAAATGAGAAGATTTATCATAGGAAATGAGGCCGCACAATGAGTATCGTCATAAAAGAAAACATATAGAATATGAAAAACACATGTGGTTCGGAAGCCACCTAAAACTGCACAGCACTGCATATGAAAAACACAGGTGGTTCGGAACCCATCTAAAACTGTAGGTCCAACTCATCAATCACCATCATCTAATGCATTACCCACGCACAGGTCTCAGACCTATGTGGGCAACATCCTCCAAAAAAAAGCACCATATGATAAAACAGCCGTCTAGTCCAGCGAAGAAGAAAGAATCTGTGAATAGTTTTTTTTAATCAAATTCCTTTCTACTATACTTGAAGGCATACACGTTGGTACAAATTCAATGATTTAAAAATACTTCAAAAAATTAAATTCCGTTTATTGCATTCGAATACTAAATTAAAAATTATTCTAGCTAAATTTTCCAATAGCTCTAGTCAACAAGAATAAAATATAGGTAATAAATTTAAAATACATAACAAGATACTATAAATTTGTTCGGAGCCAATACATGAAATCATAAATCTCGAATAAAGCTGGTTGATTTAATTATTTTTAATGGGAGGCTACCGTATCACACGCACTAGAGATAATGATGATCATTATTTAATGGATTCAGTACTAATGATAAGGCTTAATTGAACCTAAAATAAATACAAAATAACTGAAGAATATAAAATTGGAATAAATAATGATTAAATTAGCAGAAATATTGTTTGTCATGAATGTTAATTTCTTTCTAGAATTAAATTGAAATGTTAACAGCAACCAGCTAGTAGGATTGGGCAAACTTGGGCTGTAAATACATTGAAATAAATAAAAAATTCCTATTGTAATAATATACAAGATTAATTACCTAAGGATGTTTGCACAGTGTAGCATCCATACTCGATGATAATCATCGATGCGAAGTCCGTATGGAGTGGCCGTAGCCGAGTGGGTTAAGTGCTGGTTTGCTAGCCCAAAGGTCCCGGGTTCGATCCCAGTTCTGACCGAAAGATTTTACCTCGGGCCACTCCCGTGTTTCGGAGGACACGTTAAGCAGTCGGTCCCGGCTGTCTAAAAAACAGTCGTTAAGTCACGTCAGAGGCCCTGAACTTATTCAGGTGCGACCTGATAACTCTGACACCAGACCTGAGCCAGCCAGGTCACACGATATTATTATTATCGATGCGAAAGGAAATACACGCTAGAGAATGGGGGTCTTCATGATGATGATTTCGCACCTAAGATTATCAAAGATTAGTGATACTTCACTGCGCAAGCACCCTAACTATACAAAAGAACAATAGGATCAGTACAGATATTAAATAAATGTTGAAACTTAAAATAAATATTAAAGCTATTCATCTTCAGCAGTTTAAAAAAAAAAAATATTTTTTATGACAACTGGAATAATACTTCCCCTCACATTTCAAACATCTCCAGTCTTTCGGATAATAAATAAAAATATTATGTAATACATTATGTACATGCTTAAATAATATAATTAGTTCAGCTAATGAGAACGAGCAATTTCTGAGAAAAACTGAAGAATATCTTCGATAGAGAAATCCAAAGTTATCATGGAGCCAGGGTAGCATCGCTGTATCAGTTCTTCGATGTACTTGTATTGTTGGATGAATTCTTCTTGCATTGCTCTCCAAACAACCTGACAAAAAATCAGGAAATTGCAACAATATTTTTGTTCTGAAGCATTGATATTATTGCGTAGTATTATTTCAATTTTGTGTGATATTTAATCATTTTTAATTCCCTATTCTTTTTCATTCTATTAGATTGTTCATAGTCGCATTTATTGTATTGGTCTCTCCATTCGTAGTTATTGTAAGCTGTTAATTACAATTAATATTGAAAATTAAATGTTGATACATGAATGCAGAACAGTAATAAAGCATATAATATTCAAATAGAAATCTGTAACCATCTGCACTAATCATTTTCACGAAAACGCCTTCACTAGTCATGTCACTTAACTTAATAATTCAGTTTCAACTGTATAAGTAAAACACAATTCAGCGCAGCACTGCTGTCTTACACAATTTCAACTGGAGAATCTAAACTTCAAATCTTAGTGAGTTATGTCGAAGTTTCACTGAACATTTTCACTTGATTCTATATTCTTGATTCTATATGAAACGACGCACACTAAAAGTAGTTCAAAGAGATTTGATTGTATGAAATTTTGTTTGAAACTTTCAAGTCGTAAATATACACGTTAACTGTACTAACTGAGATAAATTAATTCAGCTAGATTAATGCCCACTTCCATATTAAACTACTTTAAATTACTGTAATATTACTTTTTGTATATAATCTACTTGATGCTTTGCGTACAAAAATAGTTTAACGCATAGTAGAACGCAAATCATATAACATTACATAATTCACTTTTTATGCTTTTTCAAATCCCATATTTTTCAAGCTTTAAATCTTTATAAAATGTGATATTTTGTCTTATTTCAACGTATTATTTCACATGACTCAGAGCCCAGTAAAGAGTGCTTGGTTTAACAAATAATTGGGAGACCACATCTTGGTGAGGAAACAGCTGTCTCAACAGCACATTGGGTGGAATTTCACCTGAAATGATAAAGGCCTGTCCGAGCACATATTCCGATAGAAGGTTTACAAAGAGCAATCCAGAATTTTGCTACTTAGGCCGTGGTCAGGCTGCATGCGTACTCCGACGAGTAAATGGACGTGCGTGCTCGCATCTGGACGTCAGAGAAAAACAAACATTGATAAACCGGTTTGATTGGTCACAGTAGAGAAGAGTTGGTCGTACGAGGTCTTGCGCACACGTACGAGTCAATTCTGGAAGCAAGTTTGCTTGATTTTCTTTGCGTGGTCGTCAGTGTGAAAATGAAAGTTGAGGAGTTGATTATGCTTGGGTTTGACCAAAATCCATTGTGGGACCAATCCACAAAGGATTATCAAATAGAGATCTGAATGTGACCGCCAATTTTTTCCACAAGCTTGATACAAGTCCAAAAATTGCTTTGTTTTTCAATTTTTGTGCTGATTCTGTTTAAAATTAATAAAACGTTTCTAGTGACATCCGAAAATTATTTTTTTTGTAGATCAGGAAAAAGTAGCTTGAATTCTCCTTGCGTCTCTCTTTTTAAATTAATATCATTCACCCAGCTTTCTTTTTCTTCATTAACAAACAAAATGCGCAATAACAGATTGTCTAACAACTGGTCAATGCCATTGAAGTATAAACTCGCAGGAGTAGGAAGTTTGCAATGTGACCACTCTTACTCTGACGACCTACTCGTACGACCTGCTTGCAAAACGATCTACTCGTCAGTCGCATGCAGTCTGACCACGGCCTTAGCCTTAGACCTCTATTAAACTCTTGTTAGACCTACATGATCTAGCAAGTGTCTACACTTGTGTAATAGGAGTCCAGATCGCTCTACGAAAGGTCTCTACTGCAATAAGTGCATTCTTCTAGATGAGCTTAAATACCACCCGTTCATCCCGGTAAATGAATTAAATCATTCAAAACTATCAAAATGAAAATAATGATTTCCTACCAACTTAGAACTAAGGTAAAGTAATACTGTATTATTTAGTAATGCTAGAGAGCAGACAGTCATACCTGGAGTAAATTTTCTTCCTCACAAAGATGTTTGTTAACTTTGCGATACAAATCGTACAGGCCTTTCTTCACTTCTCTTCCAGGATATTCTCTGATAACTTTTCTCAGTTCCTGCTTGCTAAAAGCCATTTGATAACTAATTTCCGATTCCTTCACTCCCTGAGATACTTTCGCCTGGACGCCTTCAAAAAATTGCTGAAAACAAATATTAATTTAATTTAAAAGATCACATGATACAATAAATAAATGGAGCAAAATTTTTCAAGTAAGAGTACAAAGGGTATAATAGAAAGTCATGAGAAAACAGAGTTAAAAGTTTAAGAAACAGGAAATATTGTACATACAATTCATGGATTCTCTTGAGTCTCAGACACAAAACAAGTGGCAAGCGGCAGTAGAAAAATTTAATGAGTGACGTCACACTTCCGTTTTGCAGCTTACCATTTACCAGCACCGTTTACCAGCTTACCGATTTGCAGGGTTATGGGTTGTTGACAACACAGGTATTTTTTATTGCGGACGATGCCCACATGAGTCTGGAGACTTGTGCGTGGGTAATGAGGTGAATGGGTGAATGATGGAAAACATCCATGGCTGAAAGAAAAAAGCCAGCCATAGCCTTATCTTATCACAGACAAACGCTCCAACCAACTGCGCTACCAGAGCCACCTGATTTTTTCTATTCACCCCATATCGATATCATGAATTTTCAAATTAATTAATTGATTTTCTATCTACCATTACCCTTATTCATTTCGTGCATGAGAAAATCTAGTATGCTTGAGGGATAATGATGTTTGTATCCAATAAGTTTTGGATTCAGAGCACACAATAAATAGAGCTTATCCTTAGTAGTCAAAACAAAAAGAATGAATAGCTCAGTTCGATTATCTTTCATTCACTAAATCTCTGCAACTTTTAAATTAACAGACATTTCGATTGCATTTCAACTTTTCATTTCTACCCTCAACTTAGTTTAGATAAGAAAGAAAATACACATTTTGAGCTGGAGCCTCTAAATATGAATAATTTCAACGTTAACCACTTTTTAACTTCAAAATTAATTGATTGGAATTATATAAGAGCTTGGGAGCTTCAAAGATGAATTTCTTCTAATCATACTCTTTGTATATTACAAAAGAAGAAATTTAATACTGGATATCATTTTGGATGATTTCCACATAAGGATTAGAGCGACTTATTTATATAATGTAGAATAGATTACTCTTCTTTATTCCCTCCCCCTTTCAACTCCAACTTTTTCCTATCCTCATATCCTTTTCCCAACTACCTGAATTTTGAATTCCTCTAACATCTTTAATTTTTGCAACGTAATTTTATTGATTAATAGCAATTATTTCATTTAATTTTTTTAAATGTCTTATAATACAGGCAAATGCTGAAAAACCTACTGAGGTTTAGCGGGACCATTGACTGTAATAATTAACTGTAATTTTTGTAAATAAATGATTGATTGATTGATGCCTGATGCTTGTACATATGAGTGAGTAGCTGCAAGTCAGTATTGACAAAATAACAAATTCTGACATTTTGTGTGGATTTAGTGTAGTGCAGAATTAGGATCACTTCCTTAAATCCCCCCCCCCCCCCAACTTGTTAATCCTTGTACGATGGAAGAAATAACAATAAAACGAGGTTAATTGCCTTTTTCTCTTGTCGATTTTTAGTTTGCTACAAATTGTTCCAAGTATTCAAGTAATTGCTTGATTTATTGTTGAAAGTATTAATTATTAATTCAGGTTTAATTAATTTCAAGACGAATAACGAAATATACTGTAGTTTTCACATAACTTGGCAGCAGTTGGGTTCTGATGTAGCAAATCCTCCCATTTTCAACACACTGCCAAGTTATATGAATACTACAGTAAAAAATTAAAATACATTATTGAGGTTAAAAAGACAGAACTCACATTCAATTTCTCAAGGGGCCTTCCAAAATATCTTGTAACATATGCTTTGAGAGCGTCATTATACTTTTGTTTGGCTTCTTTTCGTTGAGCATCCAGTACAGAGATTTTCAGTTGCGACAGCAGAGCAAACAAGTGATGGAAATTTTCTGGAAAATTGTAAAAAAATTGTCAGCATTAAGTACAAAATTCTCAATATTGTTAAATCATATTACAAAAGTTGGATTACATTGTTAAAAGGAAACAGACTACTGGAAAAATACTAAGATCTAGCCGAAGACTTTCATTACCATAGGTTAGCAAGGAGCAGATTTTTTAATCTAGAATCACGCTACTTGAGTTACGAGAGCAAGTGTCAAGAGCTCGTGTATCACAGTGCAAATTGATCATCTGCTCTACACTCTCGCTCTACAGCAATAAGTGTCTCCATCTAGAGGTTTAGATAGGACGTTTGACTGCTCATATAGTACTTACCAAGGTAATAAGAGAAACAAACAAACGAGATGTGAGACAATTTGATTCAATATGTCTGTGCATATTGAACGGTACTTATAGTTTTTTTATCCTCTATAAATCTTAAAATGGTTAATGATTGGGATATTGCTTTCCATAGAAAATGTTTTGTGATTATGTGAGTAAAGGTAAAGTAACTTTCTTTTCTTATGTTTGATAATTTGATTGTATGATTTTTCTTTTTTAGTTTTTAAAATTAACCATAAATTGTATTCATTTTTCTTTTAAATAATACTTGAAATTATTGTATGATAATTAGTTACTATTTTTTTACATATTTCATAATTTTTTCACCACTCTGAATTTGATTTTTTGTAATATTATGTCTGTAAAGGAGTCAGATTTGGGTAAACCTGTTGTCTCCATTGTAAATAAATAATAAGTATGAAAACTACTAACCCATTTTAACAACTTCTTGGGGAGTTTTCTGATGTTCGGCAGCAATCAGTGGAATAACTTCAAACATGGCACCCGCTAAGCGCACATACCATTTATCCAGATCTGTTCTTCTTTCTGTGTCTTTGAATATCAATTCCGACGTTCTTGCGAATTCCTAAGCGAACATAAAAATAATGATCAAGTGATATACGAATTGACCACAAATAGTCAAAATTAAATAATTATTCCATACATGAAAAATATTAATGTACAACATTAATGATGATTTAATTATTTAGTAATAAAATAATTAAAGTTTAGATTAACAATGAATTAAAAAATTTATACAATTCAAAAAAAGGTAGCTGTAAAGAATTACAGTGGAAAGCAAAAATTATAAAGAAATATATTAAAAACAGTAAAAAAGTTACTGGAAATGTTAGTCATGCTAGGAAAACAAGCTTGAAGGAGTTGCCAATATTCTGTAAGACTAATAAAAAGTAGCACTAGAGTGAGTTTCCATAGAGGAAATAAACACATGAAGAAAGATTTTATAAAAAGAAGAAACACAACAACAAAAGGGGGTCACTGTAGAATTGAAAATATTTACTCAATCTCATCAGGGAGGAGACTGAAAGCCACCTTCAAATAAATACAATATGATTGTCTTTAAATATGACAATAAAGATGTTACTCAATGTTTGATCTGATCATAGTTAATTTTATATTCAGGAGATTTTTCATAATTCTTCTTAATGATCAAGAGGTGGTTATACAGAGTAAAAAAATGTGAAAATGTTTATAATTCACAAGAATTTATTTAAATTTGGCTTCTTAGAAAAAACAGAAATGTTTACCTCAAAATTAGCAACAAACGGTAGGATACCACATTTGCTCTTCTTATTGACTCTAATATCTTGAATGGATTTCAGTTGGGCTTGCATATAGCGATCGTAGCTTCTCTTCACTTGTACGAGAACCGATCCGAACGTTTTACTCAGGAATGAGCCTGCATCTTGGGCTGACATGACATGCTGGCTTAAACGGACCAGAGCATGCATACAATAGCTGAAATTGGGTGAAAAATTCAATTAATATCAAATAGAAAAAATGTGATACGAACTTTAAAATAAATATTTACATTACATATCAACAGTTTAAATCAACATAGTGAATTAGACTCATCACAGAATCTCTCCTGCAATGTTTACAAGAGTAGTAAGATATAATATTCTTTGACAAAATTAACAATGAATTATTTAAGAAAAGCTATTAAATTATTTAAGAAAAATCAACTTTTAGCATCATGCTTGAGAAATTCCAGTGCCTTATCATAATAGCTACTGAAATATGTATCAGGCAATTTAAAAAATATTCAATCACAGATTCATTCATCTGATATACTTGGATTTTAAATTATAATTATAAACGAGCAACACAGAAATGCTAGCTTTAAAGAAGGTCTTATAAATAAACGCACAATGTGCAGACAAGAGGTCCATGTAAATTTTTATGATATTTGAAAAAATGAATCGATATCAAATATATTATGAAATCAGTATAACCCAAGCGCGTTCGACATAATTTCGAAGACATTCATTTTCAGCGGAACGCTGTATGCACTGGGAGAATTAATTTCGTTATATTAGATAGGTAGATAGATATTTATTTGTTAATTGCCACTAGGCTTGTCGCCTATGGTGGCAGATACACATTAAATATACAAATGCAGATAAAAATAATAATAAAAATAAAATAAACATAAAACAGATACATGGTACATAAAAAACAAAATAATAAAACTTGTTGTATACATAAACTACCGGTGCAAAATTGAATTGGCCTTGAAAAAATTATATTAGAGAATTCTGTTATTAAAAAGTTTGGGCAAACTACGTTAACGACAAAGTTGTATTTGTTTAATTTTCCAGAAGTCCTATTACTATAACATATGACTGTCACTATTTCAAACAATAAAGAGTATGAGCAAAACTACATTGAGGATTACGATAATTATAGCCTGAACACTCTATGTATCTGCCCTTTGTAAAGAATCTTATTTTTAAAGCAGGCGGATGCATATAGAGTGTTCAGGTTAGCTATCTTAATCTTCAATTTAGTTTTGCCTAAACTCGTTATTGTTTGAAGTTGTCGCAGCCATATTATTTTATAGTGACAATACTTTACTATAAAATTAAACGAAAACAATTTCTACAGTTTAATTATTGAATACTGTATTCCTACATCATAGTAGGGGCAACGTTCTAATCATTTAGGAGTTTCTTATGCTTACATGCTATCAATCCTCTCATGATGGTTGATGAAGTTGACAAGTTCCGGCTCAATGCATCCGAAAATATCGCCCATCATTCTTCTCACTTCATCATTCACTTGTTTTTCTATCCTTTTCTGAGGAAGAGCAACTGGTTCACTTTCAAGCCTGTTATCTAGTCCAATGCCATCCAAAGTGGTCTGAGTATTCTAGAAAATCGAATTCAAATTAGCTTAAAGAACTTGAAAAGTAAAAAGCGAAAAGCGACCACAGATGTACAGTCTTATAAAATCTCTTGCCGGCTTTAATGGAAGATGAGTATCTATTAATATTGAGAAAGTGTAGATCGCGGCCATGACTTAAGAAGGATGGTACTGGAGATTCGCAATTAGTCTTTTAATTGAGGTCCGTTTGGTTCAACAAGTAACCAACTTTATTAAATTAACTTTTTTAATTTGATCTTTTAGTTAAAAAGCTAAGATAATTAAATGGGACGATAAGACCCTATAGATCTTCAAACCTTTAGTTTACAGAATAATTTTAGGGGTTTTAGAAGGACTCACTCGTAGACTCACCATAGCACTAAGAATAAACGAGTTTAAAAATCCATCCACCTTTAGCCATGGCCGCTACTTTTGTCAAAATAATATTTTTTTCAAATGAATATCTTTGAACGAATACAAAAAGAATATGTTCTGAAACAATTTAAACTTTCTTACATTGCCTGAAAGGATGGAAGTAATATTTTTTGACAATTTTAATTCAATTTTAGCTCAAGAAGTAACTTAGTTTGTATTAAATCATTTTTCAAATTTGTAAACTTTTGTTACGGAAATTTAATGTACATCGATTATGTTCATTTCGACAATATGTACTTTTCTTGTTTTTTTCCAAATGGATTATTTTTCCATGTTTTTTTCTATGTTTTAAATTATAAGTAAACTGGTTTAGACTCGTCTCCTACTCACAGGTTATCCTAATTGGTAAGTCCAGTTTCCTAATAGGTAAGTAATTGTGATTTAAGAATCATTTTGTATTTGTAAATGCTTTATAAATACTTTCACTTTTTCACTTTTTGTATTTGTAAATTTATTTTATTTGAGTTTCCATTCGAAAGTCCAGTTTCCAGTTTATGGTAGCCCAGTTGGTTGGAGTGCTTGATTAGATAAGACTCTGGCTGGCATAGTTTCCTGCAGCCTTGAGTTCGAATCTCATTCAGCCATGGATGTTTCACATCATTCACCTATTCACCTCACCACTCACACACAATTCTCCAGACTCATGAGGGCAATAAAAAAATTAATGTGATTTAAGATACATTTTGATTTAAGATTGGCGGCTCTGGTAGCGCAGTTGGTTGGAGCGCTTGACTGAGATCAGATAAGGGGCTCTGGCTGGCATCGTTTCCTGCAGCCTTGGGTTCGAATCTCATTCAGCCATGGATGTTTCTCATCATTCACCCATTCACCTCATTGCCCACGCACAAGTCTCTGGACTCATGTGGGCATCTTCCGCAATAAAAAATAGATTCATTTTTTGTATCTTTAATAAATACTTTTACTGTTGCGCTTTTTGTATATGTACAAACTTATTTTTGTAAACTTTGTATTTGTTAACTTATTGTACTTTGACAAAATTGCACATTCATGTTGTTTTTGGAATAAAATTTTGAATTTGAATTAATATCTAAAACATAGAAACGACTCTTCAATTTATCACGAGGTTTGTTTATTATTTTTATTGATAAACCATACTGTGACTGAACACATGATAAGTATAAATCTATTTTTAACTATGACTGAAATGCTTTAAAACTTATTTTCCCCTTTTTTGCAGAGTAATTCTTATGAATAGTTATGCTACTTTAGATGTAACCAACTTGTGATTTACTTTTTGTGATAATGGAATTTATTTTTGTTTTCATACATTTCAATAGCTTTCTATTTGTTTTGCAAAGATTAGATTGGCCAGCAAAAAAGACACTGTTCTCTGCTGTAAAATCACTTCCCGGTGGTTCGGAACCCACCTAAAACTGTAGGTCCAACTCATCAATCACCATCATCCAACTCATTACCCACGCACAGGTCTCAGACCTATGTGGGCTTCATCCTAAAAAAAAAAAAGAAAAAAAAATCGACTTCTATACGATTCAGTTATTGTTTGAAGACCAACCAATTGTTTATAATTTCTTTTTCCAAATTTTATTATATTATTTTTATCTCTTGTATTTTGTTAATTTTATGTAATGGGTTTGGATATGGGGCTACTTACAGCCTCACCCGAGCCTAAATAAAGTACTTTATCTATCTATCTATATATCTATGAATAGTTGAATTACCTTTGTAGTGGGACTGAGCACATCTAGCTGGAAGAAGGAGACACAGAAATTCTGTTCGGAGAGACAGACCGGCTCGAGTTGGGCGAGCACTCGCTCGAGGACCTGATCGAATCGAGCACGCTCGGCCGGATCGTAGTCGCTCACCCACGCCTCCCTCTCCAC
This sequence comes from Conomelus anceps, assembly GCA_948455865.1. NCBI lineage: Eukaryota > Metazoa > Arthropoda > Insecta > Hemiptera > Delphacidae > Conomelus > Conomelus anceps. The sequence continues at coordinate 42,818,848 of OX418223.1, read as the reverse complement.
ACCCAACAGCTGACCACTGCTCGAATTGCCCCCTTTCTGTTCTTTCTGCTGCTTCTTAACTGATAAATCCTCCTTCGAGCCACCTGTCATAGAAAATACAAATTAAAATGCAATACGCTGGAGAATTGTGTTCAATGCATGTTCAATAATAATTATGTGTTGAATATACAGAATGAAAATATTTGTCATCGAAAATGAGCAATAAAGAATGCACAATATGTCTTGAAGCATCTCAAGGACCAAGAAAGATGTGCCGATATGAATCTATAACTGTAAGTAAAACTTTCTATGTTGCATAACTCAATTTCAATTTTTTTATTCACGTATCATACACATTATACGTATCATATAATACCATACACTAAAACATAAAAAAATAAAAAATACATAATAATAATAATACAATAAATAATGTAGAACCCAAATAGAATATATCGTCTGTGATCGGGAGCAGTTCTTAAAGTTATCTGTTGTGTAATTACATGATACATAATAAGTAATATAACACATACATGGTATTGGACATTGATTATAAGAAAATTCATGACTATAACTAAAGATTCATTAGCCTGAATGCTCAAACCACAGATGTCAACCACTCTACTAAATATGTATCACTCCCCAGAACATCCAGCATCGCATTGCTTCTATGCACCACCACACAACCGCTGCACCGACTGAGGCCAGCACTCGCGATTTAAAAAATTATACATTATAGAAAAAAGGAGAAAAAAACAAAGATTCGCCCCGGGAGGGAGTCAGAACTTCAAATATAAGGTGATCTTATCAAGGCCTTAGATCTTAGGCCTTATAAGATCTTAATTTAAGATTAAATTAGGATTAAGATCAGATCTGAGGATCTAAGTTATCTTATTAAGAACTAGCGGTTCACCCGTGCGTTGCAACGGTATTTTAGTTATAATACGAGAGTGCTAGCTGGCCTGACGCGCATTGCTGCGTTCTCATAAAAATTCTCCTTGATTTTATTAATCGCCACCTCCCGCTGAGGTTACATTTAAAATTAGGAAAGAAGTTAGTCCTAGGGCTATTCCAGCTGATCATAGAGGCTTCGTTGTTTTCTTAATCACCACCTCTGAATGAAGAAACATTTCAAATTTAAACCTCCTACGATTATAAGGGTAGAAGAAGCTAGGTTTTTTATTTTAGTATTCACCACCTCCCGCTGAGGCTGCATTTCAAATTTCTAGCTGCATTGGTTAACAGATGTCATCAACCTGGCATAATTACATTTCATCATACCCAGTCATATGTTTCCTACATATTGCAAGGCTCCGACTGCACGGTAGCCTACATGCAAAGTGCAAAGTCTTTTGCTGTTAAATAACGCAGCTAAGGTGTCTGCCATATGATTAAAAACTGTTGACTTCTATCAGCTGTTCCTTTAAGCTGTTTGGCCGGCAAGTTCAGTAGGTTAGGTCTATAAAATGGATTAATTAATAATAACTATTAACTCCCCTATTAAAATTCATGGTCAGAAACCATCCCCAATATTCACACAACATATTCCCAAAGTTTCATGCCGATCTGTCAAGTAGTTTTGGAGTCTATAGGGAACATACATACATACATACAGACAGACATTCATTTTTATATATATATATATATATATATAGATTATATACACAAGAACAGAGAAAATTAACAACATCTATTAAAAGTATTCATCGATTGATTGATTGATATAGAGATTAAGGTATGAAATATATTAATTTTAAATATTTTAATGACGAATTTATTGAAGTATAATATTAGTGTAATAAGTATAGTATCATAATATCGATTTAAAATTCCTGCAACAAAAGTTGTGGTAGAGTAAAAGCAGGGTAACACATTTTTTGTAAAAATCTGATTTTATAGTATCAATCTAACATCGTACGAAACATGGATTACAAAAACATTTAAATCTAATATTTTCTTTGGATGTATTTCTTTCAACTCTCTTAACTTCATCGTGTTTTTGTATATCTTTACATGTAACTTATCTATAACTGATCAAAACGTGATCTTTGCCTTTCAATGGAATAAGAAGGAAAAACTAAGTTTTAGAAAAGGAAAAATATCGAAATAACAATATGCCATTTAATAACATCACAAAGCTGAAACAAGTTAACCTTGATACGCACCTGCATGACCAGAAACATTTTGTTTAGCACCATCAAGAAAATGTTTGATATCTCGCTCATACAACTTCCCCAACGCATTTGTGTAGACTTTACAAAGCGCCGTATACGCTTTACGATCCATAACTTTGCACCAGTGCATGAGCTCCGTATAAGCCTGTAATTCCTTATGAAGCAGACTATTCTTTGGCAACACCAGATCTCCTGAATTTGTTCCCATTATATCACCTGGATCATTTCCCTGGAATTTAGAAATAGCATGAGATATAGTTCTGTAATTATTTCACATCAATTAGATAAATTGGATTGTTGAACTTTTCTTTTATTCGGAGGAAGAAGCCCACATAGGTCTGAGACCTGTGTATGGGTAATGAATTGGATGATGGTGATTGATGAGTTGGACCTACAGTTTTAGGTGGGTTCCGAACCACCGGGAAGTGATTTTACAGCAGAGAACAGTCTTTTTTGCTGGCCAATCCAATCGGTCACCCTTACAAAGAGCGCCCAGGAGTTTCGTAGCTTATCTCTGATTGAACAGATACCTGCTACGGCACTCGGCTATCACTTCCCATATACGTACGTTTACGTTTCATTTTATTTATGTATCCAGCAAAATTAAGTTTCCATAAACGAAGATTGATCTGAGTCAATCCTTTCTGACAAATAATAATGATACTGAAAAAGAAGTGAAAAAATACCATAACTATTACAAAATATGAAAAAAAGAAATACAAAATAATTATAAAGCATTTATTTTATACTTCTCAATATTGATGTTTAATTGAAGCAAAAACCAATCCATTACATATTCAAACTCTATTCTCTCATGCAAAAGTAATAAGATGAAAGCTCGAATAAGGCAAATGAGGTTGCAGTTCGATATACCATCCAGTAAAATAGTCGCAGGAGTTTCGATACCGGATGGAAGTATCGATCGATACTGTATCGACACTTTGATACACGAACCATTTGATATACAAATGCAATTGATGGTATCTAGTATCGATATTGTCTAGTATCGAAACTCCTGTGACTATTTCACCGGATGGGATATCGAACTGCAGTCGGCAAATTACATCATTCAATCAATTAATACTAATCAACTTACCAAGTGAATGAACAAATTATTTAGATGCCTCGATATGATGTGTGAGAATTTGCTCTTCCATTTATCGAATCTCTTCTTCTGTTCCTGAACAGCTGCTAGTCGAACCAGCGCTGGATGAATTTCGGCATTCATGACCGCTTGCAGAGCTTTGCCAGCTTCTATTGCCTGTTGAAGACCTTGCGGACTGGTGAGATCAGCATCCACCAGAGCTACTTGGTATTTGGAAGGTAATTCTAGGCGGTACTGCAAAAGTCAAATAGAAAACCAATAGAAACTCGCACTTTGTTACACAATTAAATACAAAAACTTATTACTGATAAATCAAAAGTTATTTCATGAAAAATCAAGCCATCAACTAGTTACTTAGATGAGCCACAACTTATTTTGCTTGTTACTCCTCCCACCAGGGGGCGTGACTTGACAGCCAATCACAACGTCCGATGAAGGTCAGCCTCTTTCCCACTTAGCAAATAGTATCATTCCATGTTCAGTATATATTAAGCTTCTCTGTACTTTAGTTTTTAGTATGATTGAGATTGATAATGGTGTAACAACCGAAACGAGTTTCTCTAAGTTTTAATAAATGTGGTTGTGACAATTTCGTCTTATTATTCATTATGGATACCTTCCACAATTTCACCTTCGCCACTACAAAGAAATTTAAAACGATATTTCTAACATAGCTGTTTTTTACTAGTTGATTCGTTTTTTACATAACTAGGCCTAGAAAAACGTTCTAATGGGAAGAATAATAAGTAGAAAATTAGAATAATAAGTAGAAATAAAATAATAATAATATTAACCCAGTAAGAACCACGTATGGGTGGAATCCCACCCAAGCATTCTTCTTTTCAAGCTGCGCATGCGCCAACGTTTCCTATCTTCTCCTCCGTTTCAGTACCCTCCCATGCCTACGTCATCAGTCGAGCTGCAGCCTTTGTTGGTGGAACTACATTGTCTGTTTCTATATTTCTCATTGTTTATCTTCCTGGGTGACAAACCACCCAACGTTGTCGTGTATGTTCTCAACTTCAGAACAAAGTAAGTGTGAGTATTTTTCTAGTTTTATTTACAATCTACAGTCAATGTTGAATGTATACAGCAAGATATACGTTGGTTTTCACTTTATTGTGGGTTTTTCATCTCCATGGGTGGAGATCCATTGTTTATCTTCCTGGGTGACAAACCACCCAACGTTGTTGTGTATGTTCTCAACTTCAGAACGAAGTGAGTGTGAGTATTTTTCTAGTTTTATTTACAATCTACAGTCGATGTTGATTGTATACAGCAAGATTCACTTTCAAAAACGTTGGTTTCCACTTTATTGTGGGTTTTCTATGTCCATGGGTGGAGATCCACCCATTGTTTTTTGTACGTTCTAAACTTTGTAGTACGGTTTGTGAGTTCTTTTCAATTTTATTCTCAAAATATGGTAAAATAGGCAATGAAATGCAGTATTTCAACAGGTTCATTTGCAAAAATAAACAGTCAAGGTGATGTAATACCTCTCAAACTGGTCAGTAATCACTTCCAGTTCTATTTGGCAAATGAATGAGTGATTTTTCCTCTCTTGTAACTAATTCTGTGCATTGTTGTTTGGATTGCATACTTTCACATATTCTTCTTTGCCTATCTGCACAACTTTTTTCTGCTTGATTTCAAGGCAAGTACTTACATAGATGGTCTTTTGTTTGTTTGTTCAGGTGAGCAAGATGAGCTCCATTCCACTTTTTCGTATGCCTGAAGAGATCACAGCAGAACTAGAAAGGCAGCAGCAAGAAGAAGATGATGAGTTTGAAGAATCGTGTTCAGAAGATGAGGATGGATTATTGATGAATGATGATGATGTGGACGATGAGTTTGATGCTGAAGAACCAAGACATGATACTCAGATGGAGATAGATCCAGAGAATAGAGAATTTTTTATTGGGAAGGATGGCGAGACTATATGGACCAATAAGACTCTACAATCGCCATTTGGACGGACTCCAGCAAGGAATATAATAACACACTTTCCTGGTGCCAAAGGAATAGCTAAAGATCTGAAGAAAGAGATTGATCTATTTTCTTTGTTTGTCACTGAAGAAATGATGAACATTTTGGAACGTTCTACAAACCAAGAAATAGAGAGAAAATGCTCCAAACATGAATGGTTGGCCAAAGAAAGGTACACACACCCTACCAATGTTCTAGAAATAAAGGCTGTGATAGGACTTTTGTTTATGGCTGGAGAGTTGAAAAATTCTGGACTGAATCTACAAGACCTGTTTTCACCAATTCATGGACCACCAATTTTTCGCTATGGGATGTCAAAAAATCGTTTTCAGTTTCTTCTTCTAACTCTTCGCTTTGATGATAAAAACAGTCGTGCTGAGAGAAAAGCCAATGATAGATTTGCTGCTTTCAGAGAGTTTTGGGAATTATTCTTGGAAAATTGTAGAGCTTACTACACTCCATCAGAATACGTAACAGTTGATGAGACTCTACTTAGTTTCAGGGGACGATGCATATTCCGGATGTACATGAAAAATAAACCGGACAAGTACGGTCTAAAAATAGTTTCCCTATGTGATGCAAAAACGTATTACTTCTTAGGAGGTATACCATATCTTGGAAAAGAGAGGAGAGAGATTGAAAATGTGTCGAAACCCACAAGTTATGTCCTGAATCTAGTTGATTCTCTGAAGAATAGTAATAGGAACGTCACCACAGATAACTGGTTCACGTCCTGTGAGTTGGCAGACAAACTAACAAGCAAGAAACTTACACTTGTAGGAACGTTGCGAAAAAATAAAAGAGAGATTCCACCAGAGTTTTTGGAAACAAAGGGTGCTCCAGTAATGTCATCTCAATTCCTATATGACCCTGAAAAGATGATGGTTTCCTTCACTCCAAAAAAAAATAAGAACGTATTACTTCTTTCATCAATGCATGGTGATGGCTTCGTGAATGAAGTAACAAAAAAGCCAGAGGTAATAGAATTCTACAACATGACAAAGGGGGGAGTTGATGTATTTGATCGTCTATGCCATGAAAAAACTACTAAACGCAAAACAAGCCGTTGGCCTATGCGATATTTTTATGGAGTTCTGGATTTTGCAGGAGTGAATGCTTATGTGCTCCATAAAATTAATAATGTTCAAGATACCTACTCTTCACGTGCCAGAGGAACATTTTTGAAAACCTTGGCCACTGATTTGGTTGAACCATGTTTGAAGGTGAGAGCCCAAAATGCCAGACTTCCCAAAATGCTTCGCTTGTCAATCAAACATCATCTAGGTGAAGAGCAACCTCAACGTCCAGTTCAACCACAGGATACAAGGAAACCGAGAAGATGTGACGTGTGTAATGAAGGGAGCAAAACAAAGGATAGGAAAGGCTATGTATTCTGTGAAAAATGTGGAAAATGCTTATGTGGTGAGCATAAAAAAGTAATTTGTAATGGCTGCCTGAATGATGATGATTCAGATTGAAACTATGTACCTTCTTTCATGATTTCCATCTTGTAATAAAAAATCAAATGACAGAAATATGTTTTATTTCTTTCCTACCAAATATTCTTAGGATTCAACTTGAAAATCATGAAATATCATGCTGGGTTGGATTCCACCCAACGTGGGTGGTTGGGTCCAGAGAATTCACGTGGTTCCTGCTGGGTTTTAGACGTAAAACTCCCAAAGTGGAAGACGCTGAGTAAAGATGGTTCATTTTTTGGACTTGCTCTTCTTGTTTGCCCACCAGCTTTTCACTTTTTGAGCGAATTCAGCTTTTCTCTCTTCGCTCCATTTTGTTCCAACTGTTGGAGGTTTTATCTCTGATATAACATCCCATTTATAAAGTTTTATTCTGAAGTTTTTTCTATTGTAAATTTCGTTGTCTGGTTATTTTAGCCAGTACTAGGTCATAATAATATAAATTATTATTATTTATTATAATAATTATTATAGATATAGGGAAAATAATAGTATAATAATAAGTATAAAATTACCACAACTTTCTCCAGTTCGGCAAGCAGCTTCTGGTTGTTTCTGTTGGCCACTTCGATGAGCATATTCTTCTCTTCCATCTTTGCCATGGTGTTTCTGACGTGACAGAGCACGTCTTCGTAGGAGTTGAGTTGAGCTTCGACCTTCTCAACTTCGTTCATGGCCACCTCCAGTTGTGACATCAGTTGTGTCACTTGCTGTTCCGACGCCAAAACACTTTGAACATTTTCCTGGAGAATTAAAACAGATACCAAATTAAAATTCGAACTAATTAACACAGTAAATACAAATGCATCTATGGAAGCGATAGCCGTGAGTCGTAGCAAGTATCTGTTCAATCAGATAAATAAGCTACGCTCCCCTGGGCCCTCTTTGTAAGGGTGATCGATTGGATTGGTCAGCAAAAAAGACTTTATCTGCTGTAAAATCACTTCCCGGTAGTTCGGAACCCACCTGAAATTATAGGTCCACCATATTTCCAATAACATGACTCAAGCGGCAAGGTGGAAGGGTCTCCCCACCAATGAAAGCCATATGCATTTACTTTACTTAATGCATACAAGGCGACAAGCTTGACATAGCGTGAAAACAATAACACACCGAATTCGGTTCCACTATTGAATTAGTGTATCTCATACCTGAAATTTCTTGATTAGTAATCCCAAGTTGGAAGGTACATAGTCAGTTCCAAAAGTTTTTTATATTTACTATTCCTATTTAGTCTTAAATACTAACGGTTTTTTTCTGACCTACGTTACAAAAATGAAGTTTCAAAAGTGATAAGTCTTTGTTGAAAAAGTTAGAATTGTTGAGCGAATCGCTTAATACAACTTATATTCTCCAAAACAGATACCTTCTTCAACAATACCGATAAATGATCGGTACTTATGGTTTTTATATCCTCTATAAATCTTAAAATGGTTGATGATTGTGATATTTGTTTTACAAAGAAAGCGTTTTGTGTTTATGCGAGTAAAGATAACTTTCTTTTCCAATTTTTGATAATTTGATTGTATGATTTTTCTTTTTTAGTTTCAAAATTAAGCTTTAATTGTAATCATTTTTCTTTTACATGATGTTTGATAATTAGTTACTTTTTACATATTCCGTAATTTTTTCACCACTCTGAACTTGATATTTTTCTAATATGTCTGTAAAGGAGATTTGGGGAAACCCGTTGTTTCCATTGTAAATGAATAAATAAATACAAATGACTTTCCCTTAACTGGAAAACATCTGTATAAGCCAGTTCCAGGATAGCTGCAATTTATGCCATTGTTAGCAATGGACATAGGCCATAGGTGATATGGGGAAATGCATGTGTACTGCCATAGGGAAAATTTGCCCCTTTGTGAAAATTCATGGCAAATAAATCAATTAATATGTTACATTACACCCTCAATCAACCATTTCCCTATCCTCCCTTACAGTCTTGCAATTATTTCTCTTGAGAATAGGAATACTCAGTTCTAAATGCCTATTTGAACCACTCCTCAATCGATCATATAGATTCTTCCAATTGCACGTTATAATTCACGTTATAGTTATAATTAAAGATAATAATCGAACAATCATTCACTCACCCCATCAAGAATGGAGAGGTCTTTGGTCAGTGTTTCAATAAAAGCCTCAGCATTGCTGACAGCAGTATTGCACTGCTTCATCAGCTGTTCAAGGTCCAGTTCTTCTTTTTCAGTTAGAGCCTGATATTCTTCAAGATCTGCTGGCTCTGTGGAATCTGAAACGATAATTCAAGAGAACAATAATTTTCAAGAATGCATAACCAGGTTACGAGAGCGATCGCATAACTAGTCAATCCTGTTGATTCCTATAAAGTTATATTCAATCTAACGACGCGAGTGATCGCGTTATTCTCAGATATATTTATTGCCCTAGAGCTCTAGAGCATATCTAGACACTTGCTTCGTGATTCATATCAATAAACAAGTTAAGAGCTCATTTTAACATTTCCAGTTGTAATTTTTAACAATGATAATTACAATTTTAAAGCCAATTTCAAATTTTAGATTCAATCCAATGGCGCGAGTCCTCGTGGAACTTTCCATAGCGTCAGCGATCCCGGGTTGAATGTGTATGTACCGTACTCGTATAATAAAACACCCAATTTTTTAATATAAATTGAGAAATCAGGAAAATAAAACAGAAAAAAAAGATTTTGAGATGTACTACAATTTGAATACAAATTGCCCAAAACTGCTTTTCTCAAAATTTGAAATAATTCTTATTTTGGCTGCTAGACTAATATTCGCATCCGACACCTAGTTTCTTTCGTGGGATGCTTAAATTTATAAGCAATTTTTTTTACCTTATCCAATTTGGCTGGTTGGAATGGAAACATGGTCTTTCTATCAGAAAAATTCAATTGCAATTTAATAAGGAAGTAACATTTTTACCTTCAATTGAAAGTGGCTTTGTGAATAAATTATGAAATGACTGATACAATTTATGATTGTCTTCTATATAAATAAAATTAGAGTTTTGTCTGTACATTTATCAAATTGTATAATTTTTGTTATTTTTACGTTTTATACATTAAATAAGCCGAAAATAGTCTTATCTCACTTTCTGTCTGTCTGTCTGTGTGTCTGTCTGTCTGTCTGTCTGTCACGGCCGCAAAGGCATTTTTCGCGGCCTTCTCAAAAACGAGAGCATCGATCGGGATTTTAGTTATTGAACAGTATTGAAAACATTATTGGCAATGTCTTTAGCTATAAAAAAAACTAAATTAACTTTTTTTTAGCAGAGTAATAAACGTTTAAAAACCAAGTATTGTGTGATTTTGGATACATTTTACGCGGCCTTTTCCTGAAAAACGAGAGCATCGATCGGGATTAAAGTTATTTATCAGTATTGAAAACCTTTTTGACAATGTCTTTAGCTATAAAAAACTAAATTAACTTTTTTTTAACAGAATAATAAACGTTTAAAAACCAAGTATTGTGCGATTTTGGATACATTTCTTCTAAGTTTTATTACCACATAAGAACAAATCACGTAATTTATCAATCAGCTGTTCTCAAATATAATCTGAATGGTGGGCCCTTCGCGGCGTTATTTACGCTGTCTGCAGAATTGCGTAGTCGGAGCATTGCAGTCTTTTAGGAAACATATGACTGGTGAATCAAAGCTCATGATATGCTTCATCAATTATTTCTTTGTTGAAAAAAAAATTCTAATTTCAATTTATCAAAACAAAAATTAACATTTTAGGAAGGTGCGGTTTGTGCCAGGCTCTTGGGAATTCGCCAGGTAGCACTATTATTACCACATAAGAAAAAATCACGTAATTTATCATGATATATCAATCAGCTGTTCTCAAAAAATATTCTCTCCGATACCTGTCACTGAATTGTTTACGTTCTAAGTTGTTTACTAAGGGCCCGTTCACACGATACAGTTTTTGTGCGGTACAGTAAATTTGCTGTATCAGTTATTTTGCAGTGCTTTCGTTTGCATGTACATTTCATATTGTATGTTCACACAATACTGTTTCGACTGGATCCAGTAAAAAAGCTGTTCTAGCCGATTTCTACATTCGGTTTTGTCTTCGAAAACTGTATCGCTAAAATCAGCTGTACCGCAAAATAACTATCCGTATCCGGTGGCACATCATGTATTGTACCGGTAATGGATATGTTCAAACGATACGCTTATTATGCTGGAAGCAGTCTTCAGATCGTCAGCATTGATCTCCTTCATTGATATTCTTCAGCATTGATCTTCTTATTAGTGAATTCCAGTGTCCAGAAGTGGAAGATATTAATTGTGAAAATTTAATTTCTCTAATATATGAGAGACCCGCCTTGTGGGACAAGACTTAAGATTAATATAAAAATGAAGAGAGAAAAATGTGTGGAATATTGAAACCAGAATTTGCGTACTTTGATCAAAATTTAAGAGAAACCTTCAGTAAGAAACTTATTTGAAAAAATCTTACACAAATAAAAAAAATCCTGGACTGGAATAAATAAATCTGAACTGGAAGCGCAATGGAAGAAGGAGGAGAGCACAGCAATAAGCAGCAAAGCCGGACCGTGTGAACATCACAGTACAGTTGACGCCGTACAGTAAAAAAACCGTACTGCAAAAAAACTGTATCGTCTGAACAGTTGACGCCTAAGCTGCTAACAACTTCATGATCGTTGCTATCAAAAAAGCCGAAACATATTAAGTCTTATTTCTAAACATAATCCGTACGAAGGACGGGCACAATAGCTAGTTTGAAATAAAATCATGAAGTTCCTACCAGGTAAATTTTAATTGGTAAAAAATTTAAGAACTTACCCAAAGTGATTGAAGTGCTGTTCTGAGCTTGAGTTGAAACGGCTTCGCCAGACATCCAGTCTTTTGGCAAATTCTTGAATTCTGGCCGTTCTTTCAAAGAGTAGTTCGAGCATTGCTGTAAATTGTTTTCCATTTTAAAAAGGATACTTGTTTGACACTCAAAAAACCGACAAGCATACGTCAGTAATATTGGTAATCAGATAAAATATAATATTGAACCAGATATCTACCAGAACCAGATATCATATAAATCAGAATTATCACTGTTATTTGCTATTTCAAAATCAACACCAACGTTGACATAAATTTTAAATAGATATGGATTAATAGGTATAGATATAAATTAACACAGACTTTTTAAGAAAAAAAGTTGAATTGAAACTGAAAAAAGAAATGGAATATCTAGTTCTAATGCGAAGAATAAAACAAGTCAGGCTGAATGAAATTGAAACACTTGCATAAACAATAGTGCGAACGAGAGGTAGAAAAGTAGAAGAGCCTGCGCTCGATTCAAATGAGCATCATTGTTTAGAATTAATGAAGCAACGTGTCTATGTGTTGATGAATATTTAAGATTAAGGCGTGCTATCAGGCAGGAACAACTATCAAATTACACAAAGATAACAAGAGAATATGCTCAATTACGTAACAGCGTGTAAAACTATCATGCAAATGATAAAAAATCACTTGTTTCAGTAGGCCTTCATTCGTTTGTTGCTACCTAAAATTGGTTGCATTCTAACTTATTTCAAATATACTAGTTATTTAATGTGCTAGTACTATTAATTCAACTATTACTATAAATTTACAAGTTATTTTCAATACTAGTTTGTAGTAAAAGAGCACTATATACGGAGATTTCAAATGAATTTTGAAGAAAGTTATGAAAAGTTTCAATGTTGTAGTAAATTCGGAGAGATTTTAAATATGCGATTTTGTTTGTTGTATTCGTTTGTTCATATAGTAAATTATGAGATGCTTATATTTGTATTGAGGTGTGTGTCATCAAATTATGTAATTAATTGTAACTTAGATTTTTATGATGCATTACTTGAAAAGTAAATAAGAGAACCCCAATTTGCATGATTTCAACATATTGCTCATTGTATATACAGTGCATTATTCTTACTTTAAAGTAGATATGAGAATAGCGTGATTTCAAATTTAAATTTAGATATTACCGAAACAAAATGCATTCACCCTATGTTAAAAGAATTGAGGAAATTAAATTTTTACCGAGACTTTTTAATCCAATGTTATGCTATTTTATTATATTTAAAATAACTGCTAAGAACCTAATCTCTCCACTCCACAATTGAATTTGTTCGTTATTGAATTATTCAATAAGAAAGCATACATGAAAGCAAAAATGAAGTCAAGAAATTCTTGGGCCCAAATAATTTAAAATTTCAATTAAACGTATCGAGCAAAATTTTGTTTTATTTTATTTTTGTTTTATTTTTTCTATTTTTTATTTTTGTGTATTTTGTATGTGTAGTAAGTTATTCTGAGAATTGAGCAAGAGTGAAAGTTGAATGACAACTAAACCATGAAATTGGATTATGAGATGTAATGCACTTACATTTGAAGAATCTTTGCTTAGATGTTCACCCATAAGATAGTAAAGGTATGACGTTTCTTAATGTAATGAAGGCATAGTGAATTGAATCCTACGTCCGTGGTCAGTAAAATGATAGCAGTTTTATTGTCAACCAATTGGCTTCGAGCATTTAGCAATTGAGAAACACATGTCGAGCAATTGAGAGGTGCAATTCTCGAAAATTGGTAGACATGTTAAAGTTAAAGTAGAATATTTATTTAATATTAATGATAAATACAATATTTAATTAAAAAATCATGTACCTACGTTGATTAAAAGAAATAATGCATATTAATATGATTTATAAAACAGTAATTAAAAAGCATTTGAGGAATCTCAATAAATTGTGATGAGGATGTAGAAAAATAGTATTTTTAGAATAAATCCATAAGATTTGATTGCAAAAATGAATTAAATTAAATGGATTTATGAAATGAGAATATTGTATTCGAATATAGGGCGAGAATGTGTAAATTCATTGGTGTTTACTCAGAATAGGTTACTATGTCTTAAAAACCTATGGCAAAAATAAAAGATTGCAAGCGAATAAATCATATTACACTGACAAAATTTAAATTTAAAAATTACACCTTCAACAAATACAGAAGTTTCACCAATAAAGTAGCTTAGTTCTTTCATTAAGTAATTAACGAAAAAAAAGATTTATGTAATTAATGGAGAAAGATTAAAAGGAAAGGAGAAAATAAATTTAGAGAGAAAGCTAATTATTGGATACATCAATTCTCTCTTCATAAATACCGCTACACTGATGAATATTACATTATTTGTATAGGTAGTCAGTTCAAATTATTTTCAAAAACATGCACATTTTAAAATTTCAATATTCTATTAGAATACATGGGCTTAATGAGAATTAATAAGCAAATATTTTTATTTTAGCTTTGGAAAATAAACAAAGATAATTACGTCAGAAGTTTCCGATTTTTTACAGGAAAAACACTTGAAATGCCAGAAGCACATTTCTAAATTTATTTACAAGACACTGGCAAGGCAAATGTATCTGAACTGACGACCCAATAACTGTGATAGTCCTAAATAATAAAATTATTGTATGTTGTTGATAACATTATTTAGAGACAATCGTAACATCTGATAGAAACGTTGACCAAATTAATATTGATCAAGTAGATGGGAAAACCATTTGTAACTACAAATATACTTATTAGCTCTGAATTTAATAATTTATTCAATAGCACAATTTCTTAAGTTTGTGAGAATTTAAATTTTTAGATCATAGCGCGAGAATGTATAGATTGATTGGTGTTTATTTAAAATACGTTCACGTCTTAAAATACCTGAATTTAATATTACGAAGAAAGTTGTATGAGCTATGGAAATTTTTGCAAATGGGTAGAACAGTACAAAAATTGTGGAGAATCGTGGACTCACCTTACACGAGAAAAATTCAGAACTAATGCAACTTTACCTTTGATTTCAGTTTATATTAAATTTGAATAATCAAATTATCAAATTCATTCTTCCTATGCTTCTTTATAACTCCATATAATAAATCTTCATTATTAAGTTTTGTAACAGGAAAAGAATCTAATATTTAAACTAACACTGTATTTCTATTAAAACATTATTTTCACTCACTTATACTGGAGATGCTAGAGGGATGCATTTCACTTCTGAAGAAAATCTTCGTCAGCCTCCAGAAGTGAAATGCATCCCTCCAACATCTCCAGTACAAATGAGTGAAAATAATATTTTAATAAAAATACAGTGTCAGTTTTCATATTAGATTGTTCATCAAGTATTTCGTCATGGAAAACATAACAGAGTAAAATATTTTTCTTTATGCCTTTATTTCATGCCGTTCTCTTATTGTATGTATTTTGACTTATTTATTTGTTAGCTTAGCGCTTAAATTTTTGTTTTGTGGTTTCCTTGTTTGTTTTTGGTCAATCTAATGTATTCAATGATGTTTGTTTCGGCATTTGCTGTAAGCCTCTATCGTTTGTAATTTTCAAGTACCGGTATGTATTATAAATAAATAAATAAATAAAGTTTTTTAATGTATAGATAAGTATTTACTAAGAATGCCCAGCATACAATAAATTGAATGCAGACTTGACGGACTATTAATAAAACGTATGTGATAGAATTCATTAATAAATTACAAACTACAATAACAAGTATTACTTAGGTACAAAACAATATTTTTCCGAACATACCTTCCATAGAACAATCAAAAAGCTTTGTCTCTCCTGAGTATTGCTGGCGTGCCATTTATAGACTTTATCAAAGTATAAATCAAACTCCTGAGTATCCTGTAAAGAATGAATACGACAGTTGAATAAACTTTTTTATGTATAGGGAAAAAGTAAATGAATCATCATAAAGTGCGTGGATAATAATTCAATAATTAAATATACAAATTGGAGTGAGGGAAAAGCGGAGGGGGGGTGGTAAGTTTGATACATTCAGGATTTAAAGTTTGAATCTTCCGAGTTCTATCAGCTATTGAATTTACTTTGTTCTAGTTACAACTTAAAATGGAGTTTAATCCATCTAATGGTGTCAGGTCTTCTTGAAAATCCCACACTGTTTAAACAACGTTCAAAGATTCGAGTTTTGATTGCTAAAAGTGAGAAACTAGCTAATTTATGTTCTAGAATGACGAAAGTGTACGGTGAACGTTGTATGAGCTATGTGGGTAGAAAGGTTCAAAATTTGTTGAGAATCATGGACTCACCTTACAGGAAAAAAAATCAAAACTAAACTGCATCAGCAGGAAATACCTATTTGTATAACTAGAGCGAAAAGTGGAGTATTTCTGCACCGAGAGTAACAGTTTCTCGAGTGCAGAACAATACTTTGCGCTCGAATTACACGTAACATTTTTCAAATAATTGAGGTTTTCCCTAGGTCAATTTGTCTCTTTATTGAATAACACTCCACAGTACCGTATATAATTTAAATCTGCAATTGGCATTTCCAAACTTTTGCACAAACCATAATAGGCCTATTATCACACATTTGTTTTTTCTCGTAAATGTTTTTTCGAGGACGAATCTCATATAGGTATGAGACCTGTGCGTGGGTAATGAGTTGAATGATGGTGATTGATGAGTTGGGCCTAACGTTTTAGGTGGGTTCCAAACAACTGGCAAGTGATTTTATAGCAGAGAGCAGTGTTTTTTACTGACCAATCTAATCGGTCACCCTTACAAAGAGGGCCCAGGAGTTATAAGCCCGTAGATTATCTTTATCTGATTGAACAGATACCTGACGGCTCACGGCTATCACTCACAATGCGACTGCTATTTAGAATTAAGACCAATGGAAATTTTTTTATTTAATGTAATATTTACTAAAGAACACAACTAACTTTTTATAATTATTTATTTCTATGGATCGTGATGATCCCAGAATTATTACAATATTAATAAGAGTGATAATTATTGGAAGTTTCTATACATCATAAAAATATAATGTTGAAGATCCAACTTGTTTCGACTAATATAATAATAAAAACGTAAAAACACTCAAGTGGAAATTGTGATGTTAATAGCATCGTCAGACGACCCACACGTACTGTGTACTTGTGTGAGCATCGTCTGACGATGCTCTTAAAATCAGAGTGAAACGGCCGTCACGCCATAACGTAAGTCACAAAATAAAATTAAAAATGTAAAATTTTACTAAAAGGATAGCAGGAGCAAGTGGAATTGGTACAGATAATATTGAGGTACTTACAACCGAAGCAGTTTTGCCATCAACAATTTTCAAAGAGCTCAGAGGCCAGGAACGCTTCTTTTTCAGAACATTTTTATCGCTTTTCTTCACCTAAAATAATAAAAAAAGGCACAACATTAATAATGCAATTTCATGCTATCTAAAATAGATCTAACTTATCAACAGAAATTTATGACTTATTATTAAATCTCAAATGGTCTCAATTTGCAATAAAAATCTCTAATTTTTATTTGAAATATATACTTTTATATCTTTCCCGTTGCCCTTTTCTTTCTTGAAGTCTTTTTTTTAATTAAGTCGACATGAGTCTGTGACTTGTGCGGGCGTAATGAAGTGGATGATTAAACAATGATGCGAGCTACTCATTGTCCTTTCCTTGCTTTACAATTACAGTAGGCCTATTGGAAGGGGTCGGATGAAATAAAGTGCCAACCATTCACAAGCTAAGAGTAATCGATAATAAAGTAGATAACGTCATGTCATAGCAGCTGGTCACCCTTCCAAGCGCAGTCCAGAGCGCCCGTGGATGAATACCACGACTGCCTTGATAACGCGCTCAGCGAGTGACATTTTCTAGTTTTCTTAACTTCGCAAATTAAGGATTATGAAATATTGAATTTACAATTCAAGCATTCATAATAGAACTGAACTTCATAAAATGTTGAGCTTAAACATTTCGAACTTAATTCCAAAAGAAGAATGGCGGAACTAATAAAATAAATGAATCAGTAAATAAAATCAGCGAAATTTCAATATCAATTATTATGATAAATTGTAATAACTTATGGGTACTGAATGGGATTAAAGTGTTTCAAGCAGTAAACAAATGTATGACAAACACAAGCAGTTTTTATCATACTAAACAAATACAGACTTCAGCTGATGGTGAAATTTCGGTATTTGAAGTGAATGTAACTTAGAATGATTCTTTTCACCTGATAGATATTGACAACAAGTGGTGTCTCTTTGGTGACAGATATACAAAGGAAACTGGTCTTTTTCTTTTTCAAAGCTTTGCTGACGTGAACGAAAGCCAACAAACGTTCATCAATGGGCTGGAAAACTTCATGTTGGAGTGCATGCCGAATCGCGGCCATTTTACCACTTGCAGGCCTGAAACATAACCATAACCATTCATGAGAATGTGAAGCATGATAGAAAAACCTTTGTCATTGGCATATCTTATTAGAAATCAAGCTCTTTAAAGTATCACCAAAAAATGTTTGATTAATAGACTACGGTATTTTATGGCAAGCAATGTCAAAAGGAAAAGGATAATTCATTTTTGGTCACCTCAATTATTTTCAAACTGGATGTCAATTTGAGTTATTTGAAACCAGTAATTTTTTACTTGTGAACTGAATTTGTTGAGAATGAATCCAGAACCATTGGATTCCATTGACATTGGGAAGGTAAACAATAGTTTTTTCCAATATAACTATATTTATTTATAAGCTAGTAGGTAGTTGTTAGTAGTGATAAAATAAGTTTAAAATGTGTTATTTTACTGATTAACATAGGCTAACTTCGAAAGCAACAATGTATTTTCACTTTGTGGTGAAATTGTTTCATTTGAAATCCCGGATCCGGCTATATGAAATGACAATGAGAATAAATTATATTCTACATGCACGAAAATTATGTTGAAATACCTTGGCGGAAATAATGTCGTACAAAGCTAACCACTTAAATCATAGAATTTCTAAATAAAATAGATGCAATTTGAATCATAATATATTTTGACATAAGGAAATTAATGAAAAATAGAAATCACTAAGGTATCCTAAAAACTGAACTATGAACATCGATGATCTCTAGACTTCACTCAGCACTAAAAACTGTTCAACGAATGATTTCAATTCGATAGAAATCAGCTAAATTTATCAACATTTTTCAGATTATTACTTCAAGAATAGGATAATTAATTCATTTTAATAATTGGTGGACAAAGTCTATTGTCTATGCTTAGAGATAAACAACATAACCTACACTTGTCTCTCATTCAACTTTCCACCTTGCACCTGTCAAGTTGCCACGGCCATTATCAAAACTAAATATTTCGCTATTCCAGTGAATATAAAGACACGATATCTAGATAGCTCAGCTGTTTTGTTTGTCAAACAGGCTATGTTCGAATGTTTTTGGGATGGTTTCAAATTTCAAATATTTAGATCACGTTGTTACAAGTGAAACTTGGTGGATTTGATTTAATTCTCATTAGAATTGATTGATTATCGCAGTAACCTGTAAGTATCAATTCCATAAATACTATTTTGATATTTACAGCCTCAATCATTATCGAATTCTGAAAAATGACGAGTGAGAATTATTGGTTGGAGGGAACACTCCACTCAAGAATAGAAATATTTTAGACGAATCAATAATAATCATCCGTAAATGCATAGCGATATGGTCCTTTTTCTTATAAAAATTTGCACTGCTAGAAATATGAGTTGGGAATAATGTATTAATTTACGTCATTTGTTATTGTAAGTGGCTCTATTACAACGTTATAATATCTTGTGACCTGGCTGGTTCAGGTCTGGTGTCAGTTCCCAGGTCGCACCTGAACGAAGTTCAGGGCCTCAGACGTGACTTAATGACTGATTTTATAGGCAGCCGTTACCGACGGGCTTAACGTGCCCTCCGAAACGCGGGAGTGGCCTTAGTAAAAACCTCTATGTCAGACGAGGATCGAACCTGAGACCTTTGGATTAGCAAGCCAGCACGACTATGGCCTCTCCATTACCATGTTATTATTTACTTCATACTTTTTTTAATACCTACTCAATTTTGATTATTTATTTTAGGTTCTGCTATTGGCCATTTAGAATGTCAGAAACACGTTTGTTACGCAGATCTCAGAGAACAAAAAGTCTTGATGGACTTCATTCACAATATGTCTTTCCTGACGAAAGTGACGATGGACACGATAATAATAACAATAGCAGCGTCAACAAAACAGCAGACGACAAACAGATGGATGTCGTAAGTAGTCATGTTACACAACTTACCTTTACTAAACTTGAGCATGAAATTTAACTTATTACGGGTGTAACCGACAATACATTCCCCTTGACCTCCCCCCTAGAAACTTCATTTTTGTTCTGAAAAAGTGTGCAACTACAGCTGAAATTTGAAAATTAAGGGTAATTCAGAACAGAGCGCGACTTCGTGGCTTTTCTTTTTGTTAATTTGAGGTGGTTATGTTTCTATTAATGCACAATATAATAATAATAATAAATTTATTTCTCTCAAAAAGAACATTACAATTTTTAAATAAAACAGAAATAGTTACATATTAAATAATACTATTATTAAACATTTTTTTTGAGAAATTAGGTACTCCCGAGAATTCCTTTATGGGAGCTGTGAAATTTAAATACATTTTGCAAACATTTAAACAAAATTAATAAGCTACATCCTAAACTCGTAGCATTAATAAATACATTTATATTTTAAATTGAAACAAAACTTACAACTCGTTTTCCAATCAAGTTAAAAGGAAGCAACAAAATTAAGTTGAATGATACAACACTTATTATACTTTATGTACTACAGTTATATGTTTTCATTTATTAATTGAGAGATCATACTTTACTTTCATCTTAGATTCGCAAACCATACCTCCACATCCTGTCTTTCCAATAACCACTTCTTTAACATATGTTTGAATTTTCTTGGCTTTTCCTGTCCTTTTATATTATCTGGAATTATATTAAACACTTTGGGGGCTATATATAAATAAAAATGTTTATAGATCTCCTTGTTCGGTCTCGGTGTAACTAAATTGCCCGCAGATCGTAGATTAAATTCTCGGTATACAGTGTTCATATACCCACTTCTAAAAAAGAAAATTGTCAATACTTTGAAGAAGTACAAATACCTAAGTGGAAGGAGTCCCCATTTCCTGAATATTGGCATCGAACTAGATATTCTTGGTTTCTTATCTATGGTTCTCAAAATATATTTTTGCCCAATGAAAAGTGGTTTAATGCTTGTGAAATAAGCTCCCCCCCATACAGCTATTCCATATTGTAGCCTGCTGTTCACAAGCGCATAATGCAAAGATTCCATCACATATTTGGGGCACAGATTTCTAATAAAAAAAGAGTTTTCTGCAGACGAATGTGAGGTCTTTTTTTAATTTAAGTAACTGTAGATTCCAACTAAGCTTTTCGTCAATTATAATACCTAGGTATTTTACATGGGTTGTCTCTACAATCTTTTCACACTTGCAGTTAATGGGACTCTTACATTCAATAGAATGAACTGACAAATCCATCATATCATATCCATCAGGCCTCAACTTGTGAATAACTATATTAGATTTGCTTGCGTTTAATTCTAGTGAGTTAAATTGCAGCCATAACTTTAAATCCATTAAATCTTCAGTCATCATCTGGATCAGCTGATCTCTATTCAGAGCACAATAACTTAACGCTGTGTCATCAGCAAAAGCTGTGACAGAACCTCTAAAATTACCGTTACAGAGATCATTTGCATAGACCAGGAAGAGCTCCGCCGACAACCCGGACCCCTGAGGCACTCCGGAATCTATTTGTTTCCGCTCACTCAGAGCATCCCCAACCCTTACCTGTTGTGTTCTATTGGTTAAAAAACTTTTAAACCAATCATTACATGTACCTCTAACTCCAGCATTGTACAGTTTTTCTATTAAAATGTAATGTTTTACGGTATCATAGGCTTTCCGAATATCAAGATAGAGGCCGGCGCATTTCTTATTATTATTTATTCCATTATATATCTCAGACAACAATTTAAGCATCGCGTCCTCGGTACTTAGACCTTGTTGGAATCCGAACTGGTTTTTACTGTAGAAACTGTGTTTAGATAGAAAATTTACTAGTCTTATCCTGACAATTTTTTCCAAGATTTTTGCAAATACTTAGAGGAGTGCAATAGGTCTATAATTGTTTGGATTTTCTCTATCACCAGATTTGAATATTGGTACAACTATGGCATTTTTTAGTTTTTGCGGATATACGCCAGTCGACAAACTCAGGTTATATATGTAGGCAAGTGTGCTGGAAAATGATTTTATTACTTTTTTAATTAACTCAATTCTTATATTGTCATAGCCAGGAGCTTTTCTCGATTTCATTGAGTGTACGATACTTTCTATTTCTAAACTAGTCACAGGGGTAAAGAACATTGAATAGTAATGCTGGACTGGTTTATAAAAAAGTGATTTATATCGTTGATAATCATTACTATTTAGTTTGCAGTTATTCATATTTTCAGCACTAGAAATACTTATAAAATGTTTATTGAGTTCATTTGCGATCTGTTTTTTGTCAAGGAGGGTCTCGCAATTTTTTGTTTTCATTTGTTCAACAACTTCTCTCCCGCTATTCTCCCCTAGTAAGGTATTTACCACTTTCCAAGTCTCTTTTGAGCTTCCCTTTAAGTTGTTTAAAGTTTCCTGAAAATATTTATTTTTTGATTCCTGGATGTCATTTTTTAGTTTATCACGGTACCTTTTGTAATAATTAAACAGATGCTCATTATATGGTTGTTTGGTAGTTTTTTGTATAAGCGATTTTTAGTTGTTATTCGGCTTAGTATGTTAGGAGTAAGCCAGGGTTTATGTGGAGGTTGGCAAAATTTTTTTCTTGGATGACTTTTTTCTGTACAGGCTATTTCCAAACATTCGCCAAAAATTCCTAAAAATTCGTCCAAAGCGATATCAACATCTGTGTGTTCGAGAACACACTTCCAGTCTTTTACACTAAGTAGATCGCCAAGAATTTCGACGTCTATTACTTTGTGCTTTTTATTGTTGGTATTCATATTGGTTATATTATCTTTTCGTTTCTTAAATACTGTTGATATCAACAGCTCTATTAAACAATGATCAGTAATTCCTAAATTTTTTATCATTGTGGAAGGATTGAAACAGTATTTTGTAGCTACATATCGGAACCAGAGGTGATCTATGCTAGAAGTTGACATATTAGTCACTCTAGTTGGCTCGTTAACATAAGACGTAAAACCATAACTTGACATAATGAATTTATATTCATCTGTTACTTTACTACATTCAAGCAGATCGATATCACAATCGTCAATACTAAAAAGAGTGTGTTTTGTGTTTTTCTAGCTTTGTAAGCCAGGAACATAGACATACACTTGACTATCACTAATAAATAATTCTATTAGCCTAATTGATGTGACCATTGACCATCAGGATTTCAGCTTTCCCTCTACTTTCATCATTAGGGCTCCCGGTCATCAAATGCTGTGCTGTGTTGTGCTAAGCTGCGTCAGAGGGAGTTGGCAAGCAAAAGCAAAGCAGAGCTGAGCTGCTCAGTGCAGTGAGTGTGGTGGGGAAAGCTGTATAAAGCTACAAAACCGGACTTCGTCCAATATAAAGTTGTGCTGTATTACGCAGCCTGGCACAGCTTTGCCCCGCATTCATTGAAAATTATTGATAGGGGTGAAAAGCTGTCCCAGCACAAATCAAGTGTGGCAGGGCGCCCTTATACATTTAAAGTGGATGGCATTTTTTAAACTTGTTCTTATTAAGATATGGAAATATGATATGAAAATAATTGCTTGTATTTTTTCCAGTTTGTCCAACTGGAAAGATCATTAAGGAAACGAAAGATCCCATTAACAGAAGACCCGAACCCAAAGAAAATCAAATACATTGATCTTAAGCATCTTCAGGTAATTGCATCAAACAACTGGTATGTAGATTATGATGAAAATGACGAGGATACTGTATTCGATGAGAACGAGTGCAGTCTTTGTCCTAGAAGATTCTTTACTGATTTTGCATTAAGAAAACATTTAAACAACGAGCATAAAACTAGGAATTTCTTTTGTCGAGTTTGCAAAGAAGCTTTCTCTTACAAAAAGGATCTAAGATTTCATGTGGCACAAAAGCATAGAGAAAGACATGTGCCTAGCGCAATGTTTTGGACTCCAGAGGTTCAAGAAATTCTGCAGAAATTACCGTCCCAAGAACAAGCTCTGTCTCAGTCTCAACAAATTAACGACCAAACCCAATTAGAGTCTCAAAAACAAAGCTCCAAACCTCTGTTGCAAGACCAACGAGAAAATTTGGAAACCCCATCACAATTCCAACAACAGAAATTTAAAGCCCCATCTCCACCTGTACAACAAAATGTCAACCCCCCATTAAAAGTCCAACAACAAAATGTTAAAACCCCATTGAAAACTCAACAACAAAACTTTCAAGCCCCATTACCAACTCAAAAACAGAAATTTGTACCCTCATCTCAAACTCAACAACAAAATGTTAAACCTCCATTAAACACCCAACATCAAAATGTTAAAACCTCATTGAAATCCCAAGAACAAAACTTCCAAATCCCAATGCACATTTTACAACAAAACTTACAAGCCCTATCGCATATCCAACAACTTAACTTCCCATCACCTCCACACATTCAACAAGAAAACTTCCTAACCCCATCAGGCACACAACAAAACATTCGAACCGCTTCACAAACTCAGCAACAAAGGAACTCCAAAACCCAATCACATGGTCGCCGGCGGGAAAGTTTCTCAAGCCCCAATTATTGTAATATTTGCAAGAAACAATTCTCACAACAAGGTTACTTGAAAGTGCACATAGAATCCGTTCATAAACAGCTGAAGCAAACGTGCAAATTGTGTGAGAAAAGTTACAGTGGAAGAAGTCAGTTGCTGAGGCATACGAAATCTGCTCACTGGGGAGAAAGGTACAAATGCCCCTTCTGTACCCAGACTTTTAGTCAGCAGAGCTCTATCAAAGTTCATGTCATCAAGGTCCATAATATCGAAACATTTTAATTGCAAGAAAACGTTACCTTAACAAAAACAACTTTCATTCAAGGCTCAACAACCTAGTCAAATAAAAATGCAATTAGTGTTTCAACAAATTTAAAAATGTAAAACGTTCTCATTCTTCCAAGTCGTTTACCTACAACAAAATCCATTTTATCTCGCTTATAAATTCGTTCAATGTAGCCTAATATAAAATTTGATTTTTTCCAATTCATTAAAATTTTAAATGAATTTTTATAGAAATATTTATTTTTTATTTTTTTTATAAATGGATGCATAAATTTATTTTCTACATTGAATAATTCTAAATAATTATCTACATCTACGGTACAAATGGTTTGTGCCTTTACTAGGTCAGAATGAAATTTATGAAAAATTAGTACCTATCTATTCAACCCATTTGATAAAATAAAACTTTTAGGACTTGACCTGGAGGATGGAATGACATAATATGAAAACGTAAAATAAGTTCACTTAAGAATGTTAGTGTGTTCAGGATCATATTTCATGTTAAGCATTTCTAGATTTAATATATTTTAAATATGGTAACTAAATCAATCGATTCAAACGTATTAATCTATTCATTATAAAAGAGCATTTTCCTTTGTTGAGTCACTCTGAATGATATGAGGTACTGATAATGATTACATAAGCTATTATTTGCTTTATTCCATGGCTTGTTATGTGCCATTTCTAACATGTTCAAATCAATTATATATTCTTTGTTATTAATTAGTTACTAGTTACTGATTAGGAAAGCTTTGTCATTGCAAAAAGCGTTTGGTTCCGACATGAAATTTTTAGCACAAAAAATATTTAGTTATCACTTCTCATGTTCAGTCAATTTTTCAACAAGTTCTCGAGAAGTATAGGCTAGTGTTAGATTGTAATCTAATCCAAAGAATTGAATTATTACGCTTATTGCTACATTTTATCGTCATTTTTAAACGACTTCTCTTACAATGATGATATACTTATTGTGTTTCTAGTTTTATGTTCCATTTTAATTCATGTTCATCTTTTTAAGCTCAACTTTTATTACGTTTTACTTGTATACTCGTTGTGATCAGCTATGATGTAAAACGTTGCTCAAGTTCGTTACAATATACAATAGGATAATTATTAAGCATGCATTAAAGTATAGTAACTATATTGTTATATATTTGCAATAATGTGATTAATCGTTTGTTTGAAACTGTATTTTTGAGTAGTGTGAAAAATGTTTCTTCGCATGAACATGTAATAGTTGTTCGTTGTTGATCTGTTCAATATTGATGACAAAACTATTTCTCAGTAAAAATGTCTTCATCAATCGTTTTGCATTTGTTGTGTGAATAAAAACACGAAACAACAAAGCTTTTATCAACAAGACTTATTTTTCACTTCTCAAGAAACACATAACTTATTGCTTGTATAATATTGATAATAAAGTTGAATTGAAAAATATCGAATACCTAATAATGTTAATGAAATGAAAAATATTGAATTCCTTACACGCTTTTTCAATCCACTCAAAATTGATTTCCCACGGCTGATTTGAAAGTTTGAAAGCAATTTTGAAAAAAATTATGAAATGATACTTTACACTACGTCAAGTATTATGATTTTTTAAATACCGTATTAGTTCATATTAAAATTAGATTGATTGATTGATTTATTTTGATGCAAGTTCTTGAGAGACCTATTGCATATCATTTACAAAATATTTAGAGAAGGAATATAAAATATTTCTGTTTTTTACTGATTTTAATAGTTTTTTGTTGTGTTGCTTTTTTAATTCATTTATAATAAAAAGTTACATTTATATTAATTTGCCGTAATTGTTTTTATGACAAAGCTGTTCAAATGACTGCATAATTCTAATAACTGTACGCTGGTTAAAAAATCTATTGGAATTTTAAACATAGGCGATAAGTTTGATCAACGAATAGTTTACAATTTGCTCAACATTCAAGTACTTATTCATGGCATGTCTATTTTATATATTTTTAGATTTATCCAAGTGGATACGTATCATTCAATTGTAAGCTAATTACAGTATAGGTATACTCTTCAGATGTTTACTATTCAGTCAAGTATGTGCTTATTGTGGGTTTGTTTATTTTAGGTTTACTTTCTGTATGTGTATATTTTTCTATGATTTTATGATGATTTACCAAATACCTAATAGCTAATTCCAGCTCTTATGTAAACTTTCCAATTCTCTGGGGCTCAGAATTTGTTAAATTGATACGATACTTTTGTAAATATGGTCAGTGCCTATTTTCCAAATCTAGCAAATTGTTATTGTATATTAGATGTGTAAATTCATGATGGTTGCCCATTAGTACAATTTGTTATCGTTTTATGAAACCAGATAAAATTCAATAGTCTAATTCTAAGCGATTGGTGTTATTGATTTTACAAACATTTATATTCGATATTAAGATTTTAGCTGATCATATCTTGATAAATGGTGGCACATAAGGGCTGAAGTGAATAAAAAGTAGTTGATGCTAACACTAGATGAACTTCAAGTTGTAACTAGATTTCCAGTGAATTGAAAAAAGATACAACTAGTCGTCATTTGTAATTTGAAAATTTCTAGTGCTAAGCTGTGAATAAATTGCCAACACTAGGTTTTTTATACTAAGTTGTATCTTGCTATGGTAACATAGTCAGTCATATGTTGGAGTGGGGAGCATAAAAACAAGTTGTGAATACAGAATTTCAATTTCTGTCTAGTTGCTAGTAGGTAGTGCTAACTTCTGTTTATTCACTTCAATTTGAGATAACGCCAACACTATATAGTAGAGTCTACTAGGTAGTCACTATGTTTTATTCACTTCATCCATGTTTGGTAGCTGTTTTCTTGCAAAATAGAGTTGAGAACAATTTTTTCCAATTCTCGCCTTTGAAAAGGACTTGAGAATTCTAAAAATACTCAGAACAAAATCAAAGCCAATTTTCTAAATTCCGCCATACTTGAACGAATTGCACTGTATTATGTTCCAAGTTCCATAATAAATAGATATTTTATTTATTGTTTAAGGATTTGTGATATTGTATAAACATTTTTAACTGAAAATATTGTTTATAATATTATATCTTATTGTTTTTCATAGTATTGTGTAGTAGTAGTTTTTTATACCAAGAACTTTGTGATTGAATATACGTATATATATTCTTAATTTGTGCTCTATTTTCATTCAAATAATAATATCATCTATTCACAATAGTTATGAAAAGTGGCTTTAAACTGTTTAAGACCTTCAATTACAGTAGGAACAATTAGTCTGGGCGCGTGGCTCTGGTTTCACTACTAGCCGTCCTTTAAAAGTTGACTAGTTGACCTTGAAGACATCTGCAGCGCCCCACGGGCCACATGTTTTTAGAAATGAGCGATAAACACTCCCCTCGCCATGGCTGACTACCAAACGGCCGTGCGCCCAGACTAATTGTTTCCACTGTAAACTTCAAGGCAATAGCCAAACTCCTCAGATAGTAAGGCGAATTTACAAATATTAAATTGCCTCAATGTTTCAGTAGTCATTTATTAAACTGGCAATCTGGTACTTCTGGGTCTAAGCATATTATGCCTGATGCATGTCCAGGGTGTATGTATTTACATACCGTATACATTTTGTATATTTATGCTATAACATACAGTACATACAAAATCAGAATCAAGACACCTAAGATTTGTAGACAGGAACCTGAACTACCAGATCACATACAATAATTGTAAAATTTGTTGTGTTGAAAGAGATGTTGTGGAATTTGTTCATCATGAATAAAAAGTCTGAAATTGTTGAATCACTTAATTCATTTGATACGTTCACTGTTTAGTTGCTGCATCCTCAGCTGCACTGTTGAGGATACATCAAGTGAACTTTGAAACCATGGTACTGTGTTGAATGAATCAAAAAAATTAAATTAATTAGTGGTTCGACAGTAACAGGCTTTATTCATGAATTGTAAAATTGTTTCAAGGTGCGTATGATATTTACAATAATCAATTGCAGATCAAATTCAAAATGTGATTACATTAATACAGAAAAATAGTATTGAGCATTGCATTCAAAAATAAAATCAATACTGAAATTTCCACAAAAAATGTTTTTGAATGAGGTCTTATAAAGAACTATAAGACTTATCAATCAAAATAAATTATTTATTTCCAAAATAGAGATTTCATAAATTACTAACAAAAACGGTAACTATGAAACCACAATAATTGATCACCTATCAATTAGAACTTTTAAAATACAATACTACAATAATCCAAGGCTAATAGAATATGGTTTATTCTATTTATCTTGACAATGGCCTTGGATTGTTACTTTCTATAAATACACCATAAAATGATTAATTATACTGTAGGTTTACGAAGAGATCATTAGTATTCACGACTTCAATAACTAGCTATATTATAACTAAATAATTATAATCATTAATAATTCTTTTGTAAATAATTGTTTTTCTACTTTGTGTCTTTATATTAATGACAACACCAGGAATATTATTAATTTATATTTGTGCCACTTCTAATGATGGTGACTTTTATCAAGTATAGTATACTTTGATAAAGTTGTATTATTGTGTGACCTGGCAACCTTACTGGCTCAGGTCTGATATCAGAGTTTTCAGGTCGCACTGAATAAGTCCGGGGCTTCCGACGTAAACTAAAGACGGGTTTTTGACAGTCGGAACCAACAGGCTTAACGTGTCCTCCAACACAAGAGAGTGATCCGAGAAAAATCTCGGAATCACTCAAAAATCTCTCATTACTCAAGACCTTTGAACCACTCACGCCAGCTCTTAAAACACTCCCATTTGACTATGTATAAAAACATGATAGTGTTGATCAATCTATGACAAATTAATGATACATACAAGAGAATGTTAGATATTGAACAATAAACATGCCAAACCGACTTAGCAACTAAACAAAATAAAATTATGATTTTGATAATTACATTTATCACTTACAACCAGCATCACTCGATTCCCAAAGCACAACGATTTTTCATTAACTTCCATTTTCATGGTAAATGATTATTATTTTAACTAAAGTGAATTAATTTTTCTTTATGATTAGATTCTTAGACTAGAAACAATTCAAATCATAAGTTTGTGGTTATGATAAAACTTTGCAAATGGCCTCTTTTTACAGAATCATAACATAAGTTGACATTTCAGTTGGCTTAATATCCAGTCAGACAAAAATGAAAGCAATATTTAGGAATCTCTATTGTCTTCTGGAAGCACAGTTTGTATGAAATAGCATATATGATGTATTTGATGAAAGTCAGCTCTTAAAATTGAATAATGTAGGTTAAAATTAATAATGTGGTTTAAAATTATTAGAATAACAAGATTAATATTATTACAAACCATAAAATAAAATTGGCTACATGAGGTTTGAAATCGCACCCAAAAATATTTCAACTATTTATATTTCCAACCAGAGTCAATAAAACAAAAATAAAATACCGTTCTAGAACACAGTCCACTATAAAATTTGCTGGCTGTATATTCGCACATTATAATAATAATATAATCTATTTATTTAAATAAAACTGCATTTTTTGTAAGTGGTTGATTTTACATTATGCTTTTTTGGTAAAAGAAACCTCTAACGATCAACTGATGAAGCTTCTCTTTAGAAGAGAAAATTCATTCTGATTTAAGTGAGGAAATCAACCCTTTTCAAGAAATACCTGTACACTGTACTGTACCAATTTTTAGAGATGATTGTTCAATAAATATTTCGTCATGGAAAACATTTCACTATAATATACTGTATTGTGTTATGCTGCATGTAATATGAGTCTGGATATTACTCCGATTGAGAAAAACCAATAAAAGCTATCCTAGTTATAATGTACAACAATTTTAAAAACATGAAAGTCAGTTTAGTTGAAAATGATAATAGATATTAATAATTCACTCAAATAAGATGTAGAATCATCATAGCTATAATAGAATTCCAACCCCACTATCATCCCGTAATAACCATCCTTCACATGGAACCCATTATTTGTTACCCATTAACTAATAGAACCAAATGGTACAAGCCTCGATAAGGGTGTTAAACCGTACATTAACAATATTTTATAATCTTCAGAAAAATAGACCCGTTTTTACTGACTGACATTTGACAATATTTGCTCATGTTGTGTATAAAAGTTGAATCTATTCAAAACTTATAGAGTTGTAAAATCTAGTTAACTTTTTAAACTCTATTATAGTTATAGCTAAACTTTAGAGTAAAGAGAGAAATTGTAGCTAAAGAACAGAAATTGAAGAGTTTTTCAAGAAGATTTTTCTCTAGAATTGTAATTTAAGTAAGAATTAAATAAATTAGTGCTTGATAACAGAAAAAAGCAGGCGAGGCATTTATTAAATATATTAAACATAAATAATCTATACAAACAACGACTAAGTTTTCATCTTAAGATTACACTAAAGGATGCTGTATAAATATATCAACAAACGACCCTGATATTAATTATAGAAAATACATCAAGAGCTGGTTACGATTGATCAACATATATATATCAAGAGCTGGTTACGATTGATTAACATATATATCAAGAGCTGGTTACGATTGATTAACATATATATCAAGAGCTGGTTACTATTGATTAACATATATATCAAGAGCTGGTTACGATTGATCAACATAAACAATAAAATTTATCACTTTCAAGAGTCAACAAAAAATATAATTCGTTTGATAAATTTCTCTTTAGGCCTGAATTCAATATACTAGGTGAAGGCGTGTCTGTAAAAACTATAACAATCAAGATAACCTAGTGTTTATTTTGTAATATTTATGAATTTTATCAATATCATTGATGTAAAATAAATTATTCCCAGTTGAATATTATGGCCTAGCTTCTGTGAAGAAAAGGCGAAGGTTTCCAAGCTGGATGTAATAAAGCACGGTCATCTATAGCTCGAACGATATAATTCATCCTTAAATAAAGTCAACAGCCAAATTTTTGGAAGAAGGGCTGACTTTGTGTGTGCCATGAACAGCAAAGCAAGGTATCTTATGAACCACAAAAAATTTATCCATGCTTCTCATTGAAAGCTAAAATACGATTTCATAAAAAACAACACTTATAGTTAACTCTCCTTTCACTTTCAACTTGTACTTATCCTTTATGGCCATCTTTCTTCACTGACTTGAGAATGACATCCAGTAAATTCTCAAAATGCAAATTATATACTTTTAATTATAGTTTTTCTTGATATAAAATTTGATATCAATACTGATGGATAATACAACAAAAGGAACTCAACACAGCTTGTGAGAGATCTTGAATCAAATTAACATTTGAAAAGGATTATTCATTGTGTACAAATCTTTAATAAGATTCTATATTTTATATTAAGTAATAACTAATGTAGACGTCAAAAAAAATTACTGACAAAGCTGAGAATTGCACCATTTCTAACATTATTTGAAAGCTTCAAACAATACAAATTGTCCTAGTATCAACAGCTTTGTACACAAATATGTATCATTACAAAGTAAATAAAAAATGTTTCACAAAATGCATTAAACCTAAACTAGGTTGATTCTCCAAGGAAATTTACGAATGAGTGGTAAAAAATTAACAGAAATAATTGGGCAAATAGGGATTGAGTTAGAGAAGAGATTTGCTTGTATAATTTATACAAGTCTATGTCAAGTTATAGAAAGCTTTTCGATGTGTGAGTGAAATTCACATATGTCCAATTTCAATAAATTCCAAATTTTCCAACTTTTGATATGGTTTCCACCATAAACGGTAACTGTAAAAAAATACTGTTACTGTAAAAAATGTAAAAACTGTAAAAAATAACTGTAAAAATACAAACAAATTTTGACTGATAAGCTTAGTTTGAATTTGGTGTATTGAAACCCAGAATCGAAAGGACTTGAACGGTCCAATTCATCGGATAAGCATCAATCTGTGATAAAAAAGTCTTGTAAAATGGTTAAATTGATTGAATCCCCGCATAACTATCCAAAAAGATGTTTTCCATTTCAACAGAACCTATTAGTATTCAATACATTTTTAAAAACATAAAATATGCTATCTTAAGATATTTCTCATCTTTTGAATACGGTATTCCATCTTAAAATAGAATATTTCTTCTTTTTTGAACTCCTTCGTTCAACTTTTGAATGAACCAATATAAACGGTAGATGAAATAAGGCAGTCTAAACGTTAATTAAACCTAATAGGATTTAATGTGTTCAATTACACTTACTTTGTAGAATAAATAATCTTGACTTTCATATAAGTCAGTCTCATTGTTAAACTTAACATAGGATTCTACTTTTTAAATTTCAATATACAAAAATATGCAAAATGCATATTGTGTAGTGTGAAATAATCTACACTTTCAAATAAAACTGTCTTATTAATAGGATTCAGTTTGCTAAATTTCAATATACACATATATGCAATATACATACTGTGCATGGTGAGAAACAATGCCCATTGATTTGGCTAGGTTCAGTCCTGAATTTCCAATAACATTAAAAAAAAAATAGCTCAACAACGAACTAAATGACGTTTTGTCATAAAAAAAACGGCATGCAACAGAATAATAGGTACAGCCTATTTCAGATTAGTTTGCAGTAAGGCTCTATGAGCACTTATAACACCACTATATAAGGCTCTATAAACGCCTTATTTATGGGGGTTTATAGAGCCTTAGTTTGCATTGATCCATTGATGGAGTTTATGAGAGCCTTACCGGTAACGGTAAATGTTACCATTGGTTTCTGATTGGTCTATTCAAATTTTTCAAAGTCTATTGAATAGACCAATCAGACGCCACCAGCAGAATTTACCGGTTAATTAACGGTGAGGCTCCCATGAACT
The DNA here is from genome assembly GCA_948455865.1 of Conomelus anceps. Classification (NCBI taxonomy): domain Eukaryota; kingdom Metazoa; phylum Arthropoda; class Insecta; order Hemiptera; family Delphacidae; genus Conomelus; species Conomelus anceps. The sequence goes on along the minus strand of OX418223.1, from coordinate 42,785,297 downwards.
CAAACCATTGTTGGAATATGGTGTGGTAGGGACGCGCGCTATTGGTTGAAAATGTCATTTTCCTACAGTTATCTAACAATGCTGCAATTTATGCACTCATTATAGTAAGCAAAACGGTTGATTCCTGCACTCATTATAGTAAGCAAAACGGTTGATTCCTGCACTCTTTAACTTTGTCGCACTCTAGGTGAGCCAACTGTAGGAAATAGTATATTACATTACAAGTGTGGGAAATGGTGTTTACCATACGAGTATGATAAGTTACTGCACGAGATGAAGTCGAGTTCAGTATTATCATACAAGTATGCTAAACATCTTCCCGGACGAGTTACATACGATATTTTTCGTCATATTAGTCTAAAATATAAAAAAGATAAACTTTATGCAAGTACAACAAACATAACCTCAAAATCCATCACAGCAATGAAACACTAAAAAAATGTCAGATCAGCTGTTTTTCCAAATTCTGAATTAGCTGGAATGCGGTAATATCCATTTTACCACACTGAAAAAGGATGCAGTAATGAAAATCAGCTGTTCTTTCTGCAAAAACAGACAGACGTTTACTGGCTCTGTAAAGTGGTGAATATGTACGAATATGACGAAAAATTTAATGTGTAAATTGCTGCTCTTGAGAAACTATTCCGCACTCGTCTTCAGCTCGTGCGTATGCATTTCTTTCGTCCAGCAAAGAGCTACTTTATGCACTAGTTACACAAATAACTATTTTCACCTGACATATTCAACCAATAGCGTGTGTCGCTACCACATTCCTTAACAATAGGTTATTGCAAACTAAGCTTAAATAGACAGTATGTAAACTATAGTTTAGAAAGATGTTTTATACAAACAAGAGGCCCTACTATAAACAGCATATTTTTGCTAAAGTAGGTAATGCATAGGAGAGTATAACAGGAGTTTACAGGTACCGTACCAACATGAAAAAAACTCAAATCGCAGTTTCTTTTCAGACACAAGCTCAATGCAAGCATGCACGCTGTTTATCGCCACTGCCTGTGCGATGAGCTGGCCTGTGATTGTTGGACGAGGAGCTAGCATCGCCGCCTCCAGATGATGAAGGAGAAGTTGGTGACTGCGCACCTGATGACAGAGTATGCGGATTGATAACACCCCTTGCCCTATTGAACAGGAAATCTCTGATGCGTTGCACTATCAAGTCAATGGCAACTGTAAAGAGAAAAAGTAAAAATAATTTTTCAAACATTTTCCATCAAATTATTTTTTTAATTTCATCGGAAATAGTAGAATGTTCGTTCTATTCTCATAGGTGAGAAAAAGGAATAGAATGAGTCTAAATATTGTCATAACAGCTGACATTCAAATTAAAATATATTCTTTATTCCTCTTTTTCATACAAAAAATAAAATATTACAATCTGTCACTTCACTATTTACATTAAAAAATCGTAGACAAATAAATTGAACATATGCTAAGCAATAAATTGACAGACATCAACAAATTCGTCCCCACATGGACCGGAGGTTATAGTTTGGTCCATTATTCATGCCCAAACCTGTTGCATAATAAAGCTATTATAACAAGGGAGTAACTTTTCAATAGAGGCTCTAGACCAACTAGAACTCACCATTCATTTCATGCAGTCAAAATAAACATCATCAAACTCTCACATCAGCAGATTTAAAAATTTCGAAATACTCAATTTGATTTTCAAACCTACAACCTCAGATTAGCTAAGTAAATACATACCTAACATTAGTACATCCGATCAATTAAGCATTTAAGGTAATGTTAGTTTTAGTAATTTGTTCAAGTATTTGGTAATTAATAGCTGGTTATCGATAGCCGTAGATAAAATTGTGCATACTAAGATTGCTATTTAACCATTTCATCAAATTTTGTAACACATCACTTAATCTATCACCTAGGCTTAAAATACTTCAATGAGTTGCCTTTGTACATTAAATAATTTTTTTTAAAATTAGCCTTTAAGTCACTCGAGATGTTTGATGTTAAGGACACTTTCGGCAGTCATAATACAATCATTGCATGAACTACAATTTTCGAACTTAATCATCAATTTGACTGATGACAATGAAGTGATAAGGATAGAATGTGACTTTAATTTGACTTTAATCTATAACATACAATCTAAACACTTTAATTGAATTTACATAAACATCATATTCTGCCTTCACATTGGAATGTGGAACACAACCACTTGTAAATATGATCAAGAGCTACAAGGAAAAGTGGTCTGAACATCTTTTTAGAATGTCACAGGAACGTCTTCCCCTGAATGCATGGCTTCATAGACCAAGGGGGAAAAGGAGCGTAGGAAGACCAAGGAAAAGGTGGACGCCGGAACAGGCTTAGCTTACATAGCTAAATTAGCCTAATCCATGACGACGACGACGACGACAATGAAGTGAATGATTTTGATACAAAATTAAATTGAGAATCGAACTAGAGACCGTCAGGCGCTCCAAACACTACACTACGATGTCTCCATTTTCTATTAGATATAAACTGTAAGAATTAATATCAGGAGTGGGGAATTAGAAGTGAGAGGAAAATTAAAAAGCCATGTTTCATAATTCCATATTTTGTTTTATTGCAGAAAGAAAATGTTCATCTTGGAAAATTCACATAAAAGTATAAAATCTACACAATACTTTCAACAAACACTATCAGCCTGAGAATAGTTTTCGTACAGACAGATTTCTTCATGAATGTTTTAATGTAGATACTGTATACATATTTACTTGAAAATACATAAAAAAACAACGTCCCGTGTTACAGAATTTTATTGAAATATACAAATTTCTAACAAAAAAACAGCATTAATGGCAGTGAATATGCTGTTAAATATAGCTGTTTGTTTAGTTTTGTAGATATAAAAATATTTCTTTGGAAACAGTTATCTTTGAACAAACAACTATTGGCTTTAAAGCGCAAATATAATGAAGTACAACATTCTTGACTATTAATACGATCAAGTGGAACTGTTTTTAATTGAAGAAAATCTATTAAAATTCACCAAATGATTGTGCATTTCTAAACATTGATTTATCAATTTACACATAACATTCCAATCGTAATAAATTCGCATGCAATGCAACTGGAATGGAGATTATTTTAAACATTTAAAGTAGAAAATCCTAATAATTTTATCGTTCATATTGAACTATAGAAAAAATTACAAACTATTAAAGTCCATGGAAAAGCATAAAAAATATTCTGTTGAAAATGAAAGAATGAAATTACGTAGATTATTGTGGGACGTTCAACTATCAAAAAAATTACAAACTATTAAAGTCCATGGAAAAGCATAAAAAATATTCTGTTGAAAATGAAAGAATGAAATTACGTAGATTATTGTGGGACGTTCAACTATCAAAAAATTACAAACTATTAAAGTCCATGGAAAAGCATAAAAAATACTCTGTTGAAAATGAACCAATCAAATTACGTAGATTATTGTGGGACGTCATAAAAATTAGGAAATTCTTATCACAGACAAATAATGGTGGATTTCAATAACATTAAATGCAGTGTTTGAAGAATAAAATAATCGAAAATATCGTTATATAAACAGAGAATATAGACTAGTTTTCCATAAGCAATAGATGCATGTAGCATGTAGGAGGACGTTATATATTTATAGGAAAATCCAAGATGTAATACGGTAAATAAATTTAGTAACAAAAATTATTATATCAATTTAGTGGGGTATTAAAAATATTACATTGATTATTCAAAGTGAAGAAAGTTCAAAGGAATGTATAAAGCTATGGAAAACTCATGGTTCAGAATTCTATTTCAGAGTTCAAGTTGTGCATATTACACATAAATTTGATATTCTATCATGAAGTATGTGTATAGCACAAACACAAATTCCGTTTAAAGCTACAGACACGTACGGAATTCAAAGTGAGTGAAGAATGAGTTCCTTGAAAAAAAATACGATCAGATAATGTAAATCCGGTTTCAGAAAATCGACCTATATTATTGAAGCACGCTTAATACAACCATTAAGAAGCTCGAGTATTTCAATAAATTCGAAAAGTGCCTAAATACGAATATACTAGTTATCTAGAGGAATAACAGATTACTGTACAAACACTTTTCCTATGAAAGTTTTCAATTGAATGAGTTTTCTTCTTATTGTCAATTATCATAATGATATGCACTGTTCAAAATGTATTGCCTACTTTTAAAGTTCATAGAAATGAAGTTGGAATTTATGGTAACATAATTTTAGTGTACTGATGTAAGGAACGTGTTACTTTCATTTGTGAGATGTTGAAAGGAGATAAAGTCTAAAACAGCTATACTAAAAGTATAAGTAAGTAATACAATCATGTTGATTTCTATTTATGCTCGTAAAAGAGGATGGTCTGTTTAAATATTCAATAATATATTTTTTATATTAAGTTTATGTTTGAGATGTATAGATAGTATTTTAAAATACTCAATTTGTTGTTACTGATGAAAAAAGACCTTTTTGGGTTTTCATATCAAGACTATGGGACCTAAGTCTACCTACTGATAATTTAACTTCAAAAATGCAGCCTGTATTTCAAGAGAACTGCTATGGGTTCATAAATTGACAAAACTGACTTTTAAAATGGCCAATTAATAAATTTGTGTTGGATATTTACTAGTTGATGGAAAAAGTTAAATCAGAAAATATGCACAAATTTACACGAAACATTCAAATAAATATTTGAGAAAGAAATATCGAACTCCTAGAAAGATATCGACCCAGAAAGATAATTTCTATACCAGGGAATGGGGTTTGTTAAAAAAAAATATTCATTTTTATTCATATGTAATGCGTTCAAAGAGAAACTTTTTATCTTTTATAAATTAGTATTGTGAAGAAATATAATTTTGTTTACTTTGTTTTCCAAAAATCAGTCGCTTACAGGGGTAATTGAAAAACAGAAATACTTACTAATCCTCAAAACGTTTCAACCCATACATTATTTATTATTATGAAATTATTTCTGTTCTAGAATTTAAAAGAATTATAAATCTAATAATCACATTTCTCAAAGATGTAGCAATACATCAAGTTTAAGCACTACTTTACCTAATCAACTAAGAATAAAAGCATCAGGATACAAAAATTTATATATTTTTTACAAATAAGGTAAGTAGATAATTTGCTTTTTTAGAAATAAGGTAATTAGATATTAGAATTTTAAGGTTTACCACCTGATTGAAACGAATACGTTTTTAGCTTTATAGATAACTGACTTATCTATAATTTATAATATATAACTTATCATTATTTATTTATCCATTTATTTATGCTACACTAAATTAATACACTCGAAAGTGAAAAAACAACAGACTTAAAGCCCAAACCGCTTCATAAAATGTTAAGTAAAGAATCCAAATCTTTTTATGTTAAGTCTAAACGTCACTGGAAAATTCCACAAGTCAATTTTTATTCATATTATAAATGAATAGGAAATATGCTAATTGTAGTAGATACTATAAAAGTAACATGAAATTTTATAATTAAAAGCTACCGTTTATAGTCAAGAAAAGCCTTTCTTAGTAATGGCGAAGGTGATATTGTGGAAGGTATCCATAATGAAAAATAAGACGAAATTGTCACAACCACATTTTTTATAACCACGTTTATAAATGTGGTTATGACAATTTCGTCTTATTTTTTTTCTTCATCAAGAAAAGACATTAAATTTCCAAATAGAGTGATAAAGATACAATCTACTTAATTGACATATTAAGTTATTCTTTAATCATAAAGAATGAGTATCATAATTGGCCATTGAATATTAAAATATAATAGACAATTTAGTTTCCATCAATGTAATATTAAGTGAAGAGAAAATGCATTCATCAATAAAAAACAATCATCTATCTTATAGGAGGGAATTTTTGAAAAAGTTGTTTAATTGAAATATAAGGAAGATTATATTACTGAGATCTGAAAATAATGCAGTTTTCAAGGGCAGAAAGATACTACAAAAAAAAAAAAAATTGTCTGATTAGTCTGAATTTACATAAATATTATTTCATGTATATAAAGTATACAACGTTTAAAGCATTTTGGTAATAATTATTGTAAAATAGTCATTATTATTGTAAGCATTGTAAAAGTAGAGTATACGATATAAATGTTTACATCAAGAATTTTTTATACTAAAAACGTTAGTAAGATCTTCAATAAAAATGTGATGTGGTACAAATTCGTATAATAGTAATTGATTGGAGGGTTTAAAGCCTTAATGTAATCCAACTACACATCCATAATCTAAACACTAAAAAATATTGGCATGGTTAATATACCTGTAAGTCGTAGCCAGACTTCTTTGTAATCCTTACCAGACTTTCACAATTTTAAATACAAAATTCATACGCATAATCACAACATTTTATTACAATAATTTAATTCTACTCGAAAATGGAGCTATTCTAACTATACTTCCAATAATGTATATAATGACTATACTCCAAACAATACACTCATTTGAAATGAACATTCAACTATATTATTGATATCATATTTCAAATTTAATGGTAATATTTATGAAACATTTTTTTTCTACGAAGTTACCACAGTAAGAAAAGAATTTAAAGTAAAAATACAAGTGCTAACACGTACAAACCATAACTAAATCACAATTATTTTAAAGATGCATGAGAAATATCCATGTAATTTATGAAGTATTCTAATAATGATAACGGTTAAGAGAAATAGGTGGTAAAATATGTTTTTATACAAGGAAACTATATGAGAATAACTATTGTACCATAGATTCGAGTTTGAAGTAGATCTTAATCAGTATTAAACGACAATAAATTTTGCAGATGGTAAGATTTAGAAGAGCAAAAACTACTCATATTTCGAAAATAATATAAATGTACTCAAAAAAAAAGTAGAATTAAATCAATAAAGAATAAAGTTAAACAAGATAAGTTAAGCCACGAACCCAGTGTTCTAATAGAAACTTGATTTGTCACAAATCTTATCCTCAATTTTATTATGAAGTCCCGTCACATCAATCAAAAAATAAGCTAGAGATATTCTGAATTTGTATGTTGTAATTCGAGCCTCATTTTCACCCTATAATTTGTTTTTTATTCATATTCTCATTTAAACATAAAATTTCACTAGCCACTCTAGTTAATACCATTTCACTATACGTAATTATTTTGTGAAATCAGTAATTTAATCATTTTTAAATTTTTTAAGAGATTACCTAATTTTGCTCAGATTTGCGTTTTGCGGTAAATCATAATCATTCTGAAATCAAACTAATGAAACCAATCAAACTTTGATGGCTAATATTATAAATCTTTGTACCGCAAATATTTTTTATATCAATTAGAAACTGGAAAATGAACATAATGTCGAAACGAAACAATTTTGACTATAGCCTTGAATTTGCTGTAGTTGATCCCATTCCATTCTGGTTACACACGTAATATAATAATATCGTGTGACCTGGCTGGCTCAGGTCTGGTGTCAGAGTTATCAGGTCGCACCTGAATAAGTTCAGGGCCTCTGACGTGACTTAACGACTGTTTTTTTTTTTAGGCAGCCGGGACCGACAGCTTAACGTGTCCTCCGAAACACGGGAGTGGCCCGAGGTAAAAACTTGCGGTCAGAACTGGGATCGAACCCGGGACCTTTGGGCTAGCTAACCAGCACTTAACCCACTCGTCTACGGCCACTCCGTGTTACACACGTAATATTGACGTGTTCAATTGTCGTATAATGTCTTCAGAACTCAATCAAGGCCATTCTTAATGAAGATTAACAAATACTGAGCACGAATGAACAATTTGTAACAGGTGGTTACGGATGTGTTAAATACTGTAACAATCTTTCAGTTACACATGTAAAAAAACTTATTTGCTCCCTCTTAGTTCACAATCAAATCTTGATTGCAATGACAAAAGAATGAAGATAAACACACTATAAATATACCTCAGCTAGGCCTAAACGGGTAGTTCCATTAATTTGTGCTTATCATTTATTTGTTTACAATGTGCCATATAGATTCAACAATTAAAGTCATAGCTTGTTGATCACCGATTTTAAAAGGTGAATGATAAAAACCAATAATATAATAGTTGGTTCAATTATAAAAATACAATTAAATTGTAAAAATTATAACGATAGTTAAGTTGCAAATTATGAATCAAATGGACATTAAATACAGTGTAAGCAGGATCGATAAAGATAGATAAATATTAACTTTTTGTTGTAATATTAACAACGCAGATCGTTATGGAATAAGAAATCTAAGAGATAATTATTTTGATCAGTAGATGTTTAGAAACATATTCAAGTGGTTAAATTTTAAACACAATAGAATAAATGTTTTAATCACAAATTAACCAAAATGGGAAGATAGAATGTGAATTTATACAGAATTCAGTGTAAACAGTAGTTATTTGAGTTTAAATAGCAGTTTTAAATAGCGTGCTTTAGATTCATCAGCCATCCATACCGTAAGATATTATTTTTAAAATTATATTCCACATTTGAAAATCACTAGAATATGTGATCAAGTACTGTAAAATTTTCTTGCTTCAAACCTTCAAGTAGAATTATATTTTAATTTTGTGCGTTTACTCAAAATTTGAATATTTTTATTCACACCAGTAAGAATAAGTTGACAGTTGAAAGTTGGTAATCAAATATCTCTAGTTGTTATGTTTCAACAATGATAATTGGTGATACAACATAACTATTCTCTTGTTTTTGAAAGCATATATCACTGAGGTTCAAGATCACTGGACAATATATTAAACACTTTCTTAAAATAATTTTGATAGCTAAATGAACTGTTGTGTTTTTTCATTCATTGGAGAATTCATTAAAAAACGCTTAGCAAAATACTAGCAGATTGGTACTTAGCAAGAAAATTATATACGTCTTCTGTTTTTCAATGAAAAAATATCGAATAAAGAATAATTAGAATGACAGATATTGTTTTAGCTAATGTTAGAGATAGTAAATTTCTTCGATTTCAACAGAACGAAAACATGATTAGGAGAGACATGCCTCATGCTTCAATCACAGCACATATAACATAAATATAATAACTTACAACTAAACTAATCAGTTGATACGAGTTTTCATGTCACCGTTAAAAATTCAAATTTAATTCTTTGGACATTTTCCTTTATCTACAATCAAAATGAAGAGTAGAGTCTAAAATAAAAATAATAAGCTAAGCAAACTCGTCTTAATAGAAATAAGGAACATCTTATTTAAAAAAATCTATTTCTGCAAAAGCAATCTAAAAAGCTAGAGACTAACCTACACCAGGGAAACTAATCACTTTATAATTAAATGTTTTCGTTTTTTAATCTAATTGAACGCAATTTTTAAAATTAGGATTTCAGAAGACTATGTGTTGAGTATAGAAGGAGCAGTGCAAAAAACAAGCGAACTAGTCATTTGATGAAAGAAACATTGTAAAAATGTTAGTTCCAAGGTTTATCATTTTGCATAGAAAGTCGACAAAAGACATGTTTGTTTGCATCATAAATTGAAAAGTGAACTTGGCGTTGCAACTGAATTGAGTCGAATTTTATGATAATTTAGCTCAAAAAATATTTTGATGCGAATAATAATAATTCCAAGTGGAACGGAGATTACATTTAAGGGATTTGTTCAATTTATAAAAGTGATTTAAAACTGTCTGAACTGAAAGAAGTTTAAATCTGCATTCAATATTGATAGAAAGTAGCATGAAGTATTTGAAAATGTTCTGGCGGGACAGAAGTTGTATAAAGTACACATAGATTCAAAGACCACTGACTAATTCGAAGCAACTAGGACTTAAACTAAAAGAATAATATATCCTTATCAAGTCCTCAACTCGGAATAAGAGGATAAGGACAAAAGTAGAAGGATCTACAAGTGTTGGGAATAAGTAACATAGTTGGAAATAGTAGATAGCGTTCGGTTCTCATCGGCAATCATCGGCTTTCATCGGCTCAGAGTTTCTGAGCTGGAACTAGCGCGGCGACGATTGGAAGAAGATAGGCCTTGCTGTGAGAGCGACAGAGACGCCTTGCCGTAGCTGGGGGAGGTGCCATGCAATATGTCCCAGATGTGGTGAACTATCAAGTCTATAGCAACTGCAATTCAAAATTAACACACAAAATTCACCACATTAGTTGATTGTAATCTCCGTTCAAGGCTAACACTTCAGTTAGAAAATTAATTGAAATATATAGACGTCGTCGAAATCCACTGACGATTTATTAATTCAAATGCCGTGGTTTCGTGACCAATCTTTCATATCCTCAGCCCCAATAATAACTATTATTAGGAATGCTATTCTAAGGTCTTTCTATACTCTAACAACGTGATATGAGAGTTATAATGCAATTCTCATTCCGGTTGTCTAAATACATCAGAAATAGTATTGATTCAACTCCAATTATTTCACTGCTATTTATACATATATCTAAACCTCTACTACCTATTTCAATACTCAAATTAATAGGAAAATTAATTTCGAAATTCCAATGATTGGAATTATTAATAATTAATGATTAATTAATGATATAAATTATTCCGAAGATATCCGTTACTTTGGACATTGACATGTATTTCCAATAGCTGATTGAAATCTACGATTTCTTTGTGGAATTCATCGATTTTCATCAGCTATTTAATGCAGTTGTCAATGTCCGAAGTAGCGTAAGTCTCTGGCATTATTTATAGCATTAATTGGAATTTCGAAGTTAGGCTAATTATCTCAACATTTAGCAATATAAAAAACAATTTTTTATTGTAAATTCAACGACGCAGTCAGTTTTAAATTGTGAACATATAATAATTGTACTCACATTTGGCCGAACGTTTTCGAAACTCATCTTCAAGGCCTTCCAATGTTTCCATAACTCGAAAATGTTCGGCCAAGTGTGAATACAATTATTATATATTCACAATTTATTATTCACAAAGGCCTTGAAGATGAGTTTCCATAACTCGAAAACGTTCGGCCAAGTGGGAGTACAATTATTATATATTCACAATTTAAAACTGATTGAAAGTCGTTATATTTAAGGCCTTGAAGATGAGTTTCCATAACTCGAAAACGTTCGGCCAGGTGTGAGTACAATTATTACATATTCACAATTTAAAACTGACTGCAAGTTGTGAAATTTACAATAAAAAGTTAATATTAACAACGCAGAACGTTATGGAACAAGAAATCCAAGAATTTAAAAAAGATGTAACATCTTCTTAAATACGTCAAGACTTAAATTAATATTTCATTCACAGTATTTCCTCTTCTGAACTAAAGGACAATATTTTACCTATTTAAATTATTATTTATCTATCAATGATTTATTAAATTATAATTTAATATTCATTAAATTATAATTTTTTATCTATGCACAGGGCATATTCAAATTCTATTGTATGTTTTCAAATTAAAGTTTAAATGTTACTGTAATTTTATCTATAATTTCATTTATTTGAGAAATTGTATTGCCAAGAGGCTGCAGTATAGAATATTGCAGTATGATATTAATAAGATGAATTTCCACGTGCCTAAAGTGTAAAAAGTAAGTAATAGGAAGCCTGATTCATAGCATTTAGTTGAGCAGTGAATGTCCAGGTGTCTCAGGGAGGGTCAAGATATTTGAATAAATAAATAATAGATATTAATAATTATTAACTTGCTTTTGCAACAGAACTTATACTAAAATACGAGTTCAATAATTTCAAGAAATTACAGTGTAAGTTCTGTTGTAAATGCAAGTTCATAATTACTAACATCGTTAACAACCAGCAGTTCACGAAACGATGACAGTCACAGAACAGTGTGAAAAATTCGACAACGTCTATATTATTTCAATTATAGAACGGTTCTACAATCTGAACGACTCAATTGAGTTACAGGAAAAATATATTTTGACAGGATAGGACACGAAGGCTTCATAGTTTCACTTGAAAAATTGATATGGCACTAGAATCTCATGCAGATTCTACTGAAAAAAAAATTATATCCAAGAAACATGAAGCAGTGGTACTTTGAAAAACAGTCTTTCTATAGTTTCAATAATTGTAGATGAATTGTGTGTTGGTACATAAACTTGTGTGTTGGTAAAGAGATGAACCCTGAAAACAGATATTTTAGAGCCGTTCAACGATAATTTTCTCAACTGTGCTTATTGAGAAAGACTATTGCGATACAAAATTCCTTACTTCACATTAAAATGCAGCCTGAACCATTTCTGTCTAACGAATAATATTTTTCCTACAGCTCATAAAGAATTAGTTTACACGCTGAAAACTAATCCGAAAACACTGTTTACTGAGGAGCAAACAGTAAAGTACTTTATACCTGCTTACATCATAGCTTGAGATGTATTGTACTTTCAATTGTTACTTTTTGTGCTAAATATTTATTTATATATTAATTGTATACATAATATTAGAGCCCAATAGAATCTGTAGGCCTACTTCATTTTAGTCCCATAAATGCTCAACAATAGCTTCTATATATGAGTATTTTTCTTTAGAATGTCAATTTAAATTTAAGATGTATAATACTTTCAATTGTTATTTTTGCCCTAAATAAGACATTTATTCAATGATATATTTATTTATTAACTGTATATATAAAATTTATTTCATGATATTGTCAACTTTAGATTTTTTCAAGTCGTCTTTTGTAGTAGTTTTTTAGACTCAGTGGCAGTTTCTTTCTCAGGATTTTCAACACGACTTATACAATTCAAAGAAATCAGCTCATACAAATCACTGTGCATAACCATTGTAACATAAACCATTCGTCAAAAAAATTTAAATAAAAAATATTCTTTCATACATATGTAAACAAACACAGTTAATCTAAAGCACACTGAAACGACAAGAGTACAGTACACATAATAAGCACAGCTCCAACACCAGCATAGACAAACGCATGCAAAAACAACCGATAACACAGTACTAAAAGTATACTGCTTATAATATTTTTCATAATTATTGAACTGAGATTTGTATCAGAAAAAAATATCATTCTTAAACAGTCAAATTGATTGAACTCATATACCGCAAACATACTAAACAGACACGCTAATCATAAACAGCTTTCTAATAGCACAACTAAAATAAATAAAATTATAAACGTTACAGCTTACCAGAAAAATTAAAAGTTTGAATCTGACACTTTCATCATGAGATCCATTCAAAAAACTTTCTGATGGAATGCAACGATGCAAAATCAAATTAATCATACGTATAATTTTCTATCTAGATTTTTACGAATTATTCTGGGGGAGTGAGTTGAAAAAAGAAGATCTGTGAATGAAAGTGGAAGACAGAGACAGAAAAAAGAGAACGAGTAGCGTAGGTGAAATCCTGACACCAAATAAAGTGATGGAATATATTATGAGATAAATGTGAAGCGAGAAGGGAGCTATTAATTTAGAAGAACAAGCCCCTATTCATTTGAAGAAATTAATTTGTGTGTATAAATGAGACAAGGTATAAGGCGACAGAGAATATGAGAGTGAAAGTGCGCAGGGTTTTTGTTTATAATTTTTTTTGAAGTTCCTTGTATTAAATATTATTTGAGCTTTGAAATGTTATCTATTGCTGGGAAAAAAGGTTTTTTTCAACAATTGTTTTGTGAAATATGGGGGTTCGAAGTTGAAATTTTCGGTTTTGGGGGAATTCAATCTCACCGAGTGATTTTAAAATTTTGATAAATTTTCTGTGACTAGAAGACACATCTAGGAATAAGATAACATATTTTCACACCAATTAAGCAATTATTTTTTTCAAAATACTTTTTTTAAGCTGTAAATGTTTTAGTTTTTTTTAATTGAAATGAAAATATGTCATTTTATTCCTATAGGTGTCTTTTAGTCACAGAAAATTTATCAAAATTTTAAAATCACTCATAGAAGAGATCAATTGCCCCCCCCCCCCCCCTCTAACCGAAAAACTTCAACTTTGAGTCCCCATATTTCACAAAAAAAATAAAATAAAAACGTTTTTCCTCACAGCTATAGATAAAAATTCAAGGCCCCAATAATATGCAAAACAAGAAACTTCGATAAACAATTGTGACCATAGACGCAAATTGTGACGCACAGACTTGAAAGGAAAAATAAATCGAGTTAAGGAAAGCTGAAAAGGATTTGGCGCATAAAACAATTGAAAGGCGAGAAAAATTCTGAATAAAAATAAGGGTTGGCAAGAAGGGAAAAGATAAAATAAAAAGGGTATGGAGATGACCACTATGAAAAAAATACTGGTCATGTAAGAATGCTGGACGTCTGTGATTAATTATCAACTGAAATGCAGGGAGATTCAGATAGTACAATCAAACAACAAAATATTGAATACAAGTTTCAATATATCAGGTATTTCAAATCTATTATCGAGCGGAAACCCCTCATTCAAATTTAATTCAACTGTATTCAAAAATTCATTTTGAAATCAGTCTATAAGCCTTCCAAGTACAATACAAAAATTCCAGAACCCAACACCTTCCATAACAATAAAATCACTTAATTAGTTCTATGTAAAACAAATCAGGCATAAAAACACGCATTAGTGACTAAACCCATTGAACATGTCGGGAATATTCAGTGGGAGACCACCCATGTTGCAACACAATATAGTTAAGTATATATTAATACTATCAAAAATTGTTACACAATTATCAGATACAAAACTGATATGATTTTTATGATTCAATATTCCAATAAAAAGTAAGCAATGAGTAAACTATTCAAGGGCATGTTAAATTATATGCTGAATATTTTTCGAGGTTCATCCAGGTCTTGAACTGTAGTACTGATTCAAAGATTGTCCAATAACTTAACTGAGTCACAAAACGAAAATAAAACAATACATAACATTACAACAATGAGTAAAATTTATGGGTTAAACAGTTCCAAAAATTGAAGTCAACAATATAGAGCTACTTCTTATTCTATGATTATTGTAAAAAAAACCAGCAAAATACTGCTTCCCTTGTAAAAATGTTGTAATTCGATTCTCAAAATCTAGGGACAAGATACAATCTTCATCTGTGGTTAAAACTATTGTTTTCTAGGCTTAAAAGTTAATAATTCAAAAGAATTCTACATTAAACACGATTACAGTTCCTAAAAAACACTGCTTATAATCAAAAATAGTTCGAGAATCCTAAATTCAACAACATTGGAGTTCTTACAGAGCACTGCTTCTCATCAAAAATAGTTCACTCGGGCGTGTTCGGTAAAAGCATCTTTCGGATGTAAAAAACCTAAACACAAAAGCCACTGAAATTTGCTAATTACTGGATGCACGTATTCAAGTCTTTAATCACTCCATTTAGGTATTATTTTCTTCAATGTCTGCTTGATTTCAACAAAAGACGTAAATGCTCTTGTAATGAGAAAGATATCACCAGAAGGTCGATAAATACGGTGCAGGAGATTGTAAAAATAAAGTAGATCGTAGTTCTTGAGATGTGAATCAATTTCACATGCATCGTTTGTAACGGTGATCTTGAAGTTTGAAGATAGACGGTGATATGGCTGCTGCAGCTATGAAGCCCGGTGCAAATAGAAACCTAGGATTGGTGACGTGACGCAGGTGACTTTTTGTGAATCTGAGAAACAAGTGAGACTGCGCAAATAGAAGCGAAGGTAAGGTCTAATTTATTTCAGTGTTCTAAAAAAGTCACTCTGCTTCATGCCACTCTGCTTTTCTATTAATTTTGAGCCTACTTCGCTGATATTGGATGAAATATCTATACATTTCTACTTTATTACTATGCGCAACATTCCTTAACAAAATCTCTATTCTGTTCAGTGATGGATGCAGGAATATTTTCAAATTTTTGAAGCTGATTGGCCAACATTAAGGTGGGTTTAGACATGCAACATCACACCGTATCGTAACTCCGTCCTGTAACACCACTGCGTAACAGGCACTATATTACGATGTTTCGTTGCGGCAACATTTTTTATAGAGTGATGTTACGTTACAGTGTAATGTTGCATGTTTGGACTCAGCTTTTAAAGTATCAATTTTTAAATCAAGCAATCGCTATCGTAATTCTCGAAATGGCAACAAGATGGAGTATGTCTTCATAAGTTCATTAACTTTTAAAAATATTTGTAAGCTCACGATCAGACTGTGAGCAATATGTGATTCTATTGTACTGTTCTTTTTTTGGAAAGTATTGTGTATTTATTCACAGAACAAGTTGTACAAGGAGTCAATTCTTTCATTATTATTAACTCTACTCACAACTGTGTTCTAAAAAAGTCACCCTGATTCACGTCACTAAATGTCTTATATCTAATGTCTAAATGAAAATAATATTTTTCTATTACTCTTATACTTGAATCGAAAAATTGAGAAAATTAAAACTGAAAAATGTCACATGCAGAATTTAAAACAAGTTATTGATTGATTTGGGCAAGTGAAAATTGCACACAAAATCAATACTGACTTTTCAAACAAAACTTGTTTCTCAAGTGCTTCTCAGTTGATACTCACCCTACTCTAGTTGTTTTTTCTCATTTATTCTCTAAAAATCTTTTTTCTTTCTTTTCGGTTTTTTCTCCTCTTATATAATAAACAATTTTTATTGTAACATAATTTCTTGTAAAATGTAATTGATATTTGATGTTTACCACAGGTCTTTCAAGACCTAACAAAGTGAGATTATAATAATCAATCAATCTTGCACATAAATTGAGTTGATTTTTTGTCAATTGTGAGGAAGGAGAAGACTAACAGAGAAGTGGAGAGATAGGAGATACCAAAAGTGATGAAATAGAAAAAAGTTGATGAATAATAATAAATTAAATATATAACATTAGATTTAGTGAAAGTAGAAATAATAAGAAATGCAAAGAAAGAAAAATTATACAAATGAAATTAGTGCATGAATAAGCTCGAAACTATGTACAGGAATGTAGACTTGATTGTTAAATACTTTCAAGTTCACAAATGAGTAATATACTGAAAATGTTTTCAAGTAGCTTTACACATGTATATAATCATGAAAATACGAAAATACCATAGAAACAGACATGCGAAACAGTGGTCGATGGGCTTCTATACAGAAACTCAACATAAAATGTCACCATACAATAATAAGTACATCAAAGGGCACGAAGGATAAAATTAGACAGCACAGAGAAGAAACGGAGTAAATTAGAAAAAATACAAATAAAATGAGGAGAATGTGAATAAGTTTTAGTTCCCTCCTTTAAATATGTAATTCAATTTTTGCCACGATTAATGATAAAGCTATTCAAAGCATTATTGAATTGTCATAAAAAACAAATATAAAGAATTTGAAATGCTGTTTACTAATTCAATAATTTGAGAGAAAAGTAAAGCAATGGTTGGGCAAACTTGAAAAAAAGCTAAGTAGAAAGTAAATTAGGATACTAGACCAATACAAGTGTATGTGACATCAAGTTGTGAGAAAAACAAAGCACTATTATGGCTTTATTTTATTATCTACAATAAGAGGAGCATTGAGAATACAGTTTTCTGCAACGGAATCATTGTATCTCATAAAAAATTGAAATATTGAACTTTTCCCCTTTCAATAGAATGTTTATAAGTTAAAACTATTATTTTAAATTATTCAAATATTTATTCAGATTAGTGTACCCCAGACAAATATCGTTTCAACAGCAATTTCTCCATAGAATATGATACTAAATCATCCAATTTCTATTGAAATACTAATTTAGAAGCACAAGTATTTAAATATATATATACCGTATATATATTTCATTTTATAATTGATAAAACGATTGAAAAACTTCAAATAGATAACGAACAGCTTAGTTAACTACTAGAAATAGATTTCATTTCAACTATTTTTGACATTATTGTCCAAGAAATCGATGATACAATGTTCACTCACCCAGCTTCAAAGATAATCAAAACAGCTTAATTGAAAGTAACAAAGGATAACATCTTTGAGGAAAACCATTAAAAAGAAAATAAAACATTCTCAATTTAAAGATGTCATTTAAAATCTAAAATCTGTTGGCCAGTAATCTACTGAATACTCAAATATATTAAATCACTTGCGACATAAGAAAATAAATGAAACTTTTTAATCTATTTAATGAAAAAATTCAAAAAAATGTAGAATTGATTACGGTACACATTTACGGCTAGAAGAGAAACTACAACAAAAGTTGTAAACATAATTTGTTAAAAAGGTACACACAGAATGCAACAAGCATTGATGACTAATTTTGTAATTGATAAGATTCAATTGAAGAGTAATGTCAATTAATCGGAGAACTAACTACATCATTTTCATACTAAATGGATGAGAATAATACAGAAACTCAACTCACCAGTATTGTCAGCACCTCTGGGGATAATCACGTCAGCAAATTTCTTTGTCTGAAAATAAATTTAGTTTGTTAACAGTTTTCAGAACATTAATTTGAAATAAATAGTACTGTAGTATCCATGCAACTTGGCAGCGTGTAGTAGATGGGATGACGTACTACATACAACTGAACCCTACTGCAGCCAAGTTATATGAAAACTACAGTAACTTATTTTTAATATATTGCATCATTGTATTGAGAATCCCTTTAATAAATTATAAAATCATTGTGTAATTTCACACCTTAAGAACATATACTTCCATGTGACATTTGAGAAATTGGAGTGGATTCAAAATGACAAATATTGTAAGTCAATCGATCACTATTCCTAAATAAACCAATGAATAAGAACTCAACGTACAGATCACTAATTCTTATAAGACCTGTCCAAACAGCGAGAGTTAAAGCGACACTAATTGCATAAACCGAGAGCTGAGGGCGATGCCACTAGCCTAGCAACAAGACCCGTGTTTAAAACCAATTGAAAAAATATTAAAGTTCTTAAGACAGACGTTTTATAGTCTCGGCTTCATATCGATAGATTAATAAATAGGTTTAAGCTATGGTGGTCTGGGACACGGGTAATAGAAGAGTACGGTAGGGTCCACGTGCATGTTCCCCTTCCGCTCCGCCTGCAGCGTGACGTCACCGGTGCTCGGTGAATAGAGCACCAGACGCATCTAGACATAGAGGCCAGTGAGCACCAGTTACGTCATCGGCTCGCTAGTCTACTGCGCATCCACCTCGTGGACCCCACCGTACTCTTCTATTACCCGTGGTCTGGGAAACTCAGTCTAGCTCGATCTTGACTGGAGGTGTACAGCGGCGAGCGGTGCTGTTAATAGTTAGTGAAGCAGACGTCCAGTAGAGTAACCAGGATTTTGAAATGGGGGCGGGTTAACGACGATTTTGGTGCCCTTCCGGGGGGTCTGGTCATGGTAAGGGGGTCCAGGGGGCCTCCCCGAAATAAATGTTATATATAATCCCTCTAAAATCATATTTAAAAAGAGATTCTAGACTAAAGTCTAGAAAAGCTCAAATCCATTCAATTTAATCCACATTATGGGAAACTTTGGGGTTTCTATGTCAAAAACGAGATTCAAGGCCCAAAATCAGAAATTTAGTAAAAGTATTCATTCAAAAATCTATAGATTGGGTAATGTGGAAGCTTGAATTTAATAAATCATTGCTTTAACAAATCGTTTGCTCAAGAACTTTAAACCACTTTAAGAATATTGTTAGTTCATTAATAATAATAATAATAATAATATCGTGTGTAAAATTTTATACAGTATAAAATTGAAAAATACTACTTCCATAGTGCCAGTTAAACAAATAATAATGGTTTCAAATTAATATTACTGATTATTTTCATAATATCAAAAACATTTTTATAAGTTACAAACCCCCGCTCTATAAAAGCTGCAATACAGAGTTAATTCTGTGCTGTTTTAATGAACACTACAGAACATAGTTTGCTGTCGTGATAAAAATCTCTTGATGGAAAACCTGAAACTAATAAAGAAGCCGACTCTGCTGCATAAAATGTCTAAAAATAGATTTATAAATAACGATGAGGAAAGGGGTCCGTCCACCAATGGAAAGGGCGAATTCAATTGAGTATCATACCAATCATTATTTTATATTATCATAAAAGTAGTGAGAATTTTTATAGTTTAATAACGAAATTAATTGGCATGATGGCTCAATATAAATTGGAATTTGAGCTATTAAGTTAGCAATTGAGTTTGGATGAAAGTTTAAATTTCGGCCGTGATTGGCAACTATGATAAGGTGATACGGCCGTGAGCCGTAACAGGTATCTGTTCAATCAGATAGCGACAAGCTGCGTTCTCCTAGGCACTCTTTGTAAGGGTGACAGATTAGATTGGCCAGCAAAAAAGAAACTGTTCTCTGCTGCAAAATCACTTTCCGGTGGTTCGGAACCCACCTGAAACTGTAGGTCCAACTCATCAATCACCATCATCAAACTCATTACCCACGCAGAAGTCTCAGACCTATGTGGGCTTCATCCTCCAAACAAAAAGAAACTGACTTCGCATTCAAGGAAGCGCGATTCATGAACAGTATTATCTATTTTCAGATGGGGCCCCTACCAGCCCCTCTCCGGCTGCTACCTACAATGGCTGCGTGCGCACCGCCCAGCTGAAGCAATTCCAGCTATGCTCTCATTCATGTTGAATCATATGCCTCAGCTAAAGGCGGCTAATACAGATTGCAGATTATGTTATCGTCTGACACTGACTACGTAACTACGTAAAGGACTGAGGCTTCAATTTCTTGAATACTCATGCTCAGAAATATATTACAGTTAAATTTTGACTAGTTTCAGTTACTCTGGTAATTTAATTTATAAATGAAAAATTATTTCTTTACTTTTCAGTAGTGAAGCAGTGCTCAGCTGCTTCATCTGACCGCTCGCTACTGCGTTTGGACGAGCCTTTAGAGATCAAGAATTGTTAGTGGGAGCTTCAACTGTTTCGTTAAATAAGTTATTTAACTAACAATAATAACTCTATGAATATGATAACTAAGCAATTGATAAAATAAGGAAATGCCCTTGGCATCAAACACGGCAAGAAAGAATCATAGACGTTACCGCAAAATTCTAATGATAAAAGAAAGCATAGGCATTTCGTCAATACTGTACAGTATTGACTGTACTGTAGAGCTACAACTACAGTATTCAGATATACAACTTGACTACTCTAGAAATAGGATAAATAAGTGATAACTAAGCAAAAATGATCAACTCTTCACATTCACTAAAAAGTAGAAATTGAAGAATATATCACAATCAATACAAAAACACAAAAAATACTCACTGGTAGACAGAACTCTTCAAAGTTTGGTTTGACAAAGTTCATGTATTGTTTTAAAACTTGTTCCAAGTCACGTCCACGTTCATTTATGTCTCGAATCACTGTTAGAAAAATACAAATAAAATGAATAAAAAATACAGACAACGAACAAAAAATTACAGATAAAAATGTATTTTTTAATGCAATATTTTTAGTACTCAGTGGTCAAAGTTTTTGGAAACCGTTTTAGGCTTAATTGATGCATAAAATGAACACACTATATCACTTCTTTACATTCTATTGAAATTTTGTCTCAATGAATGAATAAATACGTATAAGTTAACAATAAAAGGTAAGTGAATTTCTATTCACTTAAATAATTTGCAAAAATAATTACAAAATGAATTTGATTCAGTCACAAGCACATTACAGTAGAATCGGCACTCATTATTATTTAGCAATTTAGGCGCAGCCTCCACTTGCGATATTCAGTCGCTATACGACTAAACATCGCATTCGCTGAAAAACTGTAAGGTAAACCCACTATCAATAATTCGCTAATTACATAGTAATTATAATAATTTAAATTCGTTAATTTCGATAATCATTACTTCTGCAATAACTGACATAGAAACTTGTTGTGTCATCGCCTTAGTGCTAGATAATTTTAATTGTTTGTTATACAACGCTCGTCTCTTCGATTTCTGATATCTATAGTTCGATATCTATCACTGTTGCAATGAGTCCGTCACATTATTTGATTCATTGTCAGACATATTTCCACACGCGAATTCTATTATTAACCAACCTAAAAGCAGGCAAGCAATAGGTCAGAACTGCGACTAAGTGTCGGCATGTCCATACTTGACCATGTGACTCATTGCGGAAGTCCAATAGTCGGGTCGCAGGCAAAATAGGATGATTTGAAACTTTTTTGTCGCAGTGACTTTCCGGGCAAATGTTGGTTCACCCTAACTAGAAATAATGGGTTTCATTTTTACGACTTAATAATCGTTCGACTAGTGATCGCAAGCGGAGGCCGCATCTTAATGTAGATTTTCATGACTCAATACTGTACTAGAAAGGTAGATAGTATAGGTATAGATAGTTAGAACAGATAAACCAAAGAGAAAAGTTTTATACTCAGAAAAGGATGCAATACAATCAACTGGAAACTACGTCTCTGCGGCTACTTCGAAGTGCTTGCAGAGTGGAACGACAAAAAGCAGCAAAGCGGCATACGGTAGAGCGTAGAAATCAAAGTGCTGAGTGAATGTGTCAAAGTGAAGAAATGAGAAAAGCCAAATTAAATTTTGCCTCTATGCTCGCTGCTCTTTGTTGTTCTACTTTGTTACCATTCAGTCCGGCTGTTTTTATTTTTTATAAATCTAGACCCATGTTTATGAGTCTACCTTGAGTCAATGTGTTTCCATTTAAGTCTCCCTCAAATGGAGGGATACTTAAAAAGCCCTGGAAAGCAATTGAAGACTTCCTTGAATCAAGAAACCCTCAAGGTAGATTCATGAATACGGGCTCTAGTCTCTTCAAATCTTGATAAATCTCGAAGTAGATATTATACTCATAAAGAAAAATCAATGTATACCTCCACCAATTAGCCAAGTCCTTAAATCAAAATCATCAATTGAAATTAGAGAAATGTTAATGACTCATAAATGAGCTATATTCGGACGAAAATGAATGAATCACTCAAATATCACTTAAAAATAGATAAGACAAGTGACTTCATTTCTAAATCATTGTAAAAGTTAAAAATTACTTTCAATTTGTAAAAGACTGGTTAACAGAACTTAAGTATTTTATTAGAAACGATAGCCAAAATTTAATAAATATAACTAATAAGGAAAAAAGCAGCCACCACTCCATAGAGATAATCTAGTTTTTTTGTGTGAAAGAGTACGCGTGGACGTGTTTATGAGTGTGTGTATGAGGTTTCAGTATGCTATTATGATTTAGCATGTATTGATGTGTTCCCTCACAGGATTTCCTATAGGGAAACACATATTTGAAGATAAGTTGATTTTGTTTTATTTTATAATTGATTTAATTTTTTTTTAATAAATTTGATTTGATAATATTAAATAAAAGTTCAATAATCCTTCAATAAATTAATTTACCACATGAACACGTCATTGTTAGTTATGCTTCGTGAATATTGTTATACTGTCAAATTATGTGAGAGAGAATAAATAAGTGGATAAATTACAAAAATAAATAAAAGTATACTAACCTCGCCTAGCAAGCCTAGTATCCGAATCTGTATCCACAAACAGTTTCATATGGAACAGGTCCCTGACTTCAGGAAAATAAAATACTAGTATACCTTCGAATAATACTACATCGGCAGGATATATTGTTATGTACTGATCCGTCCTAGAAACAAAAAATCATTTCAATATTTATTTCAAACTTTCCAATTTTTGAAACACTTGAAATTTGATATCTGCATACTGATAAACTCCTAATACAATTTGATGGATTGGCAGTAGAATGCAATGCTCTTTATTTGGAAGAATGAATTTAAGTGATGGATTTGCAGGAGAATGCGAGATTAGGACATCGTCAGTTTTACACTAAACCTGATTTCAATTCCGCAATATAGCCATACTTAATCTCAAAGAAACTGGCATTACATGTCGATAAAATTATACAACTCCACACCAGACCACTTGAAAATACTCCCTTGCACTCATTCTCAAAGAAACTGGCATTACATGTCAATAAAATTATACAACTCCACACCAGACCACTTGAAAATACTCACTTGCACTCAGTTTAAAAATAAAATAAAAACCGTATTAATTAAAGAGTGTTTGTAAAATGTTGGTGATTATTTTATAATAGATTGTGGAGTAAATTTGTTCAATCAAAAATTTATATTTTAAATTCATACTGTTGTAATTGTTTTGAAATATTGTTTGACTTACTTTAGTGTTAAGAAATGACGAAGTCCATGTATTTCTTATAAATATTTCATGACTAATAAAATTATATTTTATTCTAATCAAAATGAATAGCCTACTATCATGCCTGTTAAAGTCAATTTCAACGTATTTTTCCAAGAAAATTTGATCCTATTTCATTTTATTGATAGTTTAAATGGATAATTTATTGATCCTATTTCATTTTATTGATAGTTTAAATGGATAATTTATTGCCGACTAGAACTGGAAGTTATCAACAAAAACAAAACAGTAGTAAGTAGAAGGCAAAGTATCTTACCTTGAGTTTGTGCGATAATCATAGACTGGTATTTGACATTTTTTTCCAGCAAGAATGTCTTGTAACGTTTGTAAAATAAGGTCTTCATTGAATGCATCTGGAAAAAATATTCAACATTAGACAGGATTTGAATCTTTTGCGTGAAATATTCAAAAACATTTTATTGATTTATTGGAAACTGTTCAATAGATTGATTTCTGATAATACTCATTCCATCATTACAGAGTAAAGTGTAACAAATTAATAAATACCTATGAAGCATGTTTAAATAATAAATGTACTTAAATGTCAAAAAACATTAAATGTGATATGATTAGGTAAGGATTTTTCAATTACAATTTAAAGTGTAACAAATTAATAAATACCTATGAAGCATGTTTAACTAATAAATGTACTTAAATGCCAAAAAACATTATGTTATGTAGTACCCAGAGGTGCAGAATATGAAGGTACACGTGTTAATACACTTTCAGGCAATTATACAATATGTTTAAGAATGTATGATCCCTAGATTAGATAATTTAACTCTTCTTCTAAGAGTCTTTCTACTACGAAATTCAAATTTGGAACGACGTATTCCAAAATATGTTGTTCCAACATCAGATGAAAGTAATGAAGCTAGAATAGAAAGTTCAATATCCTTCACCTGGATGGTCAAAGTTGTACTGTCCTTTGGCCGCTTTGAGCTTGTTTTCTGGTTTCAATTCTCTATAAAAGCTATCTTGGCTGATGCACACTACTTGTCGCTCTGTGTGGTCTACATCTACCTGTCCTAATTTTTCCATTATCCTTTTACAAACCGTTGACTGGAACAAAGATAAACCACTCAAAAGGTGAATCAACATCAACTAAACCATTACTGGAATTTTTGGAAATAAATTTCAATTTTAAATTTGAGTGCATTGCTTAAATATTTTTTTAAAGGAGGGTCTAAAACAATAGGTATGTAATTTTTTAACAAGTACACTATTTGCAAAAGGCGTCAAATAAATTTTACACTCTGCTATTCATTAAATTGTTCATACATGATGAGATATTTGATATTATTTTATTCAATACATATTACGTTGCCAGGTCTAGTAAGACCTATGGCAAACACTAAAAAATATTCCCAAAAATATAAAACATTACATTGCATTAAGTAATTATAGTTGAAATAAACTAAAAAGATTAATGAAAAGAAAGAAATATATTTGCTAATGATAAAACACAATTCATGAAATATATGTAGCAAAAAAAAACAATTTATGTGGTTGACAATTAAGCTGTTAATGGAAATACCAAATCCACTCTTCAAGTAAGAAATCTTCATATCACAATAATTAACAATTCCTATGAGAAACGATGCCATAGTGACTCCCAATAGATTTCGAAGAGCACTAAATGCTGCAGAACTATTTTGTATCTTACTGTTGAAATAGCAGTGTGAGAACTTTTTACTCATACTTGATGGAAAACAATGATAATAATGGATATGGGAATAACGATCAATCTTATAATCTGGAGGCTAAATTCCTGATAAATGTGTCCTAATCTATTCCACGTAAACAATGAACTTATTTTCAAGTTCTGTCACTCATTATTCGATTGTTTTGTTAAATATTAGTTTTTGAAAATATTGTTAAATTTGATTTCGTGAAGCCGCGTCTCCACCAACCGAACATGTCTGCCGAACATTGTTGGCGAATACAAAAAACATATGGGTCACCGAACATGTTCGTGAGTTCAATTAAATGTTCGGTCTGTGAGCGAACAGTGACGACCAACAACAGGTTCTCGCCACTACTCCCACCACACCGATCATAATGTTCGAGAAGGCGTCCACACCAAACCAACACCAAACAATGTTCGGCGACATCAGATAATTCCAGCGAACACTGTTCGCCGAGCATGTTCGGTTGGTGGAGACGCGGCTTAACAATTATTGTCTCTTCATTCAAAAAAGCATTAAGAATTACTCTATCATTTCCTAATAGCTTGTAGCCCGCAAGCGGAAAATGTATGGGATCATGCCAGTGGCGTAGCCAGGATTCAATTTCAGGGGGAAACCAGCGGGTGTCGAGATGGGGGTGTCCGGGGGCCCTCCCCCGAATTCTTTTTCATATTTATAATGATTTTTGAGTATTTTAAAGTAATTTTTACTTGGATATTTCAATGAAAGCAATCGGCAGAGTAAGAGTACAATAATAATATTGTATACTTTCGCGATTCCGTGACAAACTCTTGTGCTAAATAATACTACGGTTTATTTTTTATTAACTGTTAACTTAAGTTATTAGTTTTCTGAAAGATGACTACAACATTTCGGAGGGGTGGGATGTGTCCCGATATTTCCCCCCCCCCCCCACCATGGCTCCGCCCATGGTTGGAATTAATTAGGCTAAATGGTTTTCAATCAGCTTTAACCAGATTGAAGTCTGGATTTGTAACTTTATACACCTTTTTCCAGCACCGTCACTGAATCGAGAACCTCAGCTGAGCACCTCAGATCTGCTAAGCTTTCGGTAGACAGCGCCCTAAAGGTGCGCCTAGACTGCATATAAACAGCTGATCGTAACGTCGTCGAGTAGCATCGTCTTATCATTTTTTTATGGTGTGCTATTGCAAGACGATGATACGATCAAAAGGATCGACGGGATTTGCGTTCGCAGTCAGGACGCACCTTTACAAACATAACCTAAGAAACTTATTTCATAGTTATTTCAATTTTCGAGAATTGTGAGCCAGATATTAAGTTACTATAGTTTTCATATAACTTGGCAGCAGTATGCTGGGTTCAGATGTAGCATGTCCCATCTGCTACATGCTGCCAAGTTATATGAATACTACAGTACCAAGTTGTTAATCACTATCGATCAACAAATTGCGATTTTCAAATGCCCTCTACAGCTTATAATCAATATTAGAATACAAATTGGTTATGAATTACCGTACTGCGTAGCCTAAATGCTTTTATGATGGTAGGCCCAAATTAGCCGTTAAAAGTTTACATTTATCGAATACTAGTGGGTTCATAATAGATTAAATTCTATGTAATCGATACTTACTTTGCCACTTGCTGTCCCTCCAGCAACGCCAATTAGAAACGGCGTTTTTCCTTCACTTGTCCTCATCCTACCATTAACTGTCCCATTCCCATTGCACAAATTTTCAGCGGCCATTGTCACTTCCCACGAATAATTACCAAACTGTGTATTGGTAAGTGAATGTTACATAAAATCGTTTTCAAATAATTCAAGAACTTATCGATATGTAAACAGAACTATCAAAATACTACTGATCTTAGCAGAAACGTCTGCTAGAAGTACAATACAAAAACAGAGTGCATGATTTGTAGCAAAAATGCAACCTGCTCTGCTGTCTGCTAAGGGAGTTTGATATTAATTCCGCTAGAAGCGCTTTCCTTAAGGGCTGATTACATTGGGATAGTTAGGCGTAGCGAGTAGGACGTTACTGACCGACCGTGCTACAATAGCTCAGCATACCAAGCCGAATTATATAAAAAATTAAACTTCCAGAATTACCCCATACTATGGACTTTCAAAGACAATAAATAATATTGCAACACAAAATCAAAATATGAAGTTTACCAACAATTATTCAATGAAATTTCATCAAAACAGTTCCCAGAAAATACAATATATCTCATCTGAAGTGTTATGCTGGCAGCCTGCGTGATCAAATGTCGGCTTTGGTCACAATAATATTGTATTTTGGTGTTGGCTACTCTGCCAGCGAGTATCAAATGTGACCAAATTCAAAGTTGAGAGCCTGTCTACTTTGAATTTGGTCACATTTGATACTCGCTGGCAGAGTAGCCAGCACCAAAATATAATATTATTGTGGTCAAAGCCGACATTTAATCACGCAGGCTGCCAGCATAACACTTCAGATGAGATATATTGTATATTGTTCTGATGAAATTTTATTGAATAATTGTTATATAAACTTAAAAAACACTTTTAAATGGAAATTAACTCACGTTATGGCGTGACGGCCGTTTTGCTCTGTTGTCTAGAGCATCGTCAGACGACCCACAGTACACAATCGTCTGACGATGCTCTAGACAACAGAGAGAAACGGCCGTCACGCCATAACGTGAGCTAATTTCCATTTAAAAGTGTTTTTTAAGTTTATATTACATATTAGTGGAAACAAGATGGATCTTCGACATCAGAATAATTGTTGGTAAACTCCATATTTTAATTTTGTGTTGCAATATTATTTATTGTCATTGAAATTCCATAGTATGGGGGTGATTCTGGAAATTAAATGTTTAATATAATTCGACTTGGTATGCTGAGCTGCTTTAGCACGGTCGGTTAGTAACGTCCTACTCACTATTCGCTTAGCGAGTAACTATCCCAATGTAATCGACCCTTTACAATCTACCAACCCTTGGGAAAAACTATTGAATAAACATATTAATATATCAGCGATCTTCATAAATGAAGTTTTTTTCAATTGTTTACACCACTTTATTATTTAAGAGGATTTTCCAGAATCACTTCAATGAGTAAGTTTTGATGCGAGTTAAAACATAATGTAGCGAACCGCTAAATTCAAAAGGAAACTTCAATTTTTGAGAGCAATCTCAAATGAAATTATTGGCAATTTATATGCTTTAAAATCAACGTGTAACAATGAAACGTGAATTTATAATGAACAGGACCAGAATCATGTATATTTTTTTCAAGTTACTTGTTTTAGTAATAGTTTTTACCTTATATTTCAAAAGTGAATATTTTCAAGGGTGTAATTTGATGGTAACGGGACTTGCGTACCAACTGTACAACCAATCTAAAAAAAAATTGAAATTTCTTTAAATATTGCATTTTGTATAAAGGATATGTAGGATTCAATCATTGATTTCTATTTTATTTTAAAAATTAGACATTCGCACAGTTTATAATTGTAATATTTCTAATAATAATCACTGAAAATGTGGAACCTTCTCGAACATAAACGTGGGCCAATAGCAGCTAGACAAGTCGAACACGTAGTAACTACGCGACCAATCAGATTCTGTCAAGTCGGCTGATGAACCAATCGAATTTGACCACGAAGCCCAAGAGGTCAAGATATTTCACTTGGCGATTGTTACAAGCAGCCAGTCTGATATTTTGAGCAGTTCAATTTCAGTGTTTGACGTGTTAACATTTTGTGAATATTGTCTTCTTTACATTGTGAACGGGAAGTAATTTATCTCATCTAGTTGATTGAAGGTGAATATTCTCACTTACAATTTTCTTTATTGTGCGATATCAGACCAAATAGCATGTATATTATGTTGATTAATTTCATTTTGAAGCCGGCAGCAAGTTCGATTTTACCGCAAACATTTATGTTGCTTGTAAATTTACAGGAAACACATTTAAGCAGAGTCAGATCGATTAATTTCTTCAATTAATAACATTCATTTTTTTATATTGCATATCGCAGAAGAAATTCTAACCCAGTCAATGATTTCGCCTCTTGTTCAATATTGATCTTTTTGGTTAGTCAAGCCGCATCACTGACGTGTACATTTGTGCATTACAAAATATTTATTTCCGTTTTATTTTACAGGCTCCGAAAAATGAAAATGAAATTAGAATTAGTTGGCCTTTTATCGGTCATGTGCCTCATGTGGCACAGGGCTAGTGCAGCTGACGAAGAGAAAGGTACAGTTATCGGAATCGACTTGGGAACCACCTACTCTTGGTAAGTAAATTATAAGTCAAAGACATTCCTTAGTCCTTATTACAAACTCGGTTTCTCAACATTGACGTAGTTACTCCTACAAGTTGTGGCATTTTCCTCAAACGACCAATGAACCGTGAAACTTTTGACAGCAACTAAGTTAGTGTTCATTATGAACACTGAGTAATATTTTCTAGCATTGAAATATTTCATTAAACGTCTACAATTTCTTGAAAATTGAGTTATTATCTTTATTATTAGGAATGTGTCACTAGATAACGGTAGGTTACTGTACCGGTCATCCGGCGTGTGGGTCAAGTGGAGTTCGGTGCCACATTGACACATTTTGATTGAAAAAATAAGTTGAGTTTTTATGTCTATAACTACATTTTTAAGACTGAACTCCATCCATGTTTTTTGTTCAAAACTAACAATTGAAAACAGGGTCAAATTATTTTCTGTTTTTTGTTTTTTTTTTCTATTTTTCCTTTCTGTGAAGTAAAGTTTAAAGAAGTATTAATTGAATTGAAAGATCAATCTGTTAACGGTACTATGCTAACTGTTGAATACCTGTGAACAGGATGATAAATTGAAACTCAATTATTGACAGATATCTTGTTTGCTCATCTAAATCTTATATTTTTCATGAGTTAAATTCATTTTAAAGTAGAATTCCGATAAAATAGTAAATCTTTACTTATTTCTACTTATAATCTTTATTTATCGGAAAGGTTTTACAGAAAAAATTATTTAAAGGTAAGATTGATCATTGTATCGTAATTATGAGGCTCAATAGAATTTGTTGCTCTCGCGTAATTCGAAATTACGATTCATATATCCTAAGTTATAATAGCCTATAAGCATTACAATAAAAATGAACAACTAACCTTCAATATTATTAGCAACCTGTATGAATTGTTGCTCTAATTTTTATGACAGTTCTAGTGATACGTTTAGCCTATTCAGCAAAAAATAGACACAAAAAATGTTGCATCATCATCAATAGACACAAAAAATATTGCATCATCATGAACCTTCAATTATCAAGCCTACTCTGACCCAAATTTTTGTAGTTTACTGCAGTTTTGCTAATTCAGCAGAATATCAATACATTATTTCATACTAAGAAATTTTTTTTTGAAAAAATATTGGTCTATTTTTTAATCCGAAGTAGCAATACTTTTTTAATTTTTAATTTATTCAGTATAAAAAATTGAATTTTCAAAATATTAATAACATTAGTTGATATTTTAAATGGTAATTACCATTAGTTGCCAGTATAAAAAATTGAATTTTCAAAATATTAATAACATTAGTTGATATTTTAAATGGTAATTACCATTTTATTTTGTATTTTAGTACAAGAATGTGATAATTTTGGTAATTACCATTGAAATTCATGCAAAACCTCTTTGTCAAATAAAAAAGCTTTTGAAAAAAACTGAAACTGTTAAAATTGTTTCGTATTTCAAACAGTTTTATATTATGCTTCCAGTGTTGGTGTCTATAGAAATGGCAGAGTTGAAATTATCGCCAATGACCAGGGTAACAGAATCACGCCTTCCTATGTTGCCTTCACCTTTGAAGGCGAAAGATTGATTGGGGATGCTGCCAAAAATCAGCTCACCACTAATCCAGAAAATACTATTTTCGATGCCAAGCGGTTAATTGGAAGAGAATGGTCGGATGCCACCGTGCAGAGCGATATCAAATTCTTCCCTTTCAAGGTAAATTTGCTAAACTTACCAATTTTGTGCTGGAAATCTGATGTTACGAAATATTTCTATTTCAAAATTTATATATTTAGTGTTATGCGTTTTTGTTTTTAGTACATATCTCATTTTTTCAAGTTGCCAGTACTCTGTTTTTTCAACTTGTGGAATCTTTTTCGTTTTAGGACTTTTTGTTATTGATTACCTATAACTATTGACTATTTTTTCTGTCATAACTTGCTGTTAAAATTGATTTTTTCAATTTTTTTTTAATTTGAATTAAATGTTTTGGGATTTAAATATAAGTAAGTATTATGTAATTGACGATTGCGATGTACATGCATTCATTTGTAGTGTCGATGCAAAAATAGTTGAAAAAAACTATGTAAAATTGAGTTTCTCATTTCAAGAATAATGATAATGTTCTAAGATTCATTCAAGTGTTTTAGGACATCGATTTATGTCAATAATATTAATCATTGTAATGTTTCATCCATTGTACTGTAACACCTATTGTGTTAGTGTAACTATTGTTCTAGAGTTGTTTGAGTATATCTTCATTGAACTTATTTTATTTATAGATTTTGGGCTGTTAAAATTAGAGGCTTTTGTTGTGATACGAGCTCAAATACCAATTTCCTGAATTTCAAACTAAATAAAAATAAGTTTAGTATTCGTTTAGTGAGTTTTCAATTATTATTCTGTCATGAGATCTTGGCTGGGGTAGCTGAAGATACGGCTTTATAGAGCATATATTCGAGACTACTCTGTTTAATTAAATAAATGTAAATTACTCATTGTATAACTTTATTTTTCAGGTTTTGGAGAAGAATAGCAAACCTCACATTCAGGTCAAAACAAGCCAAGGACACAAGGTGTTTGCACCTGAAGAAGTTTCTGCTATGGTGCTTGGAAAGATGAAGGAAACAGCCGAAGCTTACTTAGGAAAGAAGGTAATTATTCTGAATATCCCAAATTTAAAAAGACTTGGAAATTAATAATTTAAATTTTCCTAGCTTTAGAAGACCCCGTTCTACATTTTTTACTCTAAATTATAAACATTTACATTTGGTCTATATATTCTGAGCTAAGCTACATTCTGAGTTAATTTCGAAATAGATCACTGATTATGTCAGTATTCAAAGTAAAATAAATTCAATAATTTCCAAGTTAGTTGATTGATATGCCTAGATATAATAGCTTTTTTATAATTTTTTCTGTTATGCAACAAGTTTTAGGAAGGCTCTAAGCATAATTATTATCTTGAATATACTGTATTATTTTTAGGATATGAACAAATTAAGAATATTTTCTATATGAAAATAGTCTTATTAGTTGATAATTATAATGATTAGTTACAATAATCCTTGACATATTATAGCATGCAAACCAAGTGACTGGTATGCATTACCAGTGTTGTCTACAAAGACTAGCAAGTAATGTGTCAGTTCTAAAAATTTATACAACAATCGTGGCCTAATGGTAAAGAGAATTACTGTCTCAATTTGTTATTCAATGAATAATTATTGATGAATCTTCTAAGCCTTATTTACTTAAGTAATTGTATTTTTGTAAACTTGGAGGTAACTCATACAAAATTAATATTATCAGCCTAGTTTATTATGCAATACATATAGTAAATATTATCCCATGTCAATTGCGGTCGGTTGTTGTGAATCCCATGCGGATTCACTTTTTTAAGCATTGTTTTCTACTTGGTATGTCTTTCCTGGCGCGGCTGACAGGGGTGTAGTAGGCCACTGCCAAGGTTAATAGAAACAAGGTTGTTCCATAACTCGCTCAAATTAGCAAAATAGAAAAGTCGTGACGTCACTGTTCAGAATTGCCCATAATGTGCAAATTTCAGCTCTATTTGTACACTTTTCCAGTATAAAATCAAAGTTTTTTTGAGTATCACAGATTTGAATCTTTATCTTGATCAGCTGTCAATGATATGCGTTAAAAATTAATCATTTAAATTTTACTAGCTTAAACCCCGTTCTGAATGTTTTGCTCTAAATTATAATAATTTACATTTAGTCTATATATTCTGAGCTAAGCTACATTCTGAATTAATTTCGAAATAGATCACTATGTCAGTATTCAAAGTAGAATAAATTCAATAATTTCCAAGCTAGTTGAATGATATGCCTAGATATAATAGTTTTATAATAAATTTTTATGTTATGCAAGAATTTTTAGGAAGACTCAAAGCATATATTGAATATACTGTATTAATCAATGCTACTGAACTGAAAAACTCATACCCCCACCATTTTTCTAGTTCTCAAAAAACGGAACAACCTTGTTTTTAGTATCCTTGGACCACTGCTACATTAATTACTGCTTAACTTTAAAGGTATGCCCAAGACCAAATGAATTAGTAATTAATTTTTTGAATCTAATTTATGATCTATTACTGTATTACTCAATGCTACTGAACTGAAAAACCCATACCCCCACCATTTTTCTAGTTCTCAAAAAACGGAACAACCTTGTTTTTACCAGTAACCTTGGGCCACTGCTACTAACTACTGCTTAACTTTAAAGGTATGCCCAAGACCAAATGAATTAGTAATTAATTTTTTTTAATCTAATTTATGATCTTTATTTTTGTGATATTGTAGGTGACGCATGCGGTAGTAACAGTGCCGGCCTACTTCAATGACGCGCAGAGACAGGCGACCAAGGACGCGGGCACCATTGCCGGATTGAACGTGATGCGAATCATCAACGAGCCGACAGCGGCCGCCATCGCCTACGGTCTGGACAAGCGCGAGGGCGAAAAGAATGTGCTCGTATTCGATCTGGGCGGCGGCACCTTCGACGTCTCACTGCTCACCATTGACAACGGTGTATTTGAGGTGCGTTGACAATGCTTATGGAATGAATTTTGAATGGAAGTTGAACGAATGTTGAATGAATGCTTGATAAGGTGCAGCTTGTAGGAACTGAATATTATTCTTGGTATTTCTGATAAACATTTGAAAATCTTCCAGAAAGACTTATTTTTCTAACAAATTGTATTCATTTAATGGAAGTTGAATGAATGCTTAAGAAAGTCAAAGCAGCTTGTAGTAACTGAATTATTTTTGGTATTTCTGAAAAACACTTGAAAGTCTTCCAGAAAGAAAACATCTATATTCTTTAACTTTCTTAGTAATGGCGAAGGTGATATTGTGGAAGGTATCCATAATGAAAAATAAGACGAAAATTGTCACAACCACATTTATTAAAACTTCGAGAAACTAGTTTCGGTTGTTACACCATTATCAATCTCAATCAAACTCTGAGTTTGAGATTGAAAATTGTCACAACCACATTTATTAAAACTTCGAGAAACTAGTTTTGGTTGTTACACCATTATCAATCTCAATCAAACTCTTTGAGTTTGATTGAGATTGATAATGGTGTAACAACCGAAACTAGTTTCTCGAAGTTTTAATAAATGTGGTTGTGACAATTTTCGTCTTATTTTTCATTATCTATATTCTTGTTTATTTCTAACAAATAGTATTCATTTAGTTGCAGAACTAATCTCTGTTCAACTATTTATTTTATTTTACTACTATTGAAAAAAATATTAGTTGATGAATATATCAATTAATATTGATGAATGCTTGAGGTGTAGTTCAATTGCTTGATGCATTTCAATTTACTGTATTCTTGTTATTTTTGAGAAACATTTGGAAGTTTTACTAGAAAGAAAACCTCTGTATTCTTTTTAAAAATAAGTAGTATTTATTTTATTGCAAAAATAATCTCTTCAATTATTAACTATTCGTTACAAAAGTATTAAACTGATACTTATTTTATTCACCTATTAATCACAAACTATCAATTATCGTATTATATTATTACGACCTTGAGCCAAGAGTATGCACAAAGTATTGAAACAGCGTTTAGCATTTAGATTGTTTGAAGTGGATAGTGATGGGTTAAAGTGAAAGGTCGTCTCTTTCAGTAAAACTATGAATTTTTTGTGAACTATATTTATTTTGTTGACTAGGTCGTTTCCACCAACGGTGACACTCATTTGGGAGGTGAGGACTTTGACCAGCGTGTGATGGACCACTTCATCAAGCTGTACAAGAAGAAGAAGGGCAAGGACATCAGAAAGGACAACCGATCTGTGCAGAAGCTGAGGAGAGAAGTTGAGAAGGCAAAGAGAGCGCTGTCATCCAGCCATCAAGTCAGGATTGAAATTGAAAGCTTCTATGAGAGCGACGACTTTTCTGAAACTTTGACCAGAGCCAAGTTTGAGGAATTGAACATGGTAAGCTACTGCACTATATGTCAATTTTCAAGTATCTTCTAAACTTAATGAAAATAATTTTTTTTTAGCTTAGAACTAACATTTCTACCATGAATCAGGGTTTGATCTTCAGTGGGGAAATGCCGCAGTTGGATTGAAGTAGATGTATTTATTTATTTTTCAGTTATGATTATTCTTATTAAAACAATCGTTTTTTTTAGGATGAAGCCCACATAGGTCTTAGACCTGTGCGTGGGTAATGAGTTGGATGATGATGATTGATGAGTTTTAGGTGGGTTCCGAACCACCGGGAAGTGATTTTACAGCAGAGAACAGTGTCTATTTTGCTGGCCAATCTAATCGGTCACCGTTACAAACAGGTCCTACGAGAACGCAGCTTATCTCTATCTGATTGAACAGATACCTGCTACGGCTGGAATGTATATAACTGTTGGTAGCACATTCGAATATTTAAAATGACAATTTTCTACAACCTAAATCTATTTAGACTTCATAATTCATTTATTTGCAGCCAATATACAATTAGTAATGCAGGCTAAGTCTTGATCAAAGTCATATTTCAAGACTTTTTACAAGAACAGATTATGACAATTCTGATGCAATCTTCATATTGAACGCATTATGATTACCTGTATTTTAGTCAATCTTATTGACAGACTTTGATTTCACCGTCTTTGAATTCAATGTACTATTCTTGCAGTTGTAATTTTAATTGCATTATTTCAAGATCAAGATTAGGAATATCAATTTAGAAAATTATAATTTTTGATACGGTATGTCATTGATAGTTCTCGAGAAAACTGAATTTTCTAGTGTTTGTGGTGTCATTTACTTGGCTTTTTTATTGAGCCATATAAGTTGAACTTTACCTAATGGATCTGGTAATCAAGCTCCATCTGTACTGCACTTGAATCTTTTTATTTATTTTGCATGTATCCCTTTATCAGAGCACCAACTTATCGTACCATTTTACATGCCTTTTTATCCTTTGATATAATAACAAACTTCCCCAATCGGCCCAATAATCATACATTCATTTATTTATCAATTTTATTCTGTTTTTTTTTTTTTCAGGATCTATTCAGATCAACAATGAAACCAGTTCAGAAAGTTATCGAGGACGCTGACATGAACAAGAAGGATGTCAACGAAATTGTGTTGGTTGGTGGCAGCACACGTATTCCCAAGGTGCAGCAGTTGGTGAAGGAGTTCTTCGGAGGCAAGGAGCCATCTCGTGGAATCAATCCCGATGAAGCTGTCGCCTATGGAGCCGCCGTCCAGGCTGGAGTGTTGTCCGGCGAAGAGAAGACCGACGCCATTGTCCTGTTGGACGTCAATCCACTCACCATGGGTATTGAAACTGTTGGAGGAGTCATGACCAAACTGATCCCACGTAACACTGTCATCCCCA
This sequence comes from Conomelus anceps, assembly GCA_948455865.1. Classification (NCBI taxonomy): domain Eukaryota; kingdom Metazoa; phylum Arthropoda; class Insecta; order Hemiptera; family Delphacidae; genus Conomelus; species Conomelus anceps. The sequence continues at coordinate 42,747,773 of OX418223.1, read as the reverse complement.
CCAAGAAATCGCAGATCTTCTCAACTGCTTCAGATAACCAGCACACTGTTACTATTCAGGTCAGTTAATTTATGAATAATTTTGTTTCTTATTTCAATCTCTCCTTTTTATTTTGAATGATTACTTATTCCACATAGTTTTATTGTGTATTACTTTAAATCTAAATTAGTAATTCAGAAGTTATATTTTATTATTAATTTTGTGTCTTCACTTTTGCCCTGCCCTTCTTTACATTTCATATTTTTTATTAATATAGGAAAATTATAATGCAATTATTATTACATAAAATGAAACTGGATGTAAATAATGACATACTTTTTAGGCTGCTTCTATTTCTGAATTTTAACTTCAGTTCAAATATTTTTAGGTTATGTCTAGCTACTTGTCACTGGAAATGTCCATGAAACATGTATAACTTGAATATTTTTTTTATTTCAATATGATTAATATAAAGTTCAATCCAGACGAAGCGCAATTAGATTCAGGAAGTGAAGGCATCCCAACGTAATCCGGACAGTTCTAAAATATGTCAAATTATTCCACAATAAGCACTGCAAAATGTGTATAAATAATGAAAAACCGACATGAGTTGAATGAATCAATAGAAAAGAAGTTTCTAGTGTATTATTTGGAATGATGAAAGTTTCCCAAACTTCGCTGTTTCCATGTGTCCAGTTTTAATAATTACGTGGATGTAGCATTTTTCATCAAAATGTGGATTGTGTATGTGTTTCAGGTTTATGAAGGAGAAAGACCAATGACAAAGGACAACCATCTACTGGGAAAATTCGATCTGACTGGTATTCCACCTGCTCCACGAGGTGTGCCCCAGATTGAAGTCACATTCGAAATCGATGCCAATGGTATCTTACAGGTAAATATGCCGACTTTGCAAATATTCGTGCACATTGCAAACTTGAATTTATCATTAGAAATCGTACTATGTCAAGTTTGCTCATAACTGAGTGAATTATTTATAAGTATAAAACCGAACTTGTCAACTGTTTCTTTTCAAAAAAGCCTTGAGCATTTTTATCCAAGAGCTTTAGCAAAAGTTATTTGAATATTCTACAGCAACAAAGTGTGATGATGAATTTTAAATTTTTTATTGCGGATGATGCCCACATGAGGGGAGACTTGTGCGTGGGTAATGAGGTGAATGGGCGAATGATGAGAAACATCCATGGCTGAATGAAATTCTAACCCAAGGCTGCAAGAAACTAAGCCAGCTAGAGCCTTATCTTATTACAGACAAGCCGTCCAATTAATTGCGCTACCTGTATTAATTAACATCACCCAGTAGATGCGATATGAAAATAATTGTAGAATCCTGCATGCCCTGAAATTCACTGTAGTAGTAGTAGTAGTAGTAGTAGTAGTAGTAGTAGTAAATAACAGGATTATAAAGTTTGTGTGTGTATTCTCTTGAGCCAATTCCGGCTGTCTCCTCAGATTTCAATATTGTTTGTTGGGTTAGAGAAATGAAATAATTGAAAAAAATTGAAATATATCTAATATTTTGACTAAAATGGTTCATAGATTAGATTGCTTTCTTCATGTAAATTTACAAATTTATTGGTTGATTTAAAAACAAAATAATTATTAACATCACACAAAGAGAACAGTGTCAGAAGAAAAGGATAGACTAAATCGTGTGTTTGGTTCAAATGATCCCATTTTGCCCTACTGAACAAGAAAAAGCATTAATTTTTTTATTGATGATGCCCACATGAGTCTGGAGACTTGGAGGTGAACGGGTGAATGATGAGAAACATCCATGGCTGAATGAGATTCGAACCCGACTGCAGGAAACGAAGCCAGCTAGAACCTTATCTTATCTCAGACAAGCGCTCCAACCAACTGTGATTCTGTAATTGATAACTGCTAATGGGATGTGTATTGTTTTTGTGCAGGTATCTGCTGAAGACAAGGGTACAGGCAACAGGGAGAAGATCGTGATCACCAACGACCAAAACAGACTGACGCCAGAAGACATTGAACGCATGATCAAGGACGCTGAACAGTTTGCTGATGACGACAAGAAGCTGAAGGAGCGCGTTGAGGCCAGAAACGAACTCGAGTCCTATGCCTACTCACTCAAGAACCAGTTGTCAGACAAGGAGAAACTTGGCGCTAAGGTAACTAATTTTTCCAAAAATAATATATCATTTATTTCCATTGGATAATATGTTTTTTTCGGATGATGCCCACATGTCTTGAGACTTGTGCGTGGGTAATGGAATGATTACACAAATTATCAAAGGCTGAACAAGATTCATGCTTGTGACCAGAGTATTGTCAAAGACAAGAGCTCCAACTTATCAAGCCACCGTGCATGTAGTTGATATTATAGTACTATACTACATGTAGTTGATATTATTTTATAGTACTACAAAATAAAATCTATAGTTTTTGAAAATCTTAGTTTGCATCATTTGAGTGACAAAATGTAAACGAACAAATGGCAACAGTGCGCTCATATTCCCATAAGAAATAATATTCTGTGATGTTTTCCATGCCAAAATACTTTCTGATTAATCTAATATCAAAACTGACACTGTATTTCTATTTATTAATTTTTACTCACTTATACTGGAGATACTATATGGAGTTTCTCTTAGAAGTGAAATGTATCCCTCCAGTATAAATGAGTGAAAATCATATATTAAATAGAAATACACTGTCAGTTTTGATATTAAATAATATTCTCATGACACTTTGTACTGCTATGGTTTGCACGGACTATGCATTATTATATATTTACATTCCAAAATTCTATTTACATTTATATGAAATTAACGTACTCCTGTATGGCATGCCATGTTCTAGAGCAGGTAGGATGTTTATGCTTTGACGAAAATGCAATGAATGATCAATTAGATAGTTGATGTAATATAAATGCAGAATGGTTATGGCTAGTGAATTATTGATTCTTGGAAGAGCGATGTTGAAAAAAAGTCGGTAGTTGAAACGTTCTAGGATCAGAATAGACACAGCTTTCATCAAATCTCTACTTATTACTCTACTTCTCTAGTAGTTCTTAGCAATGGAACATATTGTTGCACTGCATGTAGTCAGGTCCTAAACTGCCATTACATTAAAGTTTCATATTTTCAAATTAACAGTAATACTCAATCTTTTGAAAACTGTTGTCTGAATAAAATCAGTTGAGCCCTGTGCTGGCAAAAAAGCGTTGTTGCCAAATGGGGTAACATTTCTATCTACAAACATCTACAAATTGTCTCAAGTCGTATGTTTATTTAGTTAAATTGGCAACTAGTCAACTCCTGATTATCGGGGATGATCACTGGCCAGACCATCACAGATAATCAAAAATCACTGTATTAAATAAAAAGGCCTAACAAGGTATTTCAGGGTTTCCAGTGATAGGAAATTCCGTGTATATCGGGAATTGTGCAAGGAAGTGTACAGTAATTTATAAAACTAACGTCTCGCAGTATAGTTTTAAGCAACTTTCATCGCCCCCACCACACAGCAAGATCCTGTCTAATCTGCAATCCGGGAGTTTACTGTATGTAGAGTATGTGAATGCATACATTGTCAATTTGTTCAAGTTTACATTGGACTTGACAGTTTTTAGACATAAAATTGATGAAATTGAACTCTATTGTGTTTTTTTCCATTTCACAAAAGCAATCTAACTGAGCTTTATTCTTCTCTGAGATCTTCATACCCGTATTATATACTTGAGCTTAATATTTGTGTTTTTATTACAGGTGAGTGATTCTGACAAGACGAAAATGGAGGAGGCAATCGATGAGAAAATCAAATGGTTGGAAGAGCACCAGGACGTGGATTCTGAAGAATACAGGAAAGAGAAGAAAGAATTAGAAGACATTGTCCAGCCAATCATTGCCAAGCTGTACCAGGGAGCTGGAGGACCCCCTCCACCAGCGGGCGCAGCTGATGACGATCTCAAGGATGAACTTTGAAGTCTCACTTCAGAAAAGAAGACTGCTAAACAATGCGTTTTGTTTCACTCAGATGAGCATTTAGTGTTGAATTTCAAGAGCATTAAACCATCTCATCACACCATTATCATCTGTCTTGTTCTTGTAAATTCAATATCGGTTGGACAATTCGTCAGGGAATCAATGTATACTTTAAGTATATAATTCAGTGAAAGCTACTTTGTTTCAAAAACAAAGTTTCCTACTTTTTAACTTTTCTCATCTAAATTTTAATTGTTTGGGTTTGTTTGAAATTCATTATTGATCCTCGTTTGACTTTTTTCTCAAGGGACATTTCAAATTTAGGGAAAGCACAATTGAACTTTCAAGTAAGATTGGATTTTCAAAATCTGTTGTTTGTCGAGAGTAGTTAATGATTCGATTTCGACTGTGTGGTTTTGTAAATATTATTATTTATTTTGTACAAAGTTAAGATGTGGTTTAGCGTGAATGTTTAACTTGTGAAAGAGTGCCGTGGATACTTGATTATTTAATTAAACTGTAGCTTTATTTTATACAAGTATGCGAGTGTTTGTATGAATTGTTACGCAGTATTTGGGGAACTATGAACCATATTATGTATGTTGCATAATAATTGAAATACATTTTATAAAAAATATAAAACTGGTTTTTTATCTTAACCTGAGATTAAATTTTTAGAATATTATTATCATTATTTTTAGTAACAATCGATTCACTAGCTCATTTGTAGAGAACTATTTTGCATGTGTAATTTGTTCTATGAGAAAATTTATAAATTTCTCAATTATTGCTAAAAATCGTAGTATTGTGCTTATTACACTTGTTTATTAGCGTTATCCATACATATTTTTTATCACACAACCAAACGGAACTGATCAAATAATAGAGTGATAGAAGACATAAGTAATTGAAAGTGACTTCAATACAAAAAACCCCAATCTTCTTGTAGCTGTTTTTGTCAAATTATAGAATATCAATAAAGGTTTGTTCAACTTTGAAATGACAGACAGACTCTGACTACATGGACTAATTTCACTTTACTATTTTTTTGTCAGTGCAGACAAGTTGTGGATGCTACTAAAGAAAATTTACTACCGATTATTACTAAAGAAAGTGTGCTACCTATCCTCTTTGATAGGACGTTCTTAAGAGCCGTTTACACAGAAACTGGTCGCGCAAAACGTTCGTTTGTTGTTCACAAGAATCCTTTTTTTTATCAGTAACATTTTATCTGCACAGCTAAAACGAAGCAACAAGTCCCAGAGTCTGGACTGGCATTTGAAATGTAATAAACGTAATACCAAGATTATTGGCAATACTTGAGAAGAAACTATGATAACGTGATAGACATACAAAGAAGATATTCGATAATGTAACCAACACACTAATGAGAAATTTTAGCTTTTAAAGGTCACATTATTCTCAATTACGAGTGGTACCTTTATCATAAAAATATGGTTGTCATAGCTGTTGTAAAATTTACAATAACCTACTAATTGATGTGAAATTTGAGTAGTTTCAGCGCTACCTGCGACCAGTTTCATAGGAGAGTAGAATATAACAAACCAAACTATAAATTTTCTCATAGAACAAATTACACAATACAATAAATAATTTTTTTTGCAGAAAGTAAAATTACTAAAATAATCCCGAAAAAGTATTTCATCTTTCAACAGAGATTCGTCATTATCATTGGCGCAACAATCCTTTAAGGGTCCTGGCCTCCCCAAGTTTAAGCCTCCATTCATTAAGATCCATTGCCAACCGTTTCCATTATAGCTAGCCAAGCACCACACGTCGAGCCCATCAATCTCAGGCGCGATATCCCCTGTCGACGTTTTCGTTCTGGCTTGACCTCCATTATCTGCTTCTTATAGATAGATATGATCTTGATCTGTGGGCATTCCGCATATGATCGCGTCAATAAGATACTTCCATAAATTACAAGTAAAACAGTCAAAATAAAAAAAACCCCTATATGATATAGGCTAAGCTTCATGACAAGGCCACTCAACAAACTACAGACGAAAAGTCCATGTCAGAAGTGGGAACCCAGATACTCCTTTATATAATAATAAGGATTCAAAATAAGCCATTTGGATATTTTCCTTTTGAAGTTAAGATCCCTCAAATGATTTGGCAACCTGTTGAATAAACGTATTGCCATTATAATACGACTGCACCGCAACTTTTCCAACCCAACAAAACGAACCTCAAGATGCCGGTGTTGTGTTGAAATCATGGACATCCAATCTACACTGATACCCCTGAAGAGACTTGAAGGTGAAAATCAAAATATAAATATATAAGTTAACCACTGTCAAAACTCCAATCTCCTTGAATAACTATCTACAGGGTACATTTCTCTCTGCTCCATACATAATCCTGACTGCCTTAGGTGATTCGGTTGCTCGAATGACGTGTCAACAGAGATTATTCCAACTTTATGAAGCAGATTCAAAGTAAGACTGAGACTCTAAGACTTCGAAAGACTCTAAGTAAGAAGTCAGGTTCAAAATAAGAATAACACGTATAATGAGTGCATATATCAGTAATTAATCACTGTCTCTTACATAATAAAATACACAGTATTACAAGTAATCACTTTTAAAGTATTGCACTAGCTGACAAAATTTATTTACTAAAACTTTTCCTTTACATTAAATTTAAAATAGGAACATGTTAATAAAACTACCAAATCCAAACCATCGAAAGAGCTTGATAGGTGCCAAAGTGATGTCCCTGGAATTTTCATATTATTTATAAATGAACACATTAAATTTTCAAACAAAAACTTTGAAAAGAGGAGTGGCATCTGGAGTTATAATTTACCGAGAGCAGCTTGTGTCTGAAATAGCAAAGGAAGAAAGTCTTGCCTGTAGAGACTGTGCTGTTTTCCGTGCGTGATTTCAAGTATTTGGTCTGATTCCTTGAGGTACACAGCTGCTTCTTTGAAATTCTCAACGTACACGAGTATTTTGGCCAACATCAATAGAAGTATAGCATAGGACGGATGGTACTGCCCAAAATATTCCCTGTAATGTAAAAATTGATTTTTAGTTATGTTTTGATGCAGCCATACACACATGGAGCTCTTGTAAATTTTCGTATTCAAACCAGATGAGCCACAAACGATTTTTGTAAAGTGCAGTACAGTAGAGCCCCGATTAACCGAAGTACTGAGGTGCAGTGTTATGCAGCGAAATTGAGTCTTTCATTGAAATAAAAAAGAAAGCACTATTTTTTTCCAGATGCCTACATGAGTCTTGAGACTTGTCCGTGAATAATGAGGTAAATAACATCTCACCTCAACATGATAACAAGGTGAAAACATTCAAGCCTGAATGAGATTCGAACTTGAGGAAAATCAGCCAGAGTCTTATCTAATCAGAGGCAAGCACCCCAACTGACTGAGCCACCAAGGCCGACAATTACAGCGCTTCTCTAGACAGCAATAGACTTAAATAATATAAAATGATAATATACAGCCTTTTTCACAACTTTGGGCACGTTTTTATTCATTTCTCTATTGTACCATGGCATAGTCTGTGGTGTTCACAGTTTTTGATTATCCGAGGAACACTCGGTCCACATTACTTCAGTTAATTGAGGCTTCCATTAGTTTTTTTTACAATATAAGAAAATGCACTTGTCTATAAAACGGTATCTATAATATCTAATATATCATAAAACGGTAAAAAGAGGCTACATGGATAAGATAAAAAGAAGTGTGAACTTGGCTTGAAAACAGTAGATAAAACAGCACAAAAGTTATCGTTTAAAACCCCCTTTACAAAAACTAGAATTTAGAATTCACAAAATATAGTTTTACAATAGGTAGCGCACATTGCTATAAAGCAATATTATATTCCAAAGTCTGCATTGATGATCTTAGATTCTGATAGCTTTATTTGAGTCAAAGTACAATTTATATGACTGCTGACTATAAACTAACAATGAATGGCATCACCTAGAAAAGATAGATAAAAATAGATACAAGACGATACGTTCTCACTGTTACTATTTTACTGTTTTGTAAGTTTAAATACTGACATTATAAGAAAGTTTGCATAATAAGTGAACTGTAGTACCCAGGTGATGCATTTACACAAAAGGGCAGTTAGGGCAAAATAGCCCTATCTTACACTGAACCTACCATTGTACTCTACTAGAATTAGTTTATACAGAATAAAAGAATAAATTTTAGTAAGATATTCCACAGAATAGTAATCAGTAAAGTTGTGACATTGCGTTAAGAAGCGTTAAGATAATACAGTGAAAGTGAATGAAAGTGGAAGTGATCTTACAGAGAGGAGTGACAAGAGCCTCGTCTTTAACACGTCTTTGCTGGTAACAAAAGTTGCAAGCACAGTAAAGTTCGATACTAGAGTCAAGAGCATAGCTGCGAAATCAAGCATATGCAGTGCAATGGGATCAAACATAATAGAGTAATAAGTGTCTCATTGTTCAAACTTGTATCAGTCTTGACTAGTATCGAAGCTCCAGTAAGCAAGCACTCAAAGTGTTTCAGACACTGAATCAGTGTCTGATACAATAATAAATGTCGGACTCCATTCCTCAGCATTTAATCACTGTCATCGCTATGCTCTCTAGCCTCGATATTCAGTCTTTTTACAATACCTATTTGGTTTTGCTAGACAATATGAAACTGACTTTGTAAAGATACTAGAACTCGCTTGCAAACCTCTAATTTTGGAAAGGGAAACTCATTTGGGAAGCGTATCGTAGGGAAAGGTGGTAACAAAAAACGGCTGTTTTCATGATACTGATTTAGATAAAATTCACAAGACATCTATCACTTGAAGTTCAATTTCATTGTTACTCTGATACACACATTTATTTTCCACGAAAAAGACCTACCGTAACCATATCAGGCAATGGAATATAATATATTATATATATATAAAGTATATAATTATATCAGGGAATGGATAATATATATCAGGGCAATGGAATTAGATAGTGTATCTATAGAGTACATATATTTACCACATAAAAAACAGCTGTTTATATTATCCATATATCAGAGCAATGAAATTAGTATATCAGCTGATAGAGATTCTATAAAAAGCCTGATCGCATTTATTCACCTACAGCTGATGACAGCTCAAAATAAATTTCACATGAAAAGTTAATATTAACAACGCAGTTCGTCATGGAACAAGAAATCCAGAAATATATTATGTTGAAATCTATTGAGAATTCCATAAGGCGATTATTTATGGTGATACATTAATGAAGGGCTGTGAACCTATCCTTTTGTTTCGCCTCAAAAAGGATGAAGGAGTGGGTCAATTTCATTGGAAACGAACTTGATCTGTATTGAGGTTCCAAGAATATGTGTTTAAAATTTGAAGTTGATTGGTCAAAGCGTTCGAAAGTTATCGTCGAACATACACACAAACACAGAAAAAGCCGCGAGCCCAGTCACGAGTCACAAGTCAAAACTAAGAACTCGCTACGCTCGTTCAATGAGAGAAAATAAGAGAAAATAAATAAAAATAAAATAAAGTAGTAAAAGTGTTTGTTATTTTAAAAATAATATTGAAGAAAAATCTCACCTGAAGCCTGGTATAAGTTGTTTCCCACAGTTGATTGCAGTTTCCAACTGGTTCATTTGAATGGCGCTTTGATAAGCCGCATCCAAAGTCTTCAAGTGGTGAATGTTCATGGGATGAAAAAGTCCTTCTTGTTTTTTCAAACATAAATTACAAACGTCCAGATCTGTTTAACAGAATGATGCTAAGGAAAATATTAATAATAGTGTATTTATTAACTGTAGTTAATCAAAATAGGAATAAAATAATTCATTAATCAAATATAGTGAATTAAATAAAAAATTCATCTATTAATTTTAAAAGTATGATTAAAATGGAAGTGCTTGTGCGTCAAGATAATCATGTTTCAATAACTGCTATTATTACAAATATATTATAGCTATTATTATAGTACTGCAAAGTAGAAATTATTCTGAAGTTAGAAGGGTAATATTGAATAATTTACAGAGCTATAATAATAACTATAATATTGGCGGTAGGAATAATACAAGTTCAGGTTTCAGTGCACAAATGTTAGAGAATTTGAAGAAAATGTTTTCAAAATGAAAATTTTCTAATAGTAGTTAATAGTTTAATTATTAATTGGGGAATACATCAATATAATACATAGCCAATGCAAAAATGGTTTATGAATACAATATAAATTGAAATATTATCATAATATCAGCAATTTCCATACATTGGCTGAGTACAACTATCCATAAAATACATCCATAACACAAATTTGCACTATATTTTAATCAATTTTCATAAATTAGGCCTATAAGACTACAATACATTGGATGCGATAAAACTCTGAAATTTTACCAAGTTATTTTTCAACAATTTAAATATTTTTATTGTTAGGTGCACTGCTTTGAAAAATGCCTACCACTATGAAACGAACTTCTATAGAAATAATTTTGATAGAAAAAGGATACAAGCAACATCTTTCATGGTCTTGAGATGCATGTCTGTAAAGTCAGAAACCTCTTTGAATTCTTTGAAGGTTTCATCCTTGACAGTCGTTTCGCACTTTGAGCAAGATAAATCGACCACATTGTCGTCTCCACCCTGTAAAGTTTTTGAAATGATAGTTTATATAATAAAACTTTAAAAATCACTTTCAAGTGGAAATTGTGACTCACGTTATGGTGTGACGGCCGTTTCACTCTGTTTTCAAGAGTATCGTCAGACTACCCAAAGTACACTGATTTAAGGTATGAGTTAGAGGGTTGTCCTCAGGGATTACTCTCAAACTCATGCCTTTAATCGGTGTACTGTGGGTCGTCTGACGATGCTCTTGCCAACAGAGTGAAACCGCCATCAAGCCATAACGTGAGTCATAATTCCCACTTAAGTGTTTTTTAAAGTTTGATTATACATTAGTGGAAACAAAATGGGTCTTCAACATCATAGTTCATATTGTAATGTAGAAATACAAATTATTAAAATTCAAATATAAAGAATAGATGCAATCGCCTTGAAATGACGAAGATGAAGAATAAGTATATTATATTGAGCTGGACGCCAAATAGTTATGAATCTAAAGGCAAGATAAATAAATAAACAAAAAAAATGTCCTACTCCTTTCGCAGGACCTGCAAAACTTAGCGAATTTCTGTATTTTTTCAAATATTTATGAATATCTATAGGCTATATATTTATATAGGCTATATATATATGCATTTCAAGAAATTCGCTCAAACCCTCCCCCCACGAAATTAAAATAATTTGAAATTAAAAAAAACTAGCTCCATATTCGCTTTTATCACCAAAAAATACTGATAACTAATCACTTTTTTCATATTGCACAGAAATTGACAAATTAAAAAATTTTCGACGCCATTTTGAAAATGGCTGCTTTTCTCAAAACGCACTGGTTTTTCGAGGTGGATGAGTTGAAATTCGGATTCAGCGCCTCAAAAACCATAAGGAACAGTCAAGAAAAAAAAAGATTAAAGTTTTTTCCTGAAACACTTTTTTAGCACCAAATAACTAACTCCATAGGGCAAGATACAGCTTTTGACTACAATGGTTTTTTCTTGATATCTTGAAAATTTGTTGAGCTAGAAGGCAGTGCAATACCTTAAAATTTTTGACTCCATGAGCTCTATCTTAAAGTCTAACAATAGAACTAAAATTTTCAAATACAACCCTTTTTTTCTTGAAAACCCCTAATTTTGGCGGGAAAATACCCCCGAAAAGGGGGTTAACCTTTTTGGATTTTCCTGGCTAACGAACTTGTCCAAGCTATTCACAAGAAGAAAGTGTATACCAAATTTGGTGGAAATCGGACATCTCCTTCAAAAGTTATCGTGCTATCAGACACATAGATATATATATATATATATATATAGATATATATATATATCTACATATATAACATTTTGTGCCACTATGATTTTTGTACTCTGGGGGCTCCAAAACAAATTTCCATCATGGTCCCGGGTGAAAGTCGCACATCACGACCTGCTGTAATAGCTGAATTTGAAGAAATTCGCTAAAACTAATTCATAACTCCAAAAAGCCACGAATAAAATATTTTTCTATGATATTTGTTCAATAATTATTAATACTTGCAGCATTAATTTCATTAAAATCTTCTATATGAGAACTGAACCCTAGTTTCTTGGCTTTACTTGCCACATTTCATTAGCAGCAATACTAATAAACTTTATTATTGATTTACACATCAACTAATAATCCATCAATAAATTTATTTTCAAATTTAGAATTTCTAATCAATAATTTTTTCAAATTTAGAATTTTTCCTTGAAATGGTTTGATGATATCTTACTATTTATTGATATTTATATACAAATAAGAATTATAAGGAACAATACATTTGAATGAAGTACGATCTTCCAGTTTATCCAATACAAACTCTAGCAAAATGAGTTGAATAGTAACGTTGATGATTTTCATTTGATAATAATTACAAGTTATTTTTTACGGCTGATATTGAATTACTTTATATTTTGTTAAATTGGTTTAGAAGTGGTTATATTTTAAAAAAAACATAAAATAATCAGATGGGGAGGGGAAAAGATTGAGTATAGTTGAATTACCCGTATACCGTCTCCGCCAGTTGAATTCATTAGTTTTATTATTATTATTAGACGTAAAACTCCCAAAGTGGAAGACGCTGAGTAAAGATGGTTCATTTTTTGGGCTTGTTCTTCTTGTTTGCCCACCAGCTTTTAATTTTTTGTAAGATTTCAAAATTTTTATTATTATTGTAATAGGTAATACACAAATTTTAGAGAAACGTTTGATGTAACAAAAGAGAAAATAATTACCTTAATGTCGTCTACAAAAATCGGTTCACCACACTCGGGATTCGGACAAAGCATGGATTTCATGAGAGATTGTTCATGATCATTGGTGCAACGACTGCATTGGCACAGAAAGTAGTAGGTAGATAGTAACTCCTGTTGTCTTTCATGAGGATCGCTCATTAGATCTATGTACGATATGAATACCTGTAAAAAATAAATAATTTACAAAAGCAAATTGCTTATTGCTGTGGGCAGAGTCAGTTAGAGTTAGTCATAAGCATTACACAATACAAAATTTGGGAAAAAACAGAAAACCTCGGTGTGAAGCAGTAGCTGAAAACTTAATGTCACAGAATGACGAAGCTGAACTTCAAGATGCTTGCACCTTGGTTCGGAACCCACTGTAGGTCCAACTAATCAGTCACCATCATCCAACTCATTACCCACGCACAGGTCTCAGGCCTATGTGGGCATCATCCTCCAAAAGAAAAAAAATGGAGAATCAATGTTCAATACAAAATCTATATAGAGCATCTTATATACGGAATCAAACACATGTTGTGGGATGATAGTATTCACATTGCCCAATCATACAGCATCAATACTCGATGATGATCATAGATGCGAAATCAAACTCATGCTATGGTATGGTGGTATTCACATTGCTCCACCTGTCATACACCATTCCACAGCATTTGTTTGATTTCGCATCTTTGACTATCATCGAGTATTGATGCTACACTGTGCAAGCACTCTAAAGAAAGACCCGTCCACACATCTAACATCGCTTCGTAACAAAACTCTATCAAGCAACATATCTCCATAACAAGTTGTGTTGTAACATCGTACCGACGCGTTATATCTTATCATTGTTGTATTGTTATATCTTATCATTTCAGACCAGACTAGCCCTTCCTTATTTAATGTTATGTTTTTTTATATTGAAATATATATTTATATTTTAGATTGTTCATTAAGTATTTCGTCATGGAAAACATCACAGATTATATTTTGTATCATTGTATTGTGTGTTATGTGAATAAATTGAATTAAATTGAAAATTGAAATTGTGTTCATGGCTTCATGGTGTGCTGTTATGTGACGATTTATTTTTCTCCGGAGGATGAAGCTCACATACGTCTGAGACCTGTACGTGGGTAATGAATTGGATGATGGTGATTGAAGAGTTGGACCCACAGTTTAAGGTGGGGTCCGAACCACCGGGAAGGTCACGCCTGTGTAACGGCTGAGATTATATTAGTGTACATAATATAAATTTACAACGTTTTCTTAAAAGATATTAAACGTAGTGGTGTTATGAGATGAAGTTCCGTTACGATGCGACGTTACATGTCTGCACGGTTATCTATTGGGCTGCAAGCAGAATGAAGATGATAAGGCATTGTAAAAAAACTTGGTATGATTATTAGTGTAATTTATTACAATTGAGTTTGATTCTTGGCTAGCTACGGCTGCCATTTTTGTTAATATCTCACCTCATTGCTCACACACGATTACTCACGGTTATGCAATGATTATTAGTACAGTAGCCGGCAGGTACCTGTGCACTCCGGCAGAGGGACATGGGATTACGACACTCAAATCAAATCATCTTTATTTCCATAAAATATACACTGTACAATAAGCGGAAAGAAAATAATCAATAAAATACCGGTACATAAAGAAAATAATCATAAACACACATTAGTTACTTTCACTTCTAAATATATGATATACATTATGCGGAAAGAAAAAATAATCAATAAAGTACCGGCACATAAAAAAAATAATCATAAACATACATTAGTTACTTTCAATTCTAAATATATGAGATACATTATGCAGAAAGAAAATAATCAATAAAATACCGGTACATAAAGAAAATAATCATAAACATACTTTAGTTCCTTTCGCTTCTAAATATATGAAATATAAATTCCCGCATAGACATTGACCTGTACTGAAACATTTGACCAATTTTCGCTGCGAGCACATACAAGCTGCCGAGTCTGATGCTTACAGAAAAGCTTCAAATCACCCCGCAAATTTTATTTCAGCGTCATGGCGCTTGGTGTCCAAAATGGGGTCATGCAGATTCAACTTCTAACCGATGAAGTTTGGTGAAAATGGTTCGAATACATTAAAAATACTCTTATCAACTCAGGACGTCATATTCTAAATTTTTCTTCGGTGTCATTTTCATGTAAAACTGCTATTTTACAAGATATTTGCACAATAAAGGCTTCAACTGCCAACACTTTGCACATGCGGGTTCAACTTCTAACCGATGCAGTTTGGTAAAAATGGTCCGAAAATAGTTCTTGGATTTCATGTTCCATAACGATCTGCGTTGTTAATATTAACGTTTTATTGTAAATTCAACAACTTGCAGTCAATTTTTAACTGTGAATAAATAATAATTGTACTCACACTTGGCCGAACGTTCACACAAGCCTTGAAGATAAGTTTCCATAATTCGAAAACGTTCGACCAAGTGTGAGTGCAATTATTATTTATTATTGTTGTGGATATCCATTTTTCGTGAACTGCAGTAGAACTATTCATATGTATTATCTTGCTGTGCAGAACTGACCTTTTTTGAGTCGCGGCGGACGCGTTTCGAACTATGTCGTTCTTCTTTGGCGCTTGGTTGTGAATTATTTATTCACAATCAAAAATTTAAGTTAAATTTACAAAAAGAAATTTATTATGAAGTCTTGATAATAGTCTTGTTCAACACAGAACGTCATATTCTAAAATTTTCTTTGGGTTCATTTTCATGTAAAACTGCTATTTTCAAGATACTAACACAAAAAGTAAATGCATGTGGAAATTTTAAAGATGCAAGAAAATGGGTACCGTAATTTTTACCAGCTGTTTTTCAAGGCTTGTAGAATGCAGATTCTAATATTCTACAATTATTAAAAGATAAGTTTTTAGTTATCTCAATTGGTTCCGGAGATATAAGCGAAAACATAAAAACTATCCCTCTTTGGGGGGGGGGGGGGATAAAATGCCACCTATCATTGAAACACATCCCCCTCGGGCGAAATTACTAAGAATAATGTAAATGAAGCGATAGATATCATAAAACGTTTTATCCTTATTGGGTCAATTTCTGTCCATTCCTACTGCCTTATCGTTTGTTTCCTATGCTTGAATTAGAAAGCAGAATGTTATCACTAGAGTTACCTTGTTCCAATCAAGCGGAGCTGACAGTTCTTTTATGGCACGAATGTAAATAGTGCGCTGTTCGAAAACAGCCACAGCATTAGGATCACAGCTGTGGTCTATTATGGAAGGGGCCAGGTATATGCCCACCCCAATTGAACTCATGTCCGGATCGCAAATATTGAAACCATTTACGCACAACTGAAATAATAACAAGATGGTTTTCTCTAAATTAATCATGAAAAAATTTAATTAATTGGAATTTAAATGGCCGAGTAGTGAGTTAACTATTCTATAAAGTATCAATTCTATTTGATCTAAGTATTACCTTAGAGCTGATCTAAGTATTATTCAATTCTATTTAATAGTGTCAATTCTATTCTGTAACTATTAACTAAGAAGAGTGTTAAAACTTAGTGTCACTATTGCTTTTTCAGTTAGTGAACATTAACTTCTTCTGATCTATTAGAGTGAATGGCAAAGAAGCAGCCAGCTGGTAGGCCTAGGTTCAGTTAGTTAATGTGAGCCACTCTTAATAGGATAAATAATGCAATGGGAATGAATGATAACGTACTTTTCCTAGTTTTTTTAACAAAGCGGCTATTTATGCAATCTTTATTGTACGCAAAACAGCTGATTCCTGCATTAGGGTGCTTCAACATGTGCCCTAGGCAATCAAAAATAAATAAAACATATATAGGTAACTTTATTATAAAATAAAAAATTTATAAAAATTTAATGAAGAATAAAAAATACCAAAAAAAAAAAAAATGTTTTGTTTTGCCGCACTCCAGCTGACTTTTCCGCACTCATTTTACTTTGTCGCACTCCAGGTGTGCCAACTTTAGGATAAATTTAATGTGTATCTCGTGCTGAAAGAATCTATTCAGCTCGTGCGTAATGCATTTCTCTCATACAGCAAAGAGTTACACTATAACTATTACCATGCGATTTAAAAACAGCGCCACATTAACATATTTTTTCTATGGATAAATTTATTTTGAAATTGGAATGTAAATTCGCATCCAGAATAAGTGGATACAGTAAGTGGAGACATTTTTTCAACTCTTTTGCAAAAATCAATTTTATTGGGTATTTATGTTGATGGATTAGATCTATTGCATTCTTTGCGTATTTTCTACTTTATAGCGTTCATCCATTGGCAAGATAACAGAATAATAGATTGTTATTACATTGTGTTGACAAAAACGCACTAAAATAGCCAAACAAATCAAATGCGACAATACTTTCATTTGGTTAGTATAAATAATTTACTGGATTGATACACTGAAAGTTTTCACACTTTAGAATCTGGCTCAAATACAGAGTGATTTAGAAAAGGGATTTTTTGAAAGCCATTGGCACTTGGTACCACAGGATAATTTATGCCAGCCTGTCAGCAATACCCAGTAATTTAGTTATAATGGATTCTTGGAGTGATACGTAACGTTCATTTTTGGTAGAAGCGTTTTACAAAAACAATGAAAGAGTGGAATGAGCGTGTAGAGAATTTTGTCATCATTTTAATTTAGGACGCCCCTATCGTGTTCCATCAGCACATGCAATTTAAACACTGAAAATAAAATGTTCATGATATCATTGCCATTCCATGGTTCCATTGTACATGAAGTAATTTTCAACTGCCACAAACACAACTTTCTAACCCTCCCATTTCTCTCTTTTTTTTATTTCTGATGATGCACACATGAGTCTGAGACTTGTGCGTGGGTAATGAGGTGAATGATTACACTTAAATGCCTGACGGTGGAGTGGCATTCGAACCCACGACCGCTTAAACGACAGCAAGCTGAAGTTGTGACGCCCCAACCCACTGCGCGAAGCGGCCCTGTATTTTTGATAATATGGTATGGTATTTGTGATAGTCGCCTTTATTTTTAAGACCAAGTAGAAGTTATTACTATCAAATTTAATAGTGATTATATTTTTCTGACAAATTATATATTTTGACAAACTTATTGTGCCTGAATGACGAAGCATAATATTTGTTATATATGTAATGTAAGCATGTATGTACAAATGCATAAGCGAATAAAAGAATAATTGAATGCTGTCAATGCTGTGCCAAAACTTTTTACAACAATTTTAAAAACCCCGGCTGTAATGATTGATGAGAGTAACAACCGAAATCATTGCAATTGATAGTTTCTATGAGAACCCAATAATAAATTCAATACAGTAAATGGGTTCTCAAGGACACGCATTGAAGCTTCTTTTAATAGCTAAATTTTGTCGCAGTTCATCTCTATATTTAGATTTGAAAATTTATTCTAATGAATGAATATAATTTGAGAAAAACTTACCCTTCCATAAATGCCAAGCATTTCAACAGGATTTGGTAATTTATCTGTTCCTAGAAAGTCGTTAAGAACAGCACACAGTGTAGCAAAATGTTCCATTCGCAACTTATCTTTCTTAACATCTGGATAATCTAAAAGATGATAAATAGAAATAATTCGTTTTAAAATTATTATACGAGAAAAGTATTATTACATTCACAGATCTCTTTCAAGTTCTTTGAATTGGCAAAAAAATTGTAATGCAAATGTTTATAATTAGCCTAATAATAAGACGAAATTGTCACAACCACATTTATTAAAACTTTGAGAAACTAGTTTTGGTTTTTATACTATTATCAATCTCAATCAAACTAAAACTAAAGTACAGAGAAGCTTACAGAGTACAGAGATTAAAGTTTGATTGAGATTGATAATGGTATAACAACCGAAACTAGTTTCTCAAAGTTTTAATAAATGTGGTTGTGACAATTCCGTCTTATTATTTATTATGGATACTTTCCACAATATTACCTTCGCCACTACAAAGAAAGAAAATGTTTATAATGAAAAAATGAATTTTCGTGAATAGCAGTAGTATGGAATTAATAAGATACAAAGGTAACTTGACAAACATCTTTTTGAAATAAGATAATATTTGTTTGTTTTGTTTTTGAGGATGAAGCCCACATAGGTCTGAGACCTGTGCGTGGGTAATGAGTTGGATGATGGTGATTGATGAGTTGGACCTACAGTTTTAGGTGGGTTCCGAACCACCAGGAAGTGATTTTACAGCAGAGAACAGTGT
Source organism: Conomelus anceps (assembly GCA_948455865.1). Classification (NCBI taxonomy): domain Eukaryota; kingdom Metazoa; phylum Arthropoda; class Insecta; order Hemiptera; family Delphacidae; genus Conomelus; species Conomelus anceps. The sequence continues at coordinate 42,728,708 of OX418223.1, read as the reverse complement.
CTTTTTTGCTGGCCGATCTAATCGGTCACCGTTACAAACAGAACCTACGAGAACGCAGCTTATCTCTCTGATTGAACAGATACCTGCTACGGCTCGCGGCGATCACTGGTTTTCACCAGCTTTGCGTTGTTGGCTAATGGATTGAGATCAATCAATATTCTAATTAATTCAATTTCATTCATGTGCTTTGTAATAAGGTGAGTTGGAAAATGTTAAAATCCTGAACCTAGAAGGGAATTAAACCTAGAACCAACAGTTTGGAAATTTTTTTTTTCATTGATCATCATTAAATAGGTTTACTAGATGGCCCGACGCGCGTTGCTGCGTTCTCATAAAAAATTCTTGATTTTATTATTTGTCACCTCCCACTGAGGTTACATTTCAAATTCCAACCTTCTAGGACTATTAGGGAAGAAGTTAGTCCTAGGGCTCTTCCAGCTGATCAGAGAGGCCTCCTTCGTTTTTTTGTTACACATTTAAGACCTTACTCACCACCTCTCAATGAACATTTCAAATTTAAACCTTCTACGACTATTAGGGTAGAAGCTAGGTTTTTTATTTTATTATTCGCCACCTCCTACTGAGAATACATTTCAAATTTCTAGCTGCGTTGGTTAACAGATGTCATCAACCCGGCATAATAACATTTCATCATACCCAGTCGTATGTTTCCTACATACTGCAAGGCTCCGACTGTACGGTATCCTACATGCAAAGTTTTTGCGTTCCAGACAGAGAAATAACGCCGCTAAGGGGCTTGCCATATGATTAAAAACTGTTGACTTCTATCAGCTGTTCCTTTAAGCTGTTTGTCCAGCAAGTTCAGTAGGTTAGGTGAATGATGATTTGCAAAACACACAAACAGCTTGTCCATCGAAACAGCGTGTACACAGCAGATCGAAAAATTTCAAATTATCTTCCATATGATTAAAAGATCCCAGTAAGCTAGCTAGCCATGTACCCGTGCTTTGCATAGGCAAAACTTTAATCCCCTAAAAACACCCCTAAAATTGCGAATTTTGAAAAATCCTTTCTTATTGCACGGTGAAATCCTATAAGGATTGTTCATACGAAATTTCAAGTTCATAGGCCTAGTAGTTTTGGCTCTGCGTTGATGAGTGAGTCAGGTTATCATCCTTTTAAAGATAGAGATTATTGTCATCAAAAATCATAGCAAAGTTGTAAATAACGAACACAAAAATCATATTGTTCAAAATTGCCAAAAAATCTTCAATTATCTCTCCGTTGAATTTATTATTCTGTTGATGATTATTTATCTACCTAAAAATTCAACTTTCATTAGAAATGTTCTAATTGGAATATATTACTCAAAACCCCAAAAAGCAGAGTTAGGATACTTGTTAGAAGACAAAATCAACTCTAAGACATCTACAGAAGGTTAGATAGTTCAGTTTGAAGAAGAATTTATTATCATATCTGGATTATTAAGCACTGCTAATTATTATCATCACTCAGACTACAACGCAGAATCTTGTGATACTACAAACGTATTATGAGCTATACCGTACATCTAAAATTAGAAACCTACTAATAAAAGAACATGCTTTACACGAACAAAAAACCTGGATATACTATAAAAAACGCAGAGAACAGGATCAGAAACTTCTAGTTATGATGAGAACAATGAAATTGGATTTTCTAATATATTGTAGTGAGAATTGAGAGAAAGAAGTGGTTCTCGGCATAATCTGCTATGTAAATGTTTACTTCTAAGCAATTAATTACTCTGCTTTTGACACTTTTATGGTGTTTACTTGGGTTGTACCTTTGTAGAATGTTCTAGTTGTTTGATTAGACATTAATGGAATCTTATCGAATATTGTTGAAGGTGTGAAGGCCTTTCATTGTTTTGGAAATCGGTAGAAGTTGGTAGAAAAATCGAGAGATATCTAAATTATGGAAAATTATATAAATAGAGGGAGACTTTTGTAAATTAGTTCAATCTTGTTTGAAACTCGTCGTGATAAGTGGCAGTAGTGACAGTTCCCGTTAATACAGACAGTGAAATCCCGTTGGCGCTATTACAAACCATCTAATGAACTTTCGTTGTCTGTAGTGATAATTCTCTTGACAGTTCTATAGTGATAATTCTTTTACCTATTACTGTATTACGGACTTGTGCTACATAAGTTAATTGTTCTTCCTCGACGTTTCTTTTTTAATATTATTGGACAGTTTATTGTACAGTTATTATTTAATATTAGATCGGCCTTTTAACTTTTAGTGATTGATTTTTGTACAGTTTATTGAAATCTCATTATTAGTTGAACAATATCGATTTATCTGTTTTCAATTTCTTGAAAAGGGAAATTCTAAATATGCGAAAACAATATTGATTGTCAAATACTGCACAAATAACATAAAACTAATCAAAATTCTAGTATTTAATTACTGTTAAAACTGTATTACTAAGCGGAAATTAGCTAAGCGTTAAATTAAGACTACATTTGCTAAACTTGTCGAAACTCGGACCGCTCATATAATTGGAGTCTAGTGGAAAATTGAACTTCAGGAGACATGCCATGGACCAGTGAGAGGAATTTCTCAGCGAGGTGGGATAACTCAGCGAATGTCTACTACACAAAAATATGAATCCGCACCTTTGCTAGTCAAGTCCCTGTAAGCTCTCTGTGATATTGCGATTAATAGCTACGTTAGCGTTTCTATGCAAGTACATCTTACTTACGAGACATCAAATCTTTGAACATTCTGAAACCAGATTTTGAGTAGTATCCTTTTTCCATTGATCCACTAGCACTCTGAGGACAGAAACAAAAAAAAAAATAACTCATTTCATATTGTAAGAAATTAGTGTTTCAAGAGACCTGTACAATATCTCATAACTTGAATTATATAAGTTAATTGAAGAAAGTTAACATAGGACCACATTAGAACTATTTTAGGTTAGTGGAAGATTTTGCTCAATTGGTAATAGAAAAGTATTATCCTTCGGGCACTTTTGAGGCCAGTCTGTGAATAAATCAATTTTCCATAAACCTTTCCACAATTTAATCAATTGTAGAATATAATAAGTTTCAAATGAGCTGGTAGACTTACATTCAATTTGAGAATCAATTTTGCCATAGTTCTCGCTGCATCAGGTACTACCCTGGGATAAATTCTTTTCAAGTTTTTGCATTCAGATTTGTGTTCTTTCCAAGCAGACCTCTGACAGTCATTATTACAATAATAAACATACTGACAAGCTGAGCACTTGAGCACCTTGCTCCTGCAATGGATAAGAACAAAAAATCTCAACAAATGAATCAGCATAGCCTACTCATTTTACATATCAAGTAAAATATAAGTTGGAAACGAAAAATAATCTGCAATTACTGTAGCACATTTTCATTTAGAAATACAGTAATAAACACGCCACTTCAAAAAAAAATACATCGCTACACTACTACAATCATAGTAACTTGATTGACTTATAACTGATCTGGGCTAACTTATGATAACATAAGCAATCTTTCAGTTTGAGATACAAACCTCAATAATTAATAATTGAAAGCCTTTTCAGGACTCAAGTATCACAGTTTAGTGATAGCGGTTTCAAGACTTACCGCATGTAGAAATAACCTCTGATAAATGAAACAAAAGAAAATAAGCAAAATATAATACAGCAGGACACTTAACTGATATCATACCAAGAAATAAAAAGCTAGCACATAATAATAAAATTAAGGAAAATGATTGCAAGTAAACTTTACGGTTGAAAACAGTAGTCACATCTTTCAGTCCTGAATTTTGAATTTAGCGTTGAAACAAACGGCTCGGCGACTAACAATACTTCTCCAGGTTTTATTTTGTTTTTATCTTTCTTCATTGCGATGCACTACAGTGAGTGACAGTATTGACAATAAAACAAAAGTCAACACCAAATTATACGAAAATAGCCATGCCCACTTAACCTCAAAATAGAATTTCCCTATCTAAATTTAGATCAGCTGAGCATGTGCACCTGTAAAGTATGTAGTAGACATCAGCTGAGATGACAATCATGACGTAGCACATACATTCAATGCGCATGTGCACTATACAGAATCGCGCTCGTGCCTTCAAAAAAATAGAGAGAAAATGCGACTGAGATGAAAATAATAAATGGCAATCAATCAAGAAATGTGAATCTAATTTTACATCGACAACTGTTTAAAACCCATGAAAATGCATTCTATTTCAGAGTAACCGAATTTTACAGTTAAAGAATTACATTAAATTAAATTTGAAAGTTTTTATGCTCCGTTGACTAAAGAATCCTTTAGTCAAGCATCACTATATTTATAAATTGAATAGAGTATAAGCCCCCTCCCCATCAAAAAAAGAGATATAACACAATTTGAGTCATTACTTATGGTGCTTGGTCAGTGGAGCATCTTAATATTCTATGATCACAATCGAAAAATAGAATACAAGCTATGGAATGGATAGTGTTTAATAGATAGACAAATACGGTACATTATTCCTCTCATTCCTCAGCATTAAATTTGTATGATTTTGCGATGTTGATGATCATCGAGTATTGGATGACCCACTGTGCAAACACTTCCCACCATAATGATGAGGAACAGAGGCTTGCTTACCCGAGCATTTTCAAAAGCATTCACCCAAAAGGCAAACTCTGGCTTTCGCATCTTATTGCACTCTTTCAGTTTTTCCAGTCTTCGTGCGGCCCGGTTTCTTGAAAACTTACCGACATGATACCCACGAATTGAAGCGTTAAAATTACAAATTTCGAAGGTCTTAAGTCAATTTCTAAAGTCCAAGGTCAATTTCGAAGGTGGTAGGTACATATTTGTAGTATAAACTAAGGATCCATTTCTACGGCATATTTCTGAATGGATAACATTCATTAAAACATCTTACACAAAAATACAACCAACAAAGCGCGCTGGCCAGTAGTAGCAAATTAATTATCCAAACGTTTCAGTCTGATTCTTTAGGAAGTGCACAGAACACTAATTTACATGAAAAGTGTTCTCAAAACAAGGAGGCATTACTCCGATGTTCATGAAACTGAATATGAATTTACAACTATAATTTGTATTTATTTTACATTAGGAATTTGTAATTAATGTCATGACTAATTTTTCTCGAAATATGTTGAGTTTTAATGACATAGCCTGGGTTAAATAACATTGTATATTATGATATTGTGTCAACTAATTTTTAATTAATATTATTCATGTTTTTCTGTTATTCTATTCCAACAAAGATTTATGATTTCTATGCAGATAAAGGGATGGCTCAATTGTAAATGACCACAACCAATATTATAGCCTACTATATCACAAGACAATCTTAATCATATCTGCAGAATGAGTGAAACCAGAATGCCTAAAATAATCTACAAAGAAAAACTTCACTCAAGAAGGAGAAAGGCAAACCAAGGATAAGACGGGAGGATGAAATCAGAGAGGATATCTTAAAGATAGGATGGTTGGTGATGATAGAGATGCTTGGAGGGCTGTAGTGGAGGAGGCCAAAGCCCATATTGGGCTGTAGTAAAAAAATCATAATCATGAATTAATTACAAATGTTATACATACAAAACATTTCAATTATATACAAAACATACTGTTCTTCCAGCAATTGAAAACAAAAAATGAAGTAAGGACCAAGGACGTAAATGATCGAAAAGGGAGTTCACACTTTCGTTCTTTTAATAAAATGCTTTACAAACACTGCACACATCAAAACTTATTATGTGACATAATCTTAATTTCTAGGAACAACAAACAATACTATATAAATGTATCAATATATTAAACTTTACTCTCACATTATTGCAACAATAAATTAACGATAAACTAATTAAAATTCAACTTTCAACATAGAATTACTAACCGAGTGACTAAAACACCAATAGGAATTTATTTTTCAATTCGTATTACTGTATATATTTAAAAAAATGAAATACATATTTTTTATTTAACCTAAGAGACCAATGAAATGCATTAAATAAAATTCATCACCTACGTACTATGTAAAAACAATTTTAAAATTACAGTATAAATGATAAATTATTATAACTAACGTACCTAAAGAATAAATTGCATTTTCAAATACTTCGGCAGATGAGGCCTATTTTCCAGCATAAATATTTGTACGCTATAAATAAAAAAATGTGCATAACTTTTTAGAGTTTTTTAGTAAGTATTTTTTTTTACATGATTGCAGCAAATTCAAACGAGCAGTGAATATTTCAGGTATTTTGATGGAATACAACTCTTAATAAGTGGGTTTCATTATTGTGAGTTATTGATTCAATCTCTTAAAAAAACGAGCTATACAACAGACAACACAAACTAATCCAGATTAAAAGATAGGACTTTTCAAAATGAATACTTAGGTTGAGAATTTTTCAATTTACAATCGAGAAAATTTAATATTATACAAAAAACGAATCTATAAATTTAAATATAATACGAAAATCTATTCCAAAATCAACATATACTTCGAGAATACATAATTAATGACAATGGGGTTTCAAGATTTAATTTAAAGTCGATGCAGCCAAAGTAATAATAATTTGGTTTCAAAAAGAAATACTGTTCAACCAATTTAGTATAAATTTCGTGATAATATTAGTCTTATTTTTCACAGTCACAAATTATTGATTAGTTTCGAATTCATTCAATACAAAACTAACGAAATATCTCCTGCTTAGCAGAACAATAAAATTTATTGATGTTAAATGTGATGATTGGTTATCAATTCATTAATCTTCTCTTTAAATAACGTTGGATCAATTAGGAATAAAGTACAAATGTATGCTTTTGCAATTTACACAGTAGTTTTAACTTATTGAAATTTTTTTGTGAAGCAAATTAATCCGTGAAATTAATAAGCGAGAGTGATGTCAAATTCATGGATTGAGTCAATAGTAATGAATGGATGACAGCACGCCCTCGTTTCTGTTTGCGGGCTATCACTTGATTCTGTGTTTCACAAAAACTAACACAGCGGCTACGAAGTGAAAAATACGGTCTTTTTGCGCCAGGCTCTATTAATGTGCGTGTTTTGTGGGTTGATATCAAAATGGCATTTGTAATGATTTTCATTTATAAAAATTATTTGCTTGAATAAAATTAAAGTGAGAAATTTACACAACACAGAGAGTGGAAAACATGTAATGACCACTCAAAAAACGGAGCTTATTCCTCAGAGAGAAGATGGAGGTTCCTTGAAAATAACTTTAAGAAGAAAAATAGGGTTTATACATGGTTTGCTAGGGAAACAATGTTGCGCAGCAGAAAAAAAGCTTGGGCGTTTTATTGAATGAGAGTTGGCGTAGCAAGGAAATCGTGCCTTTAGTATAAACCCCTCCTCTACACTAGCTGATAGTTTCGTTGCTGTAAAGTATCTTCCAAAAAAATCTCACTTCCTCAAAAAAAAACTTGCAAATTTGTCAAAGATGTTCTAAGATAATTGAAATGTCCAATGATGCTGATTTCAATTGTCATAAAGACTCAATCAGCTACATTCTAGTTAGAAGTTCAAATTTTGATTTCAAAAATTACATTTAGCTTCAATTTGTACTGTACTTTAAAAAATTAACTCAATTTAATTTCTATAAATAAATGGGTAAATATAAATATAAAGACATACAAGTTTCTGGCTTGACTTCAATATAAATATCACTTTATATTCATTTATCAAATACCAATCCTTCATATTTAGCAGTTGAAATAAGTTTCAAATTTAGTTAGAATAATCATTCACAATGATCTTGAATGAACCGTTAAAAAACGTTATGTACGGGTTCAAGAAATTCAATCTAAATTCATGAAGTTTGTTTCACTGAATTAATATATTTAAAGTGTATACATGTTTTTCCATGTAAATAATTCATTAGTAATATAGTATCATAATGTAACAAACTTTATTATTTAGTAAAAACAAATAAATAATAAAAACTAGATAAATCTACAAATGCTCAGTTTTGCATCATCTTTTCTACGGTTAAGTATAGGATACTGTCAAATTCATTATCAAAACATATATAGAAGAATGAATCTGTGAGCAAAAATTGTATAATATCTCAAAGTCCTACCTTAAACTTCAACTCACTTATCCTTTCAATAAATTGTATACTAGTGCATTGAAGTCAATAACCCTAATTAAAAAATAATTCACAAACGATTATCATCAAATTCTTCTAAAAATAGTTCTACTCAAGGAAACTCCCTCAGTCTTGTTCTAGTTTTATAGACTGAAGAAGGATATGGATTTAAATTTTCATTTGAATTGAAGGGCTGTGACTGTGAGGCTTCTGACGGTGCTCTCATGAAATAAGGCCTATAAGGCTGCTGATGTACTGCCACTGTAACAGAAATACACAATTTATTTATTGTTTTTATTGGTTAACGTTTTTGCAATTATTATGTATATTTTTTAAACAGTTGTTTACGTAACAATTAGGGGTTACTAGAGATTTTATAAAAAATGAGGATAATACTGTATTTTTAAAACAAAGAAAACACTTTTCAATCGTAAAAACGTGTGGGAAATATTGCTTTAATCTGATATAAAATAAGAATTAAATGCTACATTACTGTCTATTCATTGGTCTTAGAGAGTGAGGTTTTTTATTTTATCACAGAATTCTTTCAAGAAAGAAAATAAAAAAATAAAAATAGATTCAAAGTGCTAAAAACTTTTAAGTGTCAATATTCCAATATGAATGTATTGTACCACCAAGTTCAGTACACAACAGATAGTAAACGTCATAAGCCAAAAGCGATTTTTCGCTGTAAAGTAAAACTACTCAATTTGAGAACTTTTGTTAAATATTTGATAGATTTATTTCATTAACAAAGTTGTACAAAATCAATTTGGGAATTTAAATGGGTTTTATTGAAGGTCTATAAATCTACCAAATACAACTAAAATTACTTTCAATTCAAAATTTTAATGAAACTACATAATTTTTAATTTAATAAGCGAATTAAAGAGAAGTTATTTCTATAAATATAACATTTAAAAAAAATACTTGTTCTCCCAGACATTTAAACGTTAATTCCCCAGTACATGATTGATTCTCCAAGTGATATTTATTTATTTATCTACAAAGGCAACTTTGAACATGTATTTTAAGCCTAGATTTTTACTCTTAACCCAGAAACTTCTAAATACTCCCCCATTTTGATGAGATGTCCTGCAATACATCGTTTTCAATGATGCTGAGGGGGTGAGCGATAATACAGACTACAAAATTTGATATGATCAGTCTACAATAGAACTCTACAAGTAAGGGTCTAAATAAATGAATAATCCTTTTTTACACGCATAGACTTTTCCAACAATGTGTTTTCTCATAAAAACTATCAGGGTAGTATATTAACAAGTGTCACAATTTCAATGAAAACTATGCTTAGGCACGTGACAAACCCTTGTAGTCGGAACCTTATGGAAGTTTTATAAGAAAAATGCTCACCACTATCAGACACGTTTGGCGGGGTTGGCGAGGGATGGCGAGAGGCACGCAAATGGTGTGGAATGTCTTGCTCCTTGACTTCTACCAGCCTTGTATCGAGAACTTCACAGTCTATTTGCATCATCATAAGCGGCTCATCTGAATTAACTGAAACTAAACAAAATTACGACGATCTCATTAATATAATTACTACATTACTAATGAAATTATTATTTATTAATGAACAATAGTGCAAAAATAAGAAACCTTGAGTAGCGAAAACTTTCGGAAAGTATTTTATTACTTTTGGATTCTTTAAAAAGAAAATTATGAAGTAATCTTTCCAGTAGTAATGTTAATATCTTTACATAAAAATAGCAAAATTCAAGTATAATGTAACATTGAGTTGCTTTTATTATGCACAACCTATGTATAATTTTGTGTATGAAAAACTATGTGATGAATTTGACTTATCTAATAATCAATCTAGATTCTCAATAATTTGATATAAATAATAATTTGAATACTGTCGAGTATTTTATAACTTGGATACTTGTAGACTTGTACAGAGTTGAGATTTAATCAAAAGATTCGGAAATAAATTTTGAACGGGATGTAGAGAAAACTTATCCAACTTTATTTTTCATTGGGAATAAATTGAGTAATTTATGTTCAAAGTGCGTAAAGAACGACTCTATAACTCGAGCTAAACAGTTACCGCACGACTCGTAGCGGAGTGCGGTGATTTTGCGAGAATGATAGAGAAGTACTACATTCGAAATACTTAGAACATTTCTCCTACAACTGCAGTTTTGGATTTCAATTCAATAATAATTGTTGAAATTATCATTTCCCTACACAATGAACAATTAGGGGAAGTGATAGCCGAGTAAGTGCCGTAGCAGGTATCTGTTCAATCAGAGATAAGCTACGAAACTCCAGGGCCATCTGCAATGGTAACCGATTGGATTGGCTCGCATAAAACACTCTGTTCGCTGCTGTAAAATCACTTCCCGGTGGTTCGGAACCCACCTAAAACTGTAGGTCCAAATCTCATTAATCACCATCATCCAATTCATTACCCACGGATAGGTCTCAGACCTAGGTGGGCTTCATCCTCCGAAAAAATGCACCATCGTCGTAGAAGTTGAGAAAAAATCATCTTGCAATAATCATCTGGCAAGCTTCAGTGTTTTAAACTGTATGATAATTTGATTTTGTATGATGTAAGATCTGGCTAACTACGATCAGCAATTTTGCACGATAATTTAAAAAATCTCATTCAACAAAATTATTTTTAAAATAATTAAAAAATAGTTATTCTTTATTAAAGCATAGATCATTGTAAAATATTTAATAAATTTTGGACATCAGGTTCGACAATCTAGACTGAACGGTTGGCAACGCTGGCGAGTGTAAAGGAAAGCTATGACGTAAGCAAGCATAATGTACTTTATTGCTCGTTCCTCAGTAAATACCTGTTTGATTGGGTTATGATTAGGTTTCAGCACGTAAACTAGTTCTTTTACAAGCAGTGTAGGAAATAGCTATTTGTGTAACTAGAGTGCAAAGTGGGGTTTTTCTGCACCGAGAAACATTTTTTTACGGGCCAAAGGCGAGTGAAAAAAATTTCTCGAGTACAGAAACAATACTTTGCGCTCGAATTACACATTAAATATTTCCTACAGTAATGTATAAAGTAATTTAAACAGAACAAAACAGGACATACATAACCTGACAATTCCTCACACAACCTATCTTCGAATCAAATCGATTTCAACAACTACAACAACTATTTCGCAGCTGAAGCAGAGTAGCCAACCTATTTTTCAATGCAGAATAGGGAACCTGCATATTACATGCTCACTATTTTGTGTTATGTTGCACATCTGGAGTGCGGAAAAGTACTTTCCCGCACTGGTGCAGGAATAGACTATTTTGCGTGCTACAGTTAGTGCAAAAATAGGCACTTTTTCGGGTCACTGTAGGAAAAAATTTTTTCGTTGACTCACATATAATATTAAATGTATAGAGATAGTCAACTCATTACATTACTCAATACCTATGACTCAATGCCTGTCTCCAATATTATCCAGCTGATTGCACTAGGTTATCATTATTTTGGTTTATGGAAATTCGCCAATCAAATTCTGAATCTAAATAAAGCAGCTGATTCAATTGTCTTACATACTTTTGAATGTCTCGCATATTATCCAGCTGATTGAATCCTATCAAGTAACAAAAAATATCGTAAATTACACGGCTGTAAACTTTTGCCGGTTCTCGCATATTCACGTTTCTGCACTCGGCTTTCGCCTCGTGCATAAACTATTATATGCTCGACCGGCAAAACGTTTCTTTCCAGCCTAGTAACGTAATATACTATTCCCGCACTGGAATTTACTTTCCCGCACTGGTGCAGGAATAGACTATTTTGCGTGCTACGGTTAGTGCAAAAAAGGCACTTTTTTGGGTCACTGTAGGAAAAATAAATTAATAATTTCAAAGGTATTTATCAAAGAAAACTTTTTTGCTATTATATCACTGAATAGAATAAACGAATGAACACAATTGTAACTGACCATTGAAAGGCAACGCTGGCAGAATGAGCGACATTTTCGGCCTGAGTGTGTTGTTGTGCGCTATGGCCGGCAACAGGAGATGATCACTGGAGAAAGAGACCACGTAGAATGTGTCATCGCGTCTTCTGATCGCCTCCAGCAGACCAGCTCGCTGTCCCGACTCGCTCAACAATTGCAGCTCGTGTTTAACTACTTTCTTTAGCCTGATAAATGAATAAAGTACACGAAATTATGCCTAACCATATCCCTTAAATGAAAAATACATACACTGGGGTCACAAAAAATTAGACCTAATATAGGTTAAGATTCCTGAAAGTTTGGATGATCTAAAAATTCAGTAGATAGTCTCTAAATTGATTTAGCGCAGTTGTGGCGTTGCAACTTCAGCTTGCTGTCGTTCAAGTGGTCGTGGGTTCAAATCCCGCTCCATCATCAGGCATTTATGTGTAATCATTCACCTCATTACCCATGCATAAGTCTCGGACTCACGTGGGCATCATCAGCAATAAAAAATTGAATAAATTCAAGGAGAGAATCCTTAATAAGCAGTGGAAGGCTAGGTGATTTAGCATGTAGTTCAAAATAAAATAATTATTCATTTATTTCATTCTAAATCAATATCAGATGGGTTAGCTTGAAATTTCTTTGGTCTAGTTCTTCTCTCTTATTGAACTAGTCTAGCTCATCTTATCTTTCATCTTTTCTCGTGTTTTCTTTAATAATCTACATGTGTCATTCCACGTTAAATTAATACACTTTTTTCATTACCCATCTCAGATTTTGATGATATTTGGTAAACTCATAGTGGGTGAGTGATGAGACTAAAAAAATACATAGTATTAGATTTTTATTCCAATCTGTTTACAAGTTAAAGCCATTTGTAATTTCAAAGTCTCCAGAAATTGGAAATCCAACATTTTCTACATTGCTCTAGCAGCTGGTAAGTGGTATCATTTCGCAGCATTTTTCTTGCCCTTTACAGTGCAAACAGATATGTGATGCAATTGAACATTTTTAAGCAAACCCAAATAATATATTTATTTATTTTTGGATTTTCTCAAAAGTTCATCTTTGAAAATTAAAAAAAAAAATCCATATATAACTTACTTTGTATTTTTGTTAAACGTGTGCCAGAATTTTAAAATTACTTATTTCAGTCATTTTGTCACATGTACAAAGTACAGTACTAAAACATAAACATGGGCAGGATACTATAGTGAACCTTCACAGTATTTTTCCCAAATATTCTATCTAATAACGGCAAATGTAAGGTAAAACAATATTATTGTAATATCTATTTTAATTTTTTTCAAATACAATTCCAAAAATTCAAAAATGGGAATTTGGCAGATGATGCCCACATGAGTTTGAGACTTATACATGGGTGAATAACGGTGAATGATGACACAGAATATGCCAGGCTGAATAACGGGAATCGAACCCGTGACCGCAGGAATAGGTCAGTCAGGATCTTATTAGAGCTAACTTTCCAACCAATCACATCGGCCGTATTACTGAATAAATTACTACAGTACTGGATAATGTAGGAACACATATTTTATCATGAATATAAGCAAATTTTTCAACGACTTCAGTTTAAAGAAATACTTACTTCCGAGTTTTCCTTTTAGGAGAAGGTAAATTCGATTGTGGAGAGGGCGGCTGAGGAGGAACTACAGCTGGACTGGGAGGCAACATCAGCTCCTTCAATTTCTGCTCCATCTTATTCACTTCTAATGAGCTAGCTTTTTCTTCACTAGCTGCAAAGCCGTCTTCGTCTACACCAATCCACCTTCTTAGTTCAGAATTTAGCCTAAAATATATTTAAAAAATCAATCACCAACAATTCAATTACAAATAATATTTTAGAACCTAATTTTATTATAAAAGATAATTATACATTTCAAGACCAGACCTACCATTTGATGATAGAAAATACCTTCTACAAATAATGATGAAATGCTGTTGAATGTCTATACAATTTTTTTTTTTGAGGATGAAGCCCACGTAGGTCTGAGACCTGTGCGTGGGTAATGAGTTGGATGATGGTGATTAATGAGTTGGAACTACAGTTTTAGGTGGGTTCCGAACCACCGGGAAGTGATTTTACAGCAGAGAACAGTGTCTTTTTTGCTGGCCAATCTAATCGGTCACCGTTACGAACAGGACCTACGAGAACGCAGCTTATCTCTCTGATTGAACAGATACCTGCTACGGCTCGCGGCTATCACTTCCCTAAATTAACTATGCAAATAGAGAGGCATTATTAAATTAGAGGTCGTCTTGGTAAGATTGCAATGCTAAGATACACCATTAAAAATCCTTTCGTAGAGGATTTTGTTATTTGTAAGTTAAATAGGTTTTTGACTGTATATGAATAGTGTCTATAAACATTATAATATTTTTTTAATAATAATGCCCACATGAAGTAATGAGGTGAATAATTACACAAAATATATTTATATTTAGTTCTAAGTTAAGATAAGGCGGCTTTGGTAGCTCAGTTGGTAGGAGAGTTTGCCTGAGATAAAATAAGGAGCTCTGGCAGGCTTCGTTTTCTACAGCCTTGGGTTCGAATCTCATTCAGCCAAGTCTTTAGACTCGTGTGGGCGTCATCCGCAATAAAAAAAAGATTCGTTTATTTCAATCAAAACATAAACATAACCTATGCTTACAAATATTTGCACTGTTATCAATATTTAGTAATATAGACAGTTTTAGGCTGAAAGAAGCCTGTTGCTTCTTTACAATATGTTAAATTTGGCTGTATCGATAAACAAATAAATAAAATATGCCAGGCTGAATGGGAATGGCAAGAGTAGCATTCAGCCAGAGATTAATTGCCTTGTAGGTACCAAATTACCATCTTATTACCTATATTAATAATTGTATTGAAGCTTGAATAAAGAAAAAAAAATTGTATTGAAGCTTACCTCAAAGACTCAGTCTGGTTGATGTGAAGCGGACAGGTGAGAGGATTATGGGGAAAGCCAGAGCTAGCGTTGACTACAATTGGACTGTCATTGATGTCACTATTTTCCCAGAGCAGGGTTCGACTGTGATGTCGGGGGCTTGACCCCATTTCGTTCACTGACAACTCAGCAGCTGGCCTCTTCATCAGGCTGTTCAAAAAAAACAAATCAATAATGACAATTAAAATAATGTAAACTATTGTATTTTAACAAGACGAGTGGGTTTTAGAATACAAGCAGTTTTGTTAATGAGAAAGAGATTCCAGTGATTAATGCGAATTGAATCAGCTGAAATTTGATATTTTAGCATGTTGCCCGATCTAATTGAATCGGAATTTGACGTACCCTGCAATCCAGAGGTTATTCCGGTTCTTCTTATCTTTTTTCCTAGTCTTTCTTCTACTCCTTTTATTTTCCTTCTCTTAATTCTATCCCTTCTCCTTTTTCTATTCCTTCAACATCCCCCTTCTTTTTCTCATTTTTTTCTCTCCTTCACCTCTTTATTTCCTTTCCTTCTACTCTCTTTTCTTCATATCTTTTTTCCTCTCCTTCTGCTTCTCTTTTTTCTACTTCTAATTTTTCTCTTTTTCTTCATCTTCATTTCTCCTCTTCATTACAAACTAAATCATGAACATTTCTTAAATTTTCAACATGGTTGGCATTTGTCAATAATAAGTTACCACTTGAACAATAGTAAATATGTTACATGTCAACATTATTCAGTAATAATATTAATATTTATCAAGTAATTGCCACTTCTTTTGGATCTAATCATAAATTTTATTGATACTAGTGGCTTGTAGGAGCAAAAGCCCCTAAAGAAAAACACTAATACATAAAACAAACCATTATACTATTACAAATCAAACGAACTTACAATCAAATTATCTATTTGTCAGAATTTCCCGATGAATTTCGATCAGATGTTTCATTGCAATTGTATGAACGGTTTAGTTAGGTTATAAAAATAAAATGCCCAAAATTGATATCCCTCCTGAGCCCCCATTTTTTGGGGGTGGACTTTACCAACTCAGAAACCTGTCTATGCATGACTCCAAAAATCTCTTGAAGTTTCATCAGAATCATATGAAGGGTTTGGTTATAAAAATAAAATGCCCAAAATTGATATTTGCCCTGAGCCCCCATTTTTTGGGGTGGACTTTACAAACTCAGAAACCTTTCCAGGCATGCCACCAAACATCCCCGAAAGTTTCATCACAATCGGGTGAACGGTTTTGGCTGGCATAATGGACACACACACACACACCCAAACAAGCATTCATTTTTATATATTTCATAGATTATAATGGTTTGAAATTTAATTTAATTGAAATATAACTTTAATACGAATAAATATTATTATAAGTTAGTTAGTTTAGTTCAAAACCCAGTTCAGTACTTCCAGTTCGGTTTTTTGCCGCAGTTTGGTTTTTGTTGTATCGGTGTGAACAAGACACATTCTTACAATGCGCCACTAAACCGATACTGCAAAACCCCGAACTGAACCCGCATCGTCTGAACAAGGTCTTAGGGGATTTCAATTCACCTTATAGATCCAAGATTGACGGAGAGAATCAGCAGTACAGCCAAAAGTACTGAAGTTTTCTTCACGTTCGGTTGAAAGGTAGATTTTGGTTTTGTGAATACAGTTTCCAATTCGCATAGTCTTTCTTTCAACGATGCGTTTTCCTACAGAACAAATAAACGATTTCAATAATGCATAGAAATACATACTGCCTTTTGAAAAAAAGTTATCACTTGAAGAATAAAAAATATTGGCGAGAAAAAATCATATTACTTTCTAAATCAATTTTCATTTAGCGCATAATTATGTTCGTTAAGAGAACTATTTCCCCTGATTTAATATGATGAATCATCCCAAGACAAGACACATGACACAAGAAATAATTTATCTTGGAAGGTATTTTTCTAACTTGAGATAAGCAGATAGCGATACAGTAAATATTTTTTGTTGGGAAGTGATTCGGTTTGGCCAGCAAAAATGAATCTCACTCCCCAGTGGTTCGGAACCCAAATGAAACTGAAGGTCCACCTCATCAATCATCATTATCCGACTTATTACCCAAGCACAGGTCTCATATCTATGTGAGCTTCATCGTCCGAGAAAAAAAAAATCTATCTTGAGATAAGTAGCCTATATTCGCTCCTTAATTTCAACATTACATTGAGTTTGTATAAATACAGTATGAATCTTATTGTATCAAAGTAATATCTTAGAGATTTTCAAATAAATTCAAAACTCATAGCTCTAACACATATCTTAATGGTTTTCTATTTTCAAGAAAATTCTTAGTGAATATTTTGTTTTGATTACAACTTACTATAAATAGTATCGTAATAATTGTATTTGATATCGAAAAAAAACGATTTAATAAATTTTGATTGATCCATCTGATTATAGAGCATAACATTGCCAAAGCCATTACTTAGTATTTACTCAAAAACTTTTCAACAGTTCAACTTAATAAACACAATATAAGAATTTATTTAAACTAGAAGGAAAATATTATTTTACCTTACGGAGTTCTAGGTTTTCTTTTTCTAAATCACTTATTCTAGTTTCCAACGAGGTAACATATTCCTTCTTCTTTTTCCTCGAAAGACACGCTGATTCTCGATTTTTTATCATTCTCTGCTGTCGCTTCAGAACCCTCAACTGGAAATAATAAGATGCAATTATAAACTATACCATAAATTTATAAAAAAGAGAATATCGTGATTATTGATTATTATTTCCGTCATAGGTCAATGAGGAAAGAGACTTGAGCCTATAAATAGTTCTCAGAATGGAACGAATTGGAAAAGATTGAGTTCAAAAATATATGCAGTACTAGCTGGCCCAGCGCGCGTTGCTGCATTCTCATAAAAGTTCTCCTTGATTTTATTATTCGCCACCTCCCGCTGAGGTTAAATTTAAAATTAAGAAAGAAGTTAGTCCTAGAGCTCTTCCAGCTGATCATAGAGGCTTTGTTGTTTTCTTAATCACCACCTCTGAATGAAGAAACATTTCAAATTCTGGATTCCAATCTCAACTGGCAATCTCATGTGGATAAAATTTGTTCTAGATTAAGTTCAATCAATTTCATTTTAAGAGCATTATCTCGCCTTTGCTCTTTCGATATACTTAAATGTGTCTACTTTGCTCTATTTGAGTGCCATTTGAGATATGGAATTACGGTCTGGGGGAACTCATCTGATAGAAATGTTAAGAAGATATTAACTCAACAAAAAAACGCCATCCGGTGTATGTGTAAATTAACATGATATCAGTCTTGCCGAGACTATTTTAAAACATACGGCATTCTCACTTTCCCATCCCTGTTCATCTACCAAACTATCCTTAGCACTATTGAAAATAATTCTTTGCCCACTAACAACAATATTCACAATCATAGAACTAGATCAGCCCTTAACTATCATCTACCCAGTGTGAACTTAGCCATAGCAAAGAAAAATCCATTTTACCAAGGTATAACCTTCTACAACAAACTACCTGATGAAATAAAAAGTATGAAAACAGACAGGAATAAATTTAAAACAGAAATAAAGAAATTCCTTTTGAGCCATAGCTTTTACTCTGTAAAGGAGTATTTTGAATACAACATAAGCTCTTAGTTATTAACAAAAATTAGCGTTTTTAGTGCATTTTTTCTGAAATTATTTTTATATGTTGACTTGTTGCTTTTGACAAAGTACTGTAGTAGTATTCATGTATCATTTCGCTCATATAATATTAGTGTTTGTGACAATGTATTTTTTAAGTACTGGACTGTAACCTTATTATTTTATAAGGTGATATGTTTCTTGTTAAGTTAAATCTGACGTATGCTATAATTGTAATGTACAATTTCTTGCAATAAAAATAAATTTGAATTTGAAAATTTGAATTTGAAATTTAAACCTCCTATGACTATAAGGGTAGAAGCTAGGTTTTTTATTTTATTATTCGCCACCTCCCGCTGAGGCTCATTTCAAATTTCTAGCTGCATTGGTTAACAGATGTCATCAACCTAGCATAATTATTACATTTCATCATACCCAGTCGTATGTTTCCTACATATCGCAAGGCTCCAACTGCACGGTAGCCTACATGCAAAGTGCAAAGTCTTTTGCTGTTCAAAGACAGCGTAAATAACGCCACTAAGGGGCCTGCCATATGATTAAAAACTGTTGACTTATATCAGCTGTTCCTTTAAGCTGTTTGGCTGGCAAGTTCAGTAGGTTAGGTCTATAAAATGGTTTAATTAATAATAATTATTAGCTCCCCTATTGAAATTTATGGTCAGAAACCATCCCCAATATTCACACAACATATTCCCAAAGTTTCATGCCGATCTGTCAAGTAGTTTTGGAGTCTATAGGGAACACACATACATACATACATATATACAGACATTCATTTTTATATATAGAGAAGATTACTAATTGGTGAACAAATAACGAAATGTAAAATTTGTAGTTTTTTGATAAATAAATTTTAATTTGAAAATTACAAATTTCATTCATTTAAAAAATTGAAAATATCGTCTTAAATAGAACAGAAAGAATAAAACAGAATCATACTATAGAAGAAAATCTATAAATAACATTACATGGTGAAAGTTGAATTAAATTTTAAAGAGATAAATATGAATGTATCCCAGTAAGAAGTGCAAAAATGGCTACTGGTAAAAAGTTTAAAAATGGCGGAAAGAATAATTATTCTAAATAAAATTTCATTTTATGACTGATGCAGATAGCCTGATTAGAATCATAGCCTGAGAATACTTCATTTTTTGTTTCACAACTAATTGTAATTAATGCTGTCTACTCTCTAGTCTCAATGTAATATAATAGCATTATGCTTATTAAATACTGACACATGTTATATTTACTAATTTATTGATAGAACTATATATCTAATAAAATAGCTTCCAAGTCTGAAAGTGAAAAAGAAACGAAAAATTGGAAATGATCATTAATGAGTTGCACTTTCTAAATAGGTACTGTACCTGCATTTCCCGTTTAACCGAAGCTGGCATTAGTTTTGATGTTGAATTTTCTATTCTAATTGCGGGCACATTGTTGTTTGCGATAACAGGAATAACTGTATTCGTTGTGCTGTTGACACAATTTATATTGCTAAGACTATTTATACGATTGTTTTGTTGCGTTAGTAAAGAGATGTCTTTGGTCGACACCAATACCCTCCTTGTATTTGATAAATCTGAAAAAGAAATTACAAATAATTAGTGGAAATCAAAGAAATAATACACCATCTCGATTAAAAATTAATGTCACCTTAACTCAATTAAATTAAAATAATAATAAGCGTATGGCTTTTAATGGTGGGGAGACCCTTACGGGTAGTTCCACCTCGCCGTTTGTGCCATATTACGGGGAACATGGTGGACCTACTATTTTAGGTGGGTTCCGAACCACCGGGTAAGTGATAATAAAGCTTGTAACATCAAGTCATTGAAGCACGGTCACCCATCCAAGCGCAGTCTTGAGCGGTCGTGACTGAACATCACGATCCC
This sequence comes from Conomelus anceps, assembly GCA_948455865.1. Lineage (NCBI taxonomy): Eukaryota > Metazoa > Arthropoda > Insecta > Hemiptera > Delphacidae > Conomelus > Conomelus anceps. The sequence continues at coordinate 42,708,175 of OX418223.1, read as the reverse complement.
TTGAACACCACGCTCACCGCATGACCAATCACCACCCTTAAATTAAATTATGCACTCACGCATTTTCTTTCCATTGTGTAGTTCTAATATACAGTATCAACTTGTATAGTTCCTTTTGCATAGTTTGTCATACCAAATATTTTATAGGTGGTAAAATAGGTAGTTCGGAACCCACCTAAAACTGTAGATCCAATTCATCATTCATCTCATTACCCACGCACAGGTCTCAGACCTATGTGGGCTTTATCCACAAAAAAAGAAAATTCATCTATTCATCAAACTGTTGGTTTTTCTGCTGACGCAAGGCAAGTCTTGAATCATGAGATATGTGTAATATATACTTGGAATATACTTACGTTACAAGTCTTACAAGTTTTTCAATTCATTAAAAAATGAAACCGAATACCCCTTTTCCAACTAATTTTCAAGGTATACTTGTTTACAACTATTCAAGAATCAAATAATTAGTTTAAAAACTCAGATTCATCTTTCAAGGCTTATCCTTCATTTATTTGACATTTTAAAAGAGACAGTTTCACACTAAAAGCCTGTTGTTCCCTACCAATCAGTTAGCAGATGAATGTATGAATAAATAATGAAACATTTGAGTTCTATCTACAAAGAAAAAATAAATGATAAAACAAGGAAGTCTTTTTGAACCTATGATAAAATATATGAGCCAAAATGAAGGAGCTTACCATTTGGTACAGTAATAGTGGGTGATGTTGCATTTGAGTTGAGGGCTTCTCGCTGTAGGTTAATAATTTTCGTTCCAGGAGCCGCCACAACCACCTTGGAACCTTTTTTGGCCTGGAGTTTCACATCTTAAAAGAAACACATTATTTTTAGAAAAACATCCAACGATCAAACATAGTAGCTCCACACATAAAACTGATTAATATACTAATGCCCGGTTTCTGAGTTGTTCATTAACTTAATGGACCATTAACTCAATGCAGGAGCAATGGGTTAATGATCCATTAACCTTAATGAACCATTCAGAAACCGGGCATAAGAGGATAAACAAAATTTAAAATTATTCTTTGTGGTGGTGAAGGTGATATTGTGGAAGATATCCATAATGAATAACAAGACTTGAAGTTGTCACAACCACATTTATTGAAAACAGAGAGATACTAGTTTCGGTTGTTACACCATCATCAATCTCAATCAAAATAAAACTATGGATGTTTTAGTTTGAATGAGATTAATAATGGTGTAACAACCGAAACTAGTATCTCTCTGTTTTCAATAAATGTGGTTGTGACCAAGTCCCATTATTCATTTTAAAATTATTACTATTTTGAATTGACAAATCTATCCAAACGCCTAAAACAAAAATTTACTATTGCTAAATTATAAATAGACAATATAATCGTTAAAAATTACAGTTGTATTACAATTACTGTTACAAAATCGGCAGAACTTTAATATTAAAAGTCGTTGGCTGGTCGTTCGATAAATCATTAAATAGCTATAGATTCGATCAATTCTATGGAAAGTACAGACTGCTTTTTTAAAATATATTTTTCCTACAGTGACCCGAAAAAGTGCCTATTTTTGCACTAACTGTAGCACGCAAAATAGTCTATTCCTGTACCAGTGCGGGAAAGTAAATTCCAATGCGCGAAAGTACTTTTCCGCAATCCAGATTTGCGACCTAACAACACAAAATAGTGAGCATGTAATACGCAGGTTCCCTATCTATTCTGCATTCAAAAATAGGTTGGCTACTCTGCTTCAGCTACGAAATAGTCAGCTATAGTTGTTGAAATCGATTTGATTCGAAGATAAGTTATGTGAGGAATTGCCAGGTTATGAATGTTCTGTTTAAATTACTTTATACGTTAATGTAGGAAAAATTTAATGTGTAATTCGAGCGCAAAGTATTGTTTCTGCACTCAAGAAACTTTTTTCACTCGCCTTCAGCTCATGAAGAAAACTGTTTCTCTCGGTGCAGAAATATACCACTTTTTGCTCTAGTTACACAAAAAGCTATTATCAATAGAGGTATGGATTCAACAGATTTATAGTGTTCTAGAAACGCATTTATCATATTTATGGATTCGATAAAGTTATCAAACCGATAAACGTTTATTGATTGAATGAGAAACCGAAAATTAGTGAATAGGAATGAAGTAGGAAATTACTGAAATATTAAGTTATTCTATTTGTTGTTATTAAATTATTATTATTATTATAATGATTGTCTAAATCTGTATAATTTTTGCCATACAAATCTAACAAGTACTTATTTCAAGTATTAAAAGACATTGACATTGAACTCATACTGTATTCAATAAATTTAATTCAGAAGTGCTACAAACATTTGAAACCTTGGGAAGTAAAATAAGAACTAGAACTCACCGTTGCTGGTAACAACATTCTTTTTACAATTATTACGATTGTTGTAAGGCAGTATTCTAATGGCGCCATTACTTCCGTTACACACAATCACTGGCTTTTCATTGATTAAAAATTTCTGATTTACTGTTTCAGTTGTGGGAGACCTGGGTGGACTTGCGTTAACAGTTTCTGGTGGAGAGATAGGCGGAGTTTCAAGGGAAATCTAAAAACAAGAAAGCAGAACGTTAAACTTTCTGATTGAGATTAATTGTTTTAATAAATTGAAAAAACTACATAGAAAATGCTGGCCCAAGTAGATGTAAATAGACCTAATAAATGTAGGAAGAAAATAGTTGTATTACTGTGGAAGGAAATGGTCGGTGTGAAATTACTGAGACACAAAAATAAGAAATAATAACATACACATACAAATAAACAACAATGAAAAGCAATAAATGACACAAAAATAAGAAATAATAACATACACATACAAATAAACAACAATAAAAGACACACAAATAAGAAATAATAACATACACATACAAATAAACAACAATAAAAAACAATAAATGACACACAAATAAGAAATAATAAGATACAACACACAAATAAACAGCAATAAAAAACTGTTGTTGATAAGCAAATCATTTGAAACTGTTGAAGCCTCAGCTCCAACAATGCGGACTCAGGCAAACGGACAGCGGATAGGGCAGGAATACATTAAAATTGATGCTGTAGATGTTTGAAGTTCTCTCGAAAGTATCAATTATAGTGTATTCCAGCCTGTACGCTGTCCTTTTGTCAGAATCCGCGTAGTTGGAAACCGAAACTCAAAACAATCTTCAACCAAATAGAAACAGTATTAAAACTGTAGTCTTCTTGCATAAAAAGAGATAAGTTATAGTTAAAATTCATCATGTTCATACGGATAGTCAAAGTATCAACTACTAAAAGTTAAATTCCAAATATGGTGAATTTTGAAAATTATTTTTTAAACTGCAATAACATTAATATCCCGGTTTTTTTTTCTTACTGATAATGTTCACATGAATTTGATACTTGTGCGTGGGTAATGACGTGAATGATGATAATGAGGTTATGTTGTGCCTATAGTTTTAGGTGGGTTCCGAACCACAAGGTAAGTGATAATACAGCGGATGTCATGTTACAGCTGTCAGTCACCCTTCCAGCGCATTCCGGAGCGTTCATGGCTGAAAATCATGATCATACTGATACGGCGCTCAGCGAGCGGCCAATCCTTAGGACAATGAAGAGACCACTCGACATCGTACTCGGCATTTTGTAATTTATTGGCAAGACCTATTCAATTCAATTCAATTTTATTTTGCCAAAGAATATATAAGCATTACAATAAATATTTCTTTGTTATAATAATAATTATTACAAATATAAGAATTTACAAGAAAATAAAAATCTCTTGGCATCACCCAGCATAGGAAAAATCCTGACCGCTAGGTGAGAGTACCAGTTCCAAATTCTATTACAATAAACATTCAAATCACAACTTACAATAAACTCATCCTATTGAATGTGTTTGTTGAATGGCTCAGTCTATTCAAATTAATTTATCATAGCTATTCAAAATTTTTTTGCAATATTTTACAAGCATCTACAATCAACAATATTATTATAACTAAAAATTATTTCACAGAACTCGACCAAAAATGAGAGAATAGTCACCTTAGCATCGTTTTCTATGGCTTGCCATGAATCAATGCTCGAAGTTGAGTTTGGAGATCTTGGTTCCTCCTTGATTTCTTCTTTGAAAAAAACTGAAAAAAATTCATACAGTTCTGATTTTATTCACATCTATGAGTATAATACGTAAAATATTCAGGCAACACATTGAAATGATAGATAATTTTATGAATGTTATTGGTTGATAGTAGTTAATAACTGGTTAAAAATAAGTTGACAGGTAGTTTTTTAATGAGCATAAAAGACACTATGCTGTAAAATAACTTTCGGGAGGTTCGGAACCCACCTAAACCTGTAGGTCCAACTCACCAATCACCATCAACCAACTCATTACCCACGCACAGGCCTCAGACCTATTGGGCTTCATCCTCCAAAAAAAAAGAGAAAAAAGTTCTACCTTGCTGTTTGAGCTGTTATGGGAAACATGCAGTTTTAGCCAAAATACAAAAAAAAAATAATAAAATTTGAGGAATCAATAATCAATTTGGAGTTCATTAGGATTGGCTGCAAAGCAGACGTGAAAGTGATAAGTATAATCCTTAATATTCGGAATTCTCACTTTCGAAGAATAAATCTCCTAATGAACATAATAATTATGTAAAATCTACTAAATAATGCACTAAAGTATCAAGTGATTAACGAGATTACAAGTGAGAGTAAAAATACTTACAAGAGGTTGTTATATCCAAAGAATCATTTCCCCAATCGTTCAACTTATGAAGAAGAGATGATGAATCAGAAATTTCATTTTCTTCCTTGAAATTACTTTCCTCCAATAGCATCGGAATCTAAAAGAAGAGAGTAATTAAAATTCAATTAATTATTACTTCGATTAATCAGGATATACAGTATGTTCGCGGTTAAAGGCAATTGTCATCTAATGACAAGCAAATGAAAATTTAATGATTCTCACTTTGCTAATCATTAGAATAATAGTTCACGAGCCGAATTTATTCTAAGGCTTTTAAATCGAGTTTTGGTCTTTTTCATCATGTTTTTGAATAAAAAGACTATTCAGCTATTGAAAAGTTTTCATTTCTCTCCATTTATAGACTATTTTATGCAAAATAAATGTTTGTAAAAGTAATTTTCGATTGTTTCCTTTTTGAAGATTTTTTTACAATTAACCAAAAGCACCTTAATTTAATTTATAATATGCAACAAATGATGCTGATCAACAAGACTTCAACTTTGACCATCTCAGGAGTTGAATAACATTGATAGACATTCTTATTCTAATCATATCATAGCTACCAAACATAAATTTATATTCTTACAAAATTTAGCTCACATTACATTAGAATAATGATAAATGAGCAACAAGATGCATACAATAAAACCGTGTAGTTGTTCGAGATGTGGCTTGAATATGCAGCTGTACAAACAAAGCTTTCTAGGCCGAAAGGTAGGTGAAGCGAGAATATATATTTGACGGAACAATGTGAATGCTATGCATAACTTAATTATGCTAAATCAATTTTCAATCAACTAGTAGAGCAATGAGTTAATTAAATTTCATTTGTTTCTACTCTCAATTAACTATTGAACTTTTGAACAGTCTTACAAACGAGTCAACTTCAAAACCAGAATAAAAATCTATCATTAATTTGAACGTATTTCGAATTTCCATGTTTCATTACCCGAAATAATTTATCAACTGCATAAGAAGAGGAGCATCCAATAGTTGATAGAGTAATCACCCTCGCAAAATCAACACAAGTTATGGAATGGTAGTGTTCATGATGCTCCAATCTGTCATAAAACATTCCACAGCATTTGTTTAATTTTGCGATGGTGGTTTCTCATCGTCTATTTGATGCTCCACTGCGAAAGCACCCTAATACAGTTGATAAATAAACTTCAAAATAAAATTCAAAACGCTTTCAAATTAAGGAAAGATATTAATTTTATCCTCTTGGATTTCTTGTTCCATAACTGCGTTGTTAATATTAACTTTTTGTTGTAAATTTAACGACTTAGCTTTGAAGATGAGATTCAATACCTCGAAAACGTTCGGCCGAATGTGAGTACATTTATTATACATACACAACATAAAACTGACTGCAAGTCGTTGAATTTACAACAAAAAGTTAATATTTATTATGTTTTTGAAGTTCATTCGTTGGTAAGAATGTTCAAAAGTTCAACAGCTGATGAAGAATAGAAACAAATGACGAGATTTAATCAACACAATATTGTTTTATAAATATTACATAAATATCAATATTGTTCATTATAGTAGTTGATTGAAAATTGATTCATCGTAATTAAGTTGATGCTGTGGTGATTGTCATCGGGCGTAAGATCACTGTGCGAGCATCCTAAGTTTTGTTTAAAATAGGTCAATAGGTAGATAGATAGATAGATAAAATGTCTTTATTTGGGCGAAGTTAGGACTCGCAGGTCCTCTCTTACACTTAACCCTTAGGTAGGTAGGAGTGCTGCATCTATGGCTGCATTAAGACAGTAATAATTACCTGGAGGTCATTTGATAGCTCATGAAGAAAGTCTTCTGAAGAGGGAATATCACAATCCATATCTGTAACAAAAGTAACACCAAATTATTCACAAATCGAATTTATTACTCGTATCAATAAAAAAAAAACAAGTACAGAATTGCAAATATTTTGAATGTTTGAAGTTTTGCAACATGTAAATAAAATCTGACGGATAAAAATATGGGCTGAGATTTTTTTTATTTTTTTTTTATTTTTGAGGATGAAGCCCACATAGGTCTAAGACCTGTGCGTGGGTAATGAGTTGGATGATGGTGATTTATGAGTTGGACCTACAGTTTTAGGTGGGTTCCGAACCAATTATTCTGAACCAATTAGCAATTGTGAATCTCCGCCTCTTCAATATAAATGCAAATGCAAGATAGAACATAAATATGTTAAAAATACACTACATATATATTGAAGCATGTCAACATATAAAACACATTTAAAAATAGATGTTCACCAAACTTGTTAAGTATTGGTTAGTCAAATATTCTATCATTTTAAAAATTCTATAAACCCATTATAATAAATTAAATAAAACTTTAAAAAACACTCAAGTAGAAATTGTGACTCACGTTATGGCGTGACGGCCGTTTCACTCAAGAGCATCGTCAGACGACCCACAGTACACCCAAAGGAGTGTACTGTGAGTCGTCTGACGATGCTCTTGACAACAAAGTGAAAAGGCCGTCACGACATAACGTGAGTCATAATTTCCACTTTTTTTTAATTTATTATATATTAATGGAAACAAGAAGGATCTTCAACATCATAATAAATTAAAGTTAAAATGGTATTCTGATCAATTGGCATTATGATACCAGTGTCTCTTCAACATGAGAACAAATCCTAGATAGAAGATAGAACTTAAAAATATTATAGAATTCATCACACCAGTAGCACAGGTATTCACTACAGTAATACTGTATTGATTTGTATATTTATGCATAAAAGTAATATAGGTTATATATGAAATACATATGTATTGATTTGGCAATGATTTAGAAAGACAACTAGAAATATAAAGATAAAAAAGGTTCAGAGTTAATGGGTTATAAAATCACGATCATCAATAATTTCGGATATGAACTCAGTCACTCATTTCTTAGAACGTAGCTTTCAATAAAAATTACTTACGGAAATAATTATAGTTTTTTCTTATTTTTTTTTTTTTCATTTTGCTAGACATGAAACGAGTGACAGCAGAAAAATTAGCAACAATAATAATAAATAATTAGACCGGAAGTGAGGTGGGCAGGTAATATTAAAATTGTTAAACGGAGTGTCATCGTACAGATGGTTGGAGGTGGAAAGAAGGTCATTGAACTTCTTAGCAGAACAAAGAGGTTAGCTAGATGTTATTGCAGTGGTTCATGCCTTTGAATACGTGAGAGAGTAAAGAGTAGTGAGTTTATCAAGTACACCAGGGACCGGTTCCTTAAACGTCGATCAGAGTTTGAATTCGAATTCTGATCGGTGATCAAACTTTGATTGACGTTTAAGCAACAGGCCATGATATAGTCAGGTGTAGAAAGTGTACACTATACTCAATACTCACTAAAGTGTACATACTATATTTATACAGGAGGCGTATAAAGAGAGTGGTTAGGTGTGCTATCAGATGAGTTGACATGAGGGGTGTCTCACTATGTAAACGTAACATGTTTTTTCATGTAAGATAAGTTCAAATGATGCTAAGGATACAAGTTTGAATGGCACTACGTATTTTCATAAAATAGTACAGTACAAGAAGAAGAGAAGTCTAAATGATACTTACAAGTCTAAGGATACAAGTTTAAATGATACTACGAACACAAACTTCCAAAATGCGATACAGTATAAGAAGAAATAAATTGAAAAATTTCAAGTATTAGTATTAGTATAAGAAGAAAAAATAAGAAGAGGAATAATTGGAGGGTGAAGAGGATCAAGGAGTAAGAAATAAATTAAATCAACTTTATTCGTGTTAATTATGTTTTGTTTTTTAATTTATAGAAAATGGTGATAGTATCATAAATTAGAAATAATAAGCATTAGTGATGTACTACTAGTATGTACTAGATACTGAAGCAGATGTAGACACTAGATGTACTAGTATGTTCTCAAACATATTGACAACTTAATTAAACTAACATATTAGGAACTTAAAACTGCATAATGAAAATTATAAAATTTTCACTTAATTAATTTTCTACCATACCAAGTCACACCTTTGTTTGAGGTTTAAGTGTAAGAGAGGTCCTGCAAGTCCTAACTTCACCCAAATAAAGACATTATATCTATCTATCTTTGTTCCACTTCAATAATATAATTCAAATAAATATAATTCGTGTTTAATATATAAAGCAGTGTGGAGTATGACATTATAAATTGAAAAATAGTTTTGTTTTGATCTAAAATTAAATTATTATGGTAACAAAGCTTTATCATTCAATCTATAGGGGACCTATAACTAACAAAGGATTAATACTATTATTTTGTTCTAATGTGAGATGGTAAACATGCAATGTTGTAATAATGATCATATGGAATAATTATTCTCACTATAAAAAGTTGGAAAATGACATCCTACCTAAAAAGTCAACTTTATTGTTTGAGCATTGACATGACAACATTGAATGATACTAGAAGTCATTGGAAATGTTGTTATGACATAAGTAATTTCATCTATTTAATTCATGTTTTCTCCTGGATTTATATAATTTAATAGCTCCACAAAAAATTACAGCTCCTCAACCAATAGAATTTTTGAATCTGAGGCTTCAACAGCGGATCAAAACCACATTTCCTGGAGTTTCTAATATGGACTAATTCCCACACACAGGATCTCCTACATGGGAATCTATTTTCTATCATTTCCACCTATTCAATCTCTGTTACTGTTATTTTTTGTTTAAAATTGTTATTTTTTCGGAGGATGAAGCAAGCCCACATAGGTCTGAGACCTGTGCGTGGGTAATGAATTGGATGATGGTGATTGATGAGTTGGACCTACAGTTTTAGGAGGGTTCCGATCCACCGGGAAGTGATTTTACAGCAGAGAACAGTCTTTTTTGCTGGCCAATTCAATCGGTCACCCTTACAAGGAGCATCCAGGAGTTTCGTAGCTTATCTCTGATTGAACAGATACCTGCTACGGCACTCGGCTATCACTTCCCCATTAATTCTCTCATTGATACCTGGAGCCTCTTCCTAGCTAGACGCCTTCAGTACAAGTACTGATTATAATAATAATAATTACAAAAACAATAATTTTATACTCATCCATGGATTTAAACTTTCTTTGTAGTTGTGAAGGTGATATTGTGGAATAATAAGACGACCTTGTCACAACCACATTTATTAAAAATAGAGAAATACTAGTTTCGGTTGTTATACCATTATCAAACTAAAACTAAAGCACAGAGTAGCTTAATATAATAATTATACTCAATATATATGAAATATAGGAGTGTACATTAGTAAGTAAGGGGTATATATTACGCTACTCAAACAAACTAAAACTAAAGTACAGAGTAGCTTAATATAATCATACTCAATATATATTAAGTATAGGAGTATATATTAGTAAGGAGTATATATTAAGCTACTCTGTACTTTAGTTTTAGTTTTTTTTTTGAGATTGATAATGGTATAACAACCGAAACTAGTATGTCACTATTTTTAATAAACGTGGTTGTGACAACTTCGTCTTATTATTCATCATGATTTCAATGTGAATTTCCAAACTGTGGTGTTACAGAATTATTCACATTCCATATTCATGATTATTATTTTCGTTTCCTAGCTGTTGAGTTACAGAATAAGAATAAGATGCAGCACTGAAATCTTTCTCTCTTTAAACTCTACACTCTATTTTTAATTTTAAGATCTATAACATTATTAACAGCATTATATAAATAGAAATAGCATTATTCAACATTACTGTCAATTTTAATTTTTATATTTATTTTGTATTAAATGTAAGAAATTTTGTAAGTTTTGTTTTTAAATGTTGAATAAATGAATTTGAATTTGAAATTTGAAAATTATGCCATATGTCATTTACCCATAATACTCTTTTTTTCAAGATCTAGAACATATACCACAGCGCAGGATCTATAACAAAATATTGATACAAGTACTGAACCCTACAGCTGATGCAACCTCATGCACGAGACAGAGATGACCCCAAACTTGAATGGGCAGATTCTCACACCAACACAATAAAACCAGTTTGATGTACGCAGCCAACCCACTCACTCTTCAGCTAGCTCACTCTTCAGTCAAAAGGCAGATTCTGGACGACTCAGTATTTATTATGTGGGCTGCCCAAGTTCAAGATCTCGGTCAATGGCATCTATCTCGTACTGGCTGTCACGAAAGCGAAATTCACTATCATTTTCCTTCATTCATTATTATTATTTGGTTGACAATCTGCATCACCTTCCAAACGTCTCATTAGCTTTTATGCAACACAACAGAAATACTAGAACTAATTATTTATTTATTTATTGTGACAAAATTACAATGAATGTGAAGGCCCAGCAGACTCAAGCCTAAAACTGCTCTCTTCACAAATTTTGAATATGTTATATCGTCCAAAACGTGAATTATAATTCAATTTTGGAGCATGCAGCCTACATATTGAAGATTAATTTATTAGATACAGTGTTCTCATACCTTATGTATCAAGAACTGTACTGTTTTTAGTAATTTAATACAGTATAGTTTCTTGTGATATGAAGAAAAAGATCCAAATACAGTCATACTAACATCTTAACACAGGAAAACATCAAGCATTTAAATATCTGTCATACTCAAATCAGGAATCAATTCGCATAAGTATTAAGAAACTGAACTGTGTTTAGTATAATACTGTAGCGAATATGAGAATGAAAAATAGTGAGAAAGAAGGACAGTGGTTCTCGGTGTTATCTGCTATGTAAATGTTTACTTCTAACCAATTAATTACTCTGCTTTTGACACTTTTATGGTGTTTACTTGGTAATTTGTAGAATGTTCTAGTTGTTTGATTAGAAATTAATGGAGTCTTATCGAATATTGTGAAAGGCATGAAGGTCTTTCATTGTTTATTTTAGAAATCGGTAGAAGTTGGTAGAGAAATCTAGAGATATCTCAATTATGAAAGATTATATAAATAGAGGTAGACTTTTGTAAATTAGTTCAGTCTTGTTTGAAATTCATCGTGATAAACAAGTTGACAGTTCTATATATTGTGCCTATATAGTTATAATTCTTTCTCTGTGCCTATAGTAATAATTCTTTTTCATGTTTAATTCATACCAGTGAGCTACTAAATAGTTTTTATTGTATTACGGACTAGTGCTACGTAAGTTAATTGTTCTTTTTCGACATTTCCTTTTAAATATTATTGGACAGTTTATTGTACAGTTATTATTTAATATTAGATCGGCCTTTTAACTTTTAGTGATTGATTTTTGTACAGTTTATTGAAATCTCTTTATTAGTTGAACAATATCGATTTATCTGTTTTCAATTGCTAATTTTTCTGTTTGTCGTTACTGATCAGTGAGTGTTGTGATTATTTGTGTAAATAAAGTGCGAGTGATAAATTCAAGTGTTTCCAGTGTTATTTTAGACATAGAACCCGTAACAATACAGTACAGTTTCCTGCAACGCGAGGGAAAAGATTTAATACAAAAATACCTACAGTAATACGTACGTGTGTAGCCTCTTAAAACAGGAAAGCACAACAGGAAAGATTAACATGAAACCCCCAAATATCTATCGAATTCAATATTATTTAGAAATAAATGATAAACGAAAATAAAAGCTGATTGTTGATGATGTGTGCGATTCATCCTGCAATCACCAGTTCATTGATAGTTTAGGGTCGATGAGGTTGAAAAGAGAATGACTATTTAAAAATAATTATCATGAATTTCCCATTCATCAGCAGTTCACTTTTGATAAGCTATTGTACAAGAATGTTTTTGCAGGCAACAAAATTTATTCTAGAAATAAAAAAAGGCCAGGAAATAGATCTAGCATCAAATGAATTCTTGCTAAATAACCGAAATTATTGAAGCATAATCAATTTTTAGCACAATAAAATCTTAGATATGATAATTAAGTTGACTGTAGAAAAATTTATATAATGTCAAAAGAACTCTAGAGATAATAGTTTAAAAATAAAATTGTTTTATTGGTTGGGAAATAAATGCAAATAATCATTGATTTATAACAGATGAATGCAAATATTTAAATTTTATTTTGTTTCCTAGTTCCTCTCATTGACAGCCTCTGCCATTTTCATGAGTATAATTTCTAAATTTACTAATTTTCCAATTGGTGAAAAATTAATTGAGAATATTGATTAAATATTTTATTTATTCATTCATCAAGATCAACGAACCCATAAGACCAATAGAAGGGGCGTATGCACTAGCGTAGCATACAGGAGGTGAAGCCAAGTCCGCCATCCAAGTAGTGGATAGCAAGACAAAATCGTGTTTTCAAGAGCAGAAAATTTCAATGCGCGCTCTCCAAATAAACTGCAGTTTAACACACTTAGGATTAAGATATAACTTTCAAACTTGGCATGAGTATAGACAATTAGTTTCTGAAGATAACAGTGGCATTATAAAAGTTAATAGTTACCTCTATAAATTTTAATTAGTTGTTTAAAGTTATAATTTTTGTCCGAGTTTCAAACATGACCTAAAAAAGTGAGTTGGCTACCAAAATTTTCATATTTTGGGTAGAGATGTGATCAAAGCGAGAAAGTTGTACAGAAATAACTGAATTTTTTTTTCATGATTTTTATTTTAAAATACGACCTATAACTTTGGGTACAATGTTAGGTTGAAGTGCGATCGGGATGGCGCGCTGTCGTCCAGAACCACAAAGCCAGTTCATCACTTATTTCTTGTGTTTGATTCAATACTTCCTTGAAGGTTTATTATTGTAATGTAATAATATTATAGTTAGATTGTTTTTAGGAAATTATTGATTAAATTAGTCTAACCTTTAATTCTTTCCATTATGAACGCAAATGAACAAGATCCAAATAGGAAAATGTTTATTAGAACAATTTTTTATTTCATTTTATTAATCATATGTTGAGCATTGTATCTTGTACAATATAAACATGAGCCAATATTCTTAAAATATAAGCAGTCATCTCCATTAAAATACATAATACATACAATATAACTCAGTTTTAATATGAGTTATTATAGAGATAAATGTCACAACTTTTTTAATTTCTGTACTATGCTGTTACACAATGAAATTATAAAATGAAAATTCATCTTTAAAGTCATGTAACTAAATTGAATCGTACAAATCAATGACTACAAAACGTTGAACATTTACTTACTTTGTCTAATGGGGAAATAGCCTGTTGTGAAGACCCTACTTTTGCTATCCAGAAGATATAACTTCTATATGGGCGCCAACCAGATCAACTTTGGGTTGATAAAAAAAAGTATTCTTCAAGCACTCACGAAGCCACTGAGTATTGTGCAATGTATTGTGCTATGTGTTAGAGAAAGATACTATTCTATTTATAGAAATTATGAGTGAGAATGTCAAACTACATTAAGATTATTAATTAATATTGTTGTGACTAGTCAGCGATAACAAAAGACAATAATTGTGATAGTGTTTTTGTGATGTCTTTTATGATCGCTGTGACTAGATTTGCAAAGTAAATACTTTATCCAGTTCAGTTCAGCTTTTTGTTTTCTCTTTTTCCTACTGTTCTATTTCATGTTAAGTAAAAGGATGTGGCAGTCAAATGACAGATATTAATGATATAATGACAGATATAATATAGGAAGGTATGTGAAAAAATGTCACTCCATTAGAAAGTTAACTATTTTTCGAGTAAAGTTTGAGTAATCCTTGTCAACAAAATTCATCACAGAATGCCTCTACTCACAATTAAAATTTCAGAATTAGATCAACTGAGAAATGACATTTCTATAATTTATCCATCTCAAGAATGAGCAATTCATATTATGAAGAAACAGGCTGGCGATGTAATGCGTGCCGTACTGGTAGTAGAAAAAACCGGCTTATCAAGCGCTCGCCACTTGGGGAGTCATCCCTGCGCCGCCATATTTGTAGTGGACGAGCGCCTAACAAGTGGCTTCACCTCGGCGACAAGAAGCCCCTTCTATTGGTCTTATGTGTTCGCTGATCAAGATACACTTACAATTAAATGCGAAGATGCAACAGGCTTAAAGTTCAAAGGCTACATTATCTAAAACATTTGTGGGTTAGTTCACAAGGAAAATTCAGTTTCACTGGAAAATTTCAATCGAAAAAATAGCTAATCCATTGGTTTTTATAATTTCTTCAATAGACAATTTATAAATACTTTTCAACCATTCTTTTTACTTTTGTTTAATTATTATTAAATGAATATTCATCATTTGAATATGAAACAGAAATTGTCTCAATAAAATTCTATTTAATATAGGTATTCTCAAGGTGTGACCAATGAGAATACTATTATTATGAATTACCGGTCAATATCATTCAATTTTTTCCCCAGAAGCAGTACTAGGTGAATAGATAATTTTCTTCTGTTCTCTAGTTAGATGACTAGAGCTAACAATTATCTTATTCATGAATGTCGTGGTTTTCCCTACTTTTAGTCGAACACATTACATAATATACCAGAAAAAATTGTTTTTGATAATTTTACAACTTCCAAGAGATGAAAACATTGCTGCTAGAAACAGTATTGTTTTGCAATACACTATGTCACAGAAAAAATTACAACATTTCAATAGATTGTAGCAGACTCAGAGACCATGGCTCATTGGAAGCAAGCCTATTATTACGGTTGAGTGAATATTGAACATTACAAACAGACGCCGAATTTGGAATAATTTTCTCTATTCAGTGAGTTTCTCGCTTCTACTATTGCAACGTAATTTTGGGAGATAAAATCAAGCAGATTTAATCATGAAGAGCTCACTCAACTTTGTGCAGGAGCTTTGAAATACAAGGATGGTTCAAAATTACACGAATAATAGTATATTACATTACAAGTGCGGGAAATGGTGTTTAACATACGAGTATGATGAGTTAACGCACGAGACGAAGTCGAGTGCGGTATTATCGTACGAGTATGGTAAACATCTTCACGGACGAGTTAAGTACGATATTTTTCGTCATACAAGTCTAAAATAGCAGATAAGTTGAAATAAGAAACTATAAATCATTGTTATACAAACATAACCTCAACACACCAACTCAAGGTGAAATGTGGCAATAATGGTTCTAGATCAGCTGATCTAGCTTTCGACCAAATGGTTTTTCAGTGAAGTGGTAGCCACAACCACCCATAGAGTGCGGTAATAATCATTTGATGATTTTTACCACACAGTGTACGGTAATAATCATCAAATTACATCAGCTGTTTTTGATTTCTGTAAACAGCTGTTTACCACATTGATTGCTTGACTGGTAAACTGTCCATAACCTACAAGTATGACGAAAATACTGTTACGGGTTCTATGTCTAAAATAACGCTGGCAACACTTGAATTTATCACTTGCACTTTATTAACACAAATAATCTACAACTCACACTGTTCAGTAATTTCTTACAGAAAAAATAAGCAATTAAAAACAGATAATACGATACTGTTCAACTGATAATGAGTTTCCAATGAACTGTACACGAATCAATCACTAAATGTCAAAAGGCTGATCTAATATTAAAACAATAACTGTACAATAAACTGGCCAATAATACTCAAAAAGAAACGTCGAGGAAGAACAATTAACTTACGTAGCACAAGTCCGTCAATACAGTAATAGATAAAAGAATTATCACTTTTGAACTGTCAAGAGAATTATCACTACAGACAACGAAAGTTCATTGTATGGTTTGTAATAGCGCCAACGGGATTTCACTGTCTGTATTAACACGAACTGTCACTACTGCCACTTATCAACGTAGAACAATAACTGAACTACTTAACTGTCACACTTGTTTATCATGACGAATTTCAAACAAGACTGAACTCATTTACAAAAGTGTCCCTCTATTTATATGATTTTCCATAATTGAGATATCTCTGGATTTTTCTATCATCTTCTAAATAAATAAATAAAGAAACTAGCACTTTCTACAATATTCGAAAAAATTCCATTAATGTCTAATCAAATAACTAGAACATTCTACAAATTACCAAGTA
Organism: Conomelus anceps; assembly: GCA_948455865.1. Lineage (NCBI taxonomy): Eukaryota > Metazoa > Arthropoda > Insecta > Hemiptera > Delphacidae > Conomelus > Conomelus anceps. The sequence goes on along the minus strand of OX418223.1, from coordinate 42,691,426 downwards.
AACACTATAAAAGTGTCAAAAGCAGAGTAATTAATTGCTTAAAAGTAAACATTTACATAGCAGATAACGCCAAGAACCACTGTGCCTTCTTTCTCTCTATTCACTCCAATTTCATATTCGCTACAATACATTGGTTTCGATTGTCTGTGGACCAAATAAGAGATTTGAACATTAGGCTGAAACGAAGAATTGGATGAGCTAAATGGAGTTCTGTAAGGGATCTAGTACTAAAATTTAAATAGTCATGAGATTTCTTTACTAGCAACAAAGAATATGATTTTGACTGTAGTCCCGTAACTAAAACTATTTTATTAATTTTATTATTAGTTATCATTTGATTAGTTTTTATAGTGAATAATCAGGAATGAGCATTTTTCTATCTCTTTAATAATATATTAAAGAGATATTAATAATATCTTGAACAGAATTAATAGGAACATGAATAATGAAATTGGAAACGCCAGAAGCAAAAAGAAATGTAATTGATGTATCACTCCTGTAACTGCTATGGAAAACTTAGGCACTACTAGATTTATGAATAAACATTTGTTTAATCATAGAACAATTTTCCATAGCAGTTACAGGCAGTGGCGTAGCCGGGGGGGGGGGGGGGGGCCATGGGGCCCGGCCCCCCCGGCCCGGCCCCCCCCCCGAAATTTCAGAAATAAGAAATTCTCAAATAACTAATAGATAAGGACTTATTAAAGCCGAAGGGTTCTATCTGTTTTGTTGTATTATAACGAACAGATTACAGAAACCTTGTTTGTGTAATGGAATATAGCTCTACAGTTATAGTCAGATTTGCATTTTTCAAATTTTTCCTCAATATTTACTCATATAGAAACTTGTTAGGTGCTCAAATGGATAATTTTGATTTAAAATGAGCTACGAAATCGAATAAAGCATGTTAGAAAACTGTGACTACCATAATTATTTATTTATTACATTAAATAAAATGCAATTTTCAAGTTTGAAGTGGATTCACTTATGGATTAGCTAATGACATAAATTATATGAAACTTATAATAATTAGTATTAATTTTGAGATTGATTACATAAGTTAAGTATGATTAGTTCCAATTCAAGGGTTTTGACTCAAAATAGTCACAGATATCGGTATATCAAACTTTATCATTTCAAACCTGGCCACCTAGGTTCTTGGGTAGTAGTTTTTCAAAACTTTCTTTTGAACTTTAGAGCCTAACAAGTTGTCTAGATTAGCTTTTCACACCACGACACTGGTTACAGGAGTGATAAATCAATTACATTTCTTTTTGCTTCTGGCGTTTCCAATTTTATTATTCATGTTCCTATTAATTCTGTTCAAGAATTATAAAAAATGCAAGTATTCTGATGATAAGTTACATTTGTTTTGGATAAAGAAAAAAAAATCAAAAGAACTCTTTATTGGACCCCTATTCCTCAAACAAGAAAAAATTAGTTCTTTATTTTTAAATTTGAAATCAACATATTACAATATACAAAATCAACACTGATTAGGATCTAGGTGAAATTTCATGATAGATGAGCCTAGTAAAGGTGGAAGGTATACCAAAAATGCAAGCTGGAAAATATGACTGCAAATGTTTAATAAGTAATGTAAAAACGTTCCATATTCATTCTAATTATTTATTGTTCGTCTAGGTAAGTTGGGAAGGGTTAGCTAGGGTTATATTATAAGGTCTTTTATAATATAAAGTAGCCAAAATTAAAGTAATCATAATAATTTTAAAGGCGAGGCTTTTCCCCGTCCAAACTCAAGCTTGCCTCTCAAGTTATGCAGTTACTGTATTAAATAATATGATCCGGAGAATAAGAATGTAAAATGAAACAGACGTCATTCTAAAATTATACAAAGTATTAATAACATCTTATGCATGGCTGAGGGGAATAATTCGGAGAATTCTGAATTGAAATGCAGAGGATTAATAGAAAAATGAGGAGGAGGGGAGGGGTCACTTACTTTGGGGTCTAAAAACCAAACTAGATGTTGGGGTTGCAAGACAGGGGTTCCTTGAAGTCTGGGCCTCAGGAAGAATTCAGCTTACCGACCCTTATAAGATATTTTATAATACGCTTAAACTTTATAATGCCTTCAATTTTTTCACCTTTAACGCTCTGACTGAGAACGTTAAATAATAGGAATTACATATTTTTCCAATGATATCGATGATACTAATACGTAAAATAAACAGAGATGACCGTTGAAGAAAGAAATCTGCCTTAATTTACATTCCATACCACCGGCCACTACAGGTGGCTTTGACTCTTGCAACTGGTTAGCTAGCATCCATCGAATGACGTCTGTTTCGTTTTCAGTGCGCGCACACCTCAAAATTCTCAAGTTCACTGACCTCATCGATGTGACGCTACCAGCATAATCTCCATTAGATTGTTCAATTTCCCGTAAAAACAAAATGGATGACCCGATTTGGATTGACAGCTCTAGATTCAACTTTATAGAGGCAGAGACGGCTTTCCCATATTTGTTTGGGATCAAGAACTTTGAGGCGGTTGCTGTGTATGAAAATAATTTTAAGTATCAATGGAGTTTCCTTCATGTAAGCGAGTACAGGACTGCTTGCCTTGATAAATTACTTTTTCGAGAAAGGAAATCTCTTTAAAAAGACTATTCAAAATGTATATCAGGAAGTTATTTAGAAAAATGTTACAACTATTTAAATTGCCAATAGAAGTCCGACCGGCAATTGGAATTTCCCTGGTCCGATTTCCGGCGCTGACAGATTTATAAGATAAGTCAAGTTCTGCGCTGACAGAATATTGTAGGGTTGTGGTATTCATCAATTTTCATTACCTATTTCCAATTGTCAATGTCCGTAGTAAAGTAAAACTATGTGTGATACACAAAATTGTAAACTTTATCTCTTTATCAGCCTTTGGCATTCACGTTGTTAGTTACCTGCCAGGCTTTCAAGGGTAAGAAGACATCTAGCTTGATATTGCTGAACCAGCAGTTATTTAGAGGGATACTTGTGAAAAATATATATTATTTTGAATGATAATATGTATACTGTAAACTAATCGTACAAATGCTAACAGCTCCATTAGATGTACGATTTTTCATTTGGATTGTTTGGAAATGTAGAATAGCAAATGTAAGCCTCCATCTGCAAGCGGAGTTCAGATTGCTTGTCTATGTGAGGACACGAACAGTTATTACACTATGGTATATTGAAACCATATATTTGTACGTCAAGTCCCTGCTGAGAACAATGTTTTTTATTTATGCAATTGATTCAAGCTATAAATGAATTACGCAGAGTTTCATCATCATTAATTCACCTTGAACAGGCGTAAAATAAAGAACTCTTCCACGGTTGCTAGACAATAACACGCCTCCCAACTTTGGTGATATTTCAACTTGAAAGTTATAGGAAGTTTGGTAATTTAAAAAACAAAAAGTGAAGAAAAACTCACCAAAATCTTCTTCCAAACAGTAAGACAAGTCCAAAACGACGTTATCCAAATAGTTAGCAGTCTTGTCTTGATGTGCCATCATAATTCAAGTCTTTTATTCACAGAATAATCACAACACACACCTTCCACTTGCCAATTTACAACTTTGTGATTTGATTTTATTTGAGCCCAGAATACTTTTTGGTAAGTAGACAATAGTATCTTCTGCTTGATTATGGTAGAATTGGTAACAGTACAATTTTAATAAGCATTATTCACATTATAGAAGCGCTCAGAATTTAAAACTCACATGATCTTTGGTTTTCATCAATGATACTTCAACACGTATATCTAAATATTTGTGACTAGTGATTGGAGATAAATTTGAGATTAAGTAAGAATTCATCTCATGATTAAGTAAGAAGAAACTGTCTCTTACCCAAGAATAAAAAATATGGTTATTCTTATCTTGAGGCAATCAATAACACTTATTTTTTTAATGAATATATCATAGCTTTAAGTGATAAAACTAGAATACCTAGCAACAATCTTACATAGTTTCAAGGAATCGTACAGCACATCAACATAGCCCTTGACACAAATGAAAAGCAACATAAAACTGAGTGATAAACAATTGACGAAACATAAATCACCGCATGACATGAAATACCGCAATCACCGCATGAAATACTTCATATGTGTAAGTTGAAGCACTTATTTTTGTATTAGTCAATGAAAAAACAACTCCACCTTATTTTGTGGGTGAAGAAATTAACTTCGTTCACATTTTGAAGAAAATTTTCACTATCACAAACACTGCATTAAGTCAAAATAATAATGTATTTTGTACTACCAAAACACGTTGAAACGAATCATGTTGACCGATTAGGAGTTTTTACACCGGCCGGCTTCTCCACAAACTTTTACTACGTGTGCGTCTACCTGAGAGAAATAATTATACCAATAGGAAGGAATGCTCATGATACGGAACAAAATCTGTTGCTTCTTGTAACAGTCAGGGCTCATCCAATTTTGATACACTGTAGGCTACAGTACTGTATTGTGGTACCTCATCCAGTCAGAATAATTATGAGTAAATTGCTAAATGATGAAAACGAAGAGAAATTTTAGACACATAAAAACAAAATTGGATCTGGTTTTAACGCGATGCACTTAAAATATGAAGGAATTTCCGGGTAGTTTTCATAGCGTAGGAGAAAAACCTACAAGAATGTCATGAAAGTTATTATGAAAGAATTATAAATATTGAACTTTGCGGTACAGAAAAATGTAAATTATTTACTGCATACACACATCAACAGTGTTCAAGACTGAATAACATTTTGTTGTACAAGTAAATCCTTCCTATATTAGCATCCCAACAACAAACCATGTTTTGCTTCATAAAAAAATAATTGAATTCATTCTACTGTTTTATATTTTATCTGACATGACCTTTATGAGGCATAGAAGAGTTAAAACAATTTTATACTACATATAAACTCAAGAGAAAATTATAATCAACTTCCTGTAGGTGGAACAGTTTGAAAAGATTCTCTTTCCATATCAATTATGAGAACATAATTGACACTAAATACATTTCAAACAATTTCGTCTATGTTGACGTCTATGAAAAATCATTGTTTACTACACCCAAATAGTAAGTCTACTGGTTGTTATCAGTTACTAATGTATTCACTGTAATTAATATTTCAGCCACGTCGAAATAGTTACACTAATCATCAATAATTGACACTAGTTATAAATATCATTAGCTGGCGCGGCATAAGAAATTAATTTTGCCGCATTTCATACGGTAGTGTCAGTGTCATTGACTTCCAAATAATATTACCTATATTCAGGAACCTCAAATTAGACACACTTCTATGATTATGTTTCTTCAGCTATTGACACATTCCACTTAATAATACTCTCTCACAATGAGTCTATTGATAATAATTATTGTTCAACAACCAGGACTGTAGTCTGACATTTTATGGATAAGCATGGTTACATTACCATCTGTCTATTGAGATTGTCTGATCAATCTAATACAAAAAGAAATGAGAACTATTAATTTAAATGCACTGAATAAGCCGAATAGATGAAATCTATTCACACTGAACAGGATTTCACACTTCACACTTATATGACACATGATATAGTGTGACACACTATCACATTCAAGATATTCACACTTCACACAGCCAGGATTGTTGCCTCAGTTTCTTTGATTGTGGTAATATTGGAGCACAATAAATTTACATCTATTTGTTATACAACTATTTTGTAAAATTGTAATTCAACATGCTCGGCAAATCTAGGTTTAATATTAAGTACTAAACAAGTACTTAAGTACTTAAAACAAGATTACAAAGTATCATTCATCGAGTATTATCAACTGGCCTTGGCAGAAAATATCCTGTATTCTTACAAATTATAGTAGCCCATTAATGGTACATTGAGGGGATCCCGGACTTGGTTTGTCGCATATTTATGGGCGGTGGATATGAAGGAAAAACTCGAGATTATCCATAGGCAGATAGAAGCAAAATTTTTCTTTTCAGAAAGCCTTGTCATCCGGAGGCGGATGAATGTGAGATTTTATATTTGAGAAATTCAATAGAATTTGAACTTTACTCCCTAATAGCCGTAACAACTTGGATACAGACAAAATTTTCTTCGTTCACACTTTAAAACCTTAGTTCTGTTTTAATTAGTTTGAATTGGGACAGGAATATTGTAATACATGTTGATTTTCAAAAAAGTACAAGTAGTACTTTTCAGAACTGTGACATACTTAAATAGAAATAATGCTCTAAAATGTGAACATGTCTATTGCTAGTAATCAATGATAAAAACCAATACCGTAATTAAGTTTAATAGCAGATAGTCTACTACATGTTTTACTGTGTTATCTTCTAGTCGATGTTTTACTATCACTCAACAGTGAAGGCTGAATCCCACTGATAATTGAATTCGAATTCAATGATGCTTAGTTTCTAATCGAAAAAAGGTGGGGGGTGGGGTGATAGTAGGCCTACTTAGAGTTATTAAACAGCAGTCTTCAGATAACCTATCAATAGGAAACGCCGAGTTATTTCACCTTTATTGATACTAAAAACTAGTTGTGTATCGTATTCTGTCACTACTACGATAGAATAATTATTTTTTATTTCACTTGATATATAATACAGATACAATTAGCCTATATAGAAACAAAACTTCAAATAAATCAATGATCACAGACATAAATAATTACGATCAATCATTTTCGAAGAAATGAAAATTACAGAGATATTAAAATAAAAATCAGCAAAGTTTTGATAAATGAATCATATTGTGTAATCGAATGACCAACTACAAATAACATTTGTAGATTAGATCTATATGAAAAAAAATTAATTAATTTACTTTTATATTCATTGTTTTACATGTTACATGTTGTGTATCATGTGAAAAATAATATTACTTGATTATAATTATTACCAGACATGTGGGCGATTGATAATTCTAAATTGATAGACCAGGATCTGGAGTCCAGTTTCATAATTGGTAAACAAGAAAATTTTGTCGAACTCACACAATTTATCTATTCAAAAGCCGAGTGTTTTAAGGCGGTGCGCAGGGTTTTTGGTCATAATTTTTTTCTCGAAATTACTTGTATTTGATGTTATTGAGGCATTGAAATGTTATCTATTGCCATCAGATTAATTCTTTTTCCTCAATTATTTTGTGAAATATGGGGTTCAAAGTTGAAAGTTTTCGGAGGCAATTGAACTAGGCTTACCATATTTTTACGTTACTGAGGACTAGGCTTTAAAAAAAGCAGACAAGCTACAAAAAAGGAGGACAAGTTGAAGCTAACAGAAAAACATTTACTATAAATAATATGTTCTTATTAAATGTAAAAAATCCCAGAAATATAAAAAACAAATGAATAATGTACATATTGGTATAACAGTATACATACCCGTTTATTTAATAATTTATTTATTTTATTTTTAGTGAAATGAAATGTTCGGTTTTAATGTTTTGTCCAAATTATATTACACAAAAATATAAAGTTTTTTATTATTTACTGAACTGAAGTCATTGTTATTTACTGAAATCATTGAAACATGCTATGCTTAGGGCCTATATTAATATTATTGTAATATTGCTATTACTACAGCATACTAATTTTAGTAAATTATTCTCATACCGAATCCCTCATTTACAATCGCTAAAATAAGTTCTAATCCATAGCTTTGAATCTAAAATTCGGACATTTCTTTTAGAATCGCGGACATTTTACAATAGCAAACATTTTCGCGGAGAAGTATTGAAAAGGAGGACTGTCCACAGTAATCGCGGACGTCTGGTAAGCCTAAATTTAACTCACCCACGAATTGTTATTTTAAACATTTGATAAATTTCAACTTTGAACACACATATCCCATAAACTAATTGATGAAAAAATAATTTCTCATGGCAATAGATTACATTTTAATACCTTAATAATATCCAATACAAGAAACTTAGGCAAAAAAACAAGACCAAAAACCCTGTGCACAGACTTAAATGCTAGTGTGCTAATCCAAAAGTACCGGGCTCGATCCCAGTTCGTATTTAAAGATTTTTCCTTGGGCAACTCCCAACTCCCTCTCGTCAAGCCTTTCGGTCCCGGCTCCCTTAAAACATCACGTCAGAGGCGCTGAACTTATTCAGGTGTGACCTGAGAACTTTGACACCAGACTTGAGCCATCCAGGTTATACGATTCTATGATTATTCAAGAATCAAACTTTTGATGAAGATGTTGAAGTTACGTAAATACTATATTATTTATTTTCAATTAAAATTGATTAAAGTCGTTGAATTTGCCATAAAAAGTTAATAACGTAGTCCTATATCAATGTAAGTTAATCTATTATTTCTACTGCTCTGAATTGCGGAAGGACAAATCTACTACTAAAAGAACAAAACAAGTGAGATTTTCAAGGAAATATTATTATTTATATTATTCATCTACTTTTCATTCTACTACTCTATCCTACCCTATATTACTTTACATGGGCGACCTGAAAGCTTTGACACCAGACCTGATCCTCCTGCCCAGGAATTTTATCAACAATAATTAGCACTATCAAAAGCAACCACTAGTCAGCAATGCCTCCATTTTCTTCAGCCACCGTTCGATCCGCGACAGACTCTGCCTAGAAGCGAAGGGAACGGCGCGACAACACTAGCGTCTACCATAATCAATATTATTCATTAATCTTTATTGGTACATCCTATCAATTCACTTATTATCCCACAACTTTTGAGGCCAGACTTGATTAGGTAGTGTCATCCCATGTTCATTTCAACCAAGGTACGAGTGGCAACTGCACAAAACATGCACTTCAGGTGCTTGCATAGTGGAAAATCCAATACATACAATACTGAAGGACAATCACCATCGTAAAGTCTAACACATGCTGTGGATTGATGAAATTCACGCTGCTTCAATATGTGATAAACCATTCCATACCGTGATTGATTATGCGATGATGATTATCATCGAGTTCGGATGCTCCACTGTGCAAGCGCTCTTACTACTTGACATTCATGTTATAAGGATGCATAACCTAGAAAGTGATCGTGGTGATCAGCTTATAGATTAAACTCTTTCGGTTACAGAATGTTGTCATTCTGATAACCTAATCAATTCATTAAACTTATCTAAAGAGGCACAGGAAATACATTATCACGAAATAAATAAGAAAGCAGATAAAGTTTAGCTGCATAGTAATGAATAAGGGAAGTTGAGAGGTTAGCCTGATCGATCTCATGTGATCAAAATAAAATAAAATACAGTGTTATTGTTTACAACTCACCAACGCTGAATTGACTCAAAGAACTCGTTGATCCATTTCCAAAATTGAAATCTCCATTGCTTTCGAGTCCAGATGATTGGAAATTCACTAAGCTGGAAAAGAGTTCATCGCCCTTTTCAGTAACCAACATTTCAGATTACCAAGAATAAAAGTCAAATTTGAACAGTCAACAAGGAAGTGTGTTTTCTCTTGAATGAAATATTACGTAGCACTATCTTCAAATGCATTTAACCAAAAACAGAAATGATGTATTATGATCATGAGTAAAAACTATACACAATAGAACTAACAAAAAACGTGATATTATTATTCACAGAAACTTGTATTGTATGTGAAAAATGGTATGCAACGCCTACAAATGCAGCCGCTACTTCGTTTGATCATTTATCTCTGTTCTCTATCCTCTATCTCACTATTTTCCATCTTGTTTTTTCCTTCCTTCAAGTTGGCAACGCCATGATGATTTGCAGGAATCAAACAGACAGTGGCGTAGCCAGGGGGGGGCCCATGGGGCCCGGGCCCCCCCCGAAATTTCAGAAATAAAAAATTCTCAAATAACTAATAGATAAGGACTTATTAAAGCCGAAGGGTTCTACATGTTTTGTTGTGTTGTATTATAACGAACAGATTACAGAAACTCTGTGTAATGGAATATAGCTACAGTTATAGTCAGATTAATGCATTTTTCAAATTTTTCCTCAATATTTACTCATATAGAAACTTGTTAGGTGCTCAAATGGATAATGGATTAACTTTGTTAATTAATTATTGATAAATCATCTTTTTGAATAAACTCATCTTGTAGAAAATTTAGTTTTGAAGTTAAAATTCTGTATAACCCACTAGCCTGAACGCACCTAAAGTTCTTTATTTCGGGATATTATAAATGAAAACACACAAATAAATGCAAGTTCTATGCAAGCATGTAAAATCAGTGTGCTATGATAAAAAAAATTCCGATTTCATGAACTTTGGGTTGGGTGCGTTTTAGGCTAATGACATAAATTTTTGAAACTTATAATAATAATTTAGTATTAATTTTGAGATTCAGTACATAAGTTAAGTATGATTACTTCCAATTCAAGGGTTTTGACTCAAATTAGTCACAGCTATCGGTATATCAAACTTTATCATTTCAAACCTGGCCACCTAGGTTCTTGGGTAGTAATTTTTCAAAACTTTCTTTTGTACTTTAGAGCCTAACAAGTTGTCTAGATTTGCTTTTCACACCACTAAATTTAAAAAAAATCCGGACCCTCCTATACCCCAGACCCCCCCTTGGTGAGCCCCCCCCCCCCCGAAATTTGATCCTGGCCAAGCCACTGCCCACACCCCCCCCCTTGGTGCTTGGTGAGCCCCCCCCGAAATCCAATCCTGGCTACGCCACTGCAAACAGATATAAATCTTATTGAATAAGAAAAAAGAATCAATTATGTGAAAAATACTTTCTGCTTGATAAGTTGTTTGATTGTTCTATCCAAGTTAATACCAAAATAAAAAATCCGATTGTCAGATTAATAAAGTTGTCAGTGCAGCCAACATACATTAAATTCGCCCATATTTGTAGACCGCGAGCCTTGAAAAGCTTCTTTCGAGAAAGTATACTAGAGTAGGCCTACCGTATTGTATACAGTTTCACTGTTTCTATTTTCTTTCTTTCATAAAAAAAATTAATACGTTATACTGAACTTATGAGCTACTACAGTATTATAGTTTTAGCTTGTTCAGGTGAAATACTGCATCTTCTAAAAATTCTTCACAAGCAAAAGGTACAGAGAATAGACATACATTCAGCCTTGGAAGCAATGATTTTGAAAGGTTGCACTGTATAGCAATACTGTGCTATTTCAAAACATAAACTGAAATTCATTTCAATCAAGAAAGCATTTTGTTAAAACTTGTTTGATGTAGTTCCCTCGTCTTTTCCTTTAGTACGGTATGATCACAGGTCATGGAATATAAACAGCATTGTTTTATACTGTATATTAAATTCTATTGGTTGCTCAAAAATCATGAAGTTTTTACTATTTTTGTAGATTGCAATATTTGTAAATGTTATTCCATGATATTACACATTCTAATGGCGTATTATTCTGATTGGAAGAAAAGTTTAGTTCGTTAAGCTATCTGATAGGGATAAATGTTTGGTTCTTCAAGTTAACAACAGCTTCTAATCCTAAAAAAGATATCTATTGTACTTTTATCTTTGCATTTTTCCAGTTTTCATTAACACGCAAACATGAAGGGGAATTTTTAGCTAGCGGGCGAGGAGTTTGTTAATCTTGGAAGCAATGATTTTAAATCATTAAGCAAAGTTGTACTGTATAGCAATACTGTGCTATTTCAAAACATTTCAATCAAGAAAGCATTAGTTAAAACTTGTTTGATGTCGTACCATCGTCTTTTCCTTTTGTATGATCACAGGTCATGGAATATAAACAACATTGTTTTATAATATATTAAATTATATTATATTAGTTGATCAAAAATATTCCATAATCTAAGATATGATTAATAAACTGAAATAAAATGACGTTGTAGCTCGCACTGATTTTTAAACAGCGTTTCGCTTTAATACTTAATCATCTTCATCTTTTGATAAAGGTACATGATTATTTTGCAAGAACTTACATGCCCATCACTGCTTATTAATAAAATAAACATCCAATCAAACTTTCATAGAATTCTGTCTACATGTTTACCCATAAATTAGTTACATACAAATGCAACACTTGAAACAGAGACCTCACTTCGCTAGGTCAATTATAAGTGCATTTGACAGTAGGCTATCAATAAGACATTCAATCTTATCAAGTGCGCATGCTATGCTTACAACTCAAAACATTAGGGTACTATTATTACATGTTGTAATATGTACGCAATTTTATGAATTAGTATATAATTTTAAATTTAGATAATCAGTAGGCTATGAAAACAAAAAATAAATAAAACTTGCTGTAGACATTTTTTAATTTATTTGATACTTACAAAATGTAGATATTTGTTCTTATTCTACAAAAATATGTAGCTATCAAAATACATTTAATATGATTTCATGGATTTTTCTGAATAAAATATCAAACAAAACTGTTTTATTTATAAATTTTCTAAATCAGTACGAATTTCTCCAAAAATAAATACTGTATATACTTTAATTGATAGTTACAGAACGTTTAAGACTGATTGTGGAATTTTAAATGTTGCAGTTTCAACTAGAATTTAGTGAATAATTTTTATTCACAATGTAGAATGAATTTTTTTTCAATACTTTTTTTTCTTCTTAATGTGATGTAATAGATATTGAACAACTTTTCAATATTCTACTGACATATTTTCTAGACTTTGAGGATTCCATTAAACGGTCACAGTTAAGTATTTTGTATAATCGAGTTTATATTAATATTATCCATCTTTGATAACGCTGACAAAGAATAAAGAATACTGTATTAAAATGTATTGTACTGTTCACGAATAAAAATGTACTATTCCATCTATAATACTAAATCGTTGATATGGTAGATAAAATACTTATAATATCAAATCAGTCTAGTTCTATGTATTAAAAACGTATATTTTCTTACATGAAAATAACTATGATTCACTAATAGATCACACATTTTCTTTTAAAACTTCAACTATTAATATTTTTAACTACTAACAGTAACAATAAATTATTTATTTATAAATATGTAACTGTAAATATAATTCACTACTCATTAACAATTAGTCTAATATTATACTATTCAATTAAATACACAACTATATTGAAATAGCTTCATTTCTAAAATTTCATCAGTGTGATTCAAGAAACTTATATTTGCACAAATTTAAATTTGTACTAGTTCTATGATCAACAAACGTGGACACAGGTTCGAGTCCTGTTCAAATATGGTATTTTTGCGCCATTATTGACCTCATTACTCATGAATATGACTCAAACATAACCAGCAGAAAACCCTGGATTCAAATAATTTTCAAGAGTAATTGTTTTCCCAGTAATTATTTGAAGTTATCTTCTTTTTTTACATTATTGAAATTCATAAATTGTAATAGAAAATTTTGTAGCTCCACGGATCAATAATATAATTTCTTTTATTACACACTAGATACTCAAATATCTATTGAAATCGAATGCAAGTGCACTAAACTTTGAAAACTATAGAACAGAGCTGTTATTTCAAGTTGATAGCAAGAAATAATAAGCTATTCCGATGATTAACAGAGCAATCGGGGTAATTTTTAAAATGAAATTCACAATTCAATCTATAAAAAGTCAAGATTTACACAAAAATTTATCGAGAATTATTATTATCTCCTAAATTTATTTATTTAATACATACATGAAAAATTAACTACCTCGGAAACCTGTATTGATGAATGTTATAATTGTAAATGGAATGTCCAATGGCAGTTAAGGTTTTAATAGGCTGTATTTTAGATTAAAATAGAATAGAAATTTGGGCTCAGTTATATTCTTAATTTTTTTATAAAGGTTTAGAAATTGATAAACCTGAATTTGTTTCTCGACAAATACAGTTAATAATACGAGAGTATTGCTCATATACTTATAAATTCATTAAATGCGATGATTAAATACACAAATACAGCTTTTAATAAATTAGGTAAAATTTTAAGCATTAATTTTAGCAAATTCATAAAACCCTTTAAGCGTCAATCGTAATCAAATATAAATTTGAGTATAACGCAAAAATACATTTTACTTATTGAGAACACTATAAATCACTTTTGAAGGCAAAGCCAATAATATGGAAAGGGTTCACAAGGAATAGAATACACCAGTTAACATATGATATTAAGCAAAAAAATGAGAAATGAATGGCAATAATTTTAGCATGATAACTAGTAAGAATCTCATATTAATGATTTTTTATATGAAGTTTTTAAAAAGTTATATGCATTTGGTTGTAAATGAAAACAGGTAACAAGGAAGACACTAACTCTAATGAGTCTGATTTATTCAGACAAAAATACTTGAGGTAGCATATAATATTATGTTAACCTAGGCTCTCCATAAAATATCGGTAGGAAAAATCCTATCTAAAATGTAAATAATTTTTTTTCCAGCTTCTCAACTATTTTAGTTATAACCTAACTAACTGGAGAACTATTTAAACTCACAACAACGCAAAGTGGATATCCTGTAATAGAAAATATAGGCTAAAAAAAACTATTTAAAAAACATTAAAAGAATAAATAATATTTATCATAGGTCACTCTATACTTGGATGATATTACATTTAAAAAACTAGAAAATTAGATTTTGTTACAGTCAGAGAGCTTCAAAAAGTCGTGTCAACTGTTATGTCTAGAGTTGAACAATCTTAAAACACTGGACATTTCAACAAATATACTACTACTTACTATTTTTAAAATTATCGAGTGGACATTTTACATCCTTGTATAACTTATACGATTAAAATTTGAACAGAATATTGACTTTTGGAAGTGTACAGCATTATTTTCAATGGAGGACGCAATTAAGCTTGGAATGATATCACATAACTCATCAAATCCCAAACCTGTTGTATACTAGTTGATATTCAACATATTTATGTAAAATGAATATGAATAATCACTCAGATAAATATTATCTAATACTTCATTCAATCAAACAAGCTATTAACTTGTTAAGTGTTGTATACTGAAAAAGAATAATTTAATTTATAAGAATGAGGTGAAAGGATAGCTTCAACAATCTTTATTATGAGATGTTACAGAATTTGAGCATAATGAATGGACTATGCAAAAAGATATTCGTTATGCTTTTACAGTATAAAATATTAGATACTGTAGAATAAACAAGATTTGTGTGTAAATTTCATTCAGTTGAATTTCCACAATATTAATTATTTGTAGGATTTTCGCTGATATCGTGGTGCTCCATAATAGGCATACACACCTTTGGAAAAACTCGCTCTAAATTTTTTTCGGAGGATGAAGCCCACATAGGTCTGAGACCTGTGCGTGGGTAATGAATTGGATTATGGTGATTGATGAGTTGGACCTACATCTTTAGGTGGGTTCCGAACCACCGGGAAGTGATTTTACAGCAGAGAACAAAGTCTTTTCTGCTGGCCAATCCAATCGGTCACCCTTACATAGAGCGCCCAGGAGTTTCGTAGCTTATCTCTGATGGAACAGAATTAAAATGATTTAATCATTTACCGCAAGAATTGGCTTGCAGTAATTATTTAAAATTTTTGAGTTTTATACCTTGAAATTCGACTATCACTTATCATTAATTGATATAAAGTTGGTCCAATTTGCTCAAGTTTATTTATCTCTGTGACCGTTATAAAGACAGAAAATCGAATTTCGAATGTTGGAGAAGCAATTTTGGGATCTTTCTGCATAATATGGTATTATTTTCATATCTGATAAACATAGCGCCCAAAACAATGAAATAAAAGAGAGATTGAGCAAAACTACGCTACAGATGACGATAATTATATCCTGACCACTCTATCCTTACACTTTCTCTGAATGCAAGATACTAGACGATTGTTTTCGCCCCGTCAACATCCGCGTGCCACTATAATCTGACTTAGCAGGTTGGCCAAAGGTATTAATGTCTATAATAAAGTTCTTCATTAAGAAACTTTCAAGAATTTCTTAATAAATAAAATAAAACAATGCGGTTATTCCACTTTTTAGACCATCATGATTTCATGGCCTTAATAGGGGAAAAGACATTATTTCAAACTTTTTTCTTTAAATAAATTAAAAGTAGGCCTACTAATGTTTATTCTAATGTTTCTCACAAGTTTTGCTAAAGAACAGAATGCTTATTAACTAAAGATTTTCTCATCTTTCTGTCTCTGATGATGCGAGGTCTGTCTGACGGGTATGACCTGAAATAGAGGAAGTTCAATAATAATACATTTAATATAGCTATTAGTAAAGTGGGATGAAATAAATAAGGTTGTGAAAATTAGAATTCTAGAAAAATGTAGTCAAATATATTTAGAAATATTAATTTAAACAATCTAATATTAAAACTGACACTGTATATATTGTTTTACTCACTTTACAGTGTAAGTTTTAATAATACATTGTTCATTAAGTATTTCGTCATGGAAAACATCACAAATTAATTTAAAAGCCAATGCTACACAAAAACATGAAAAGTCTAATTGTAGTAATCTCATATTTAACAGTGTGAATGATGCATTTCGTTTATGCAATCTTTATTGCAATATTGATTTGCGTTATGCATTACTGATCAGGCTCCGACTCCATGGAACGTTATTTTCAGTCTGCACTGACAATCCAATCATCCGACGTCGTATTTTGACAAAATAACCAGCCACTATCATCATGATCATTTTATGTAGATTGAAAGAAAGAAATATATATAATCACATAATTTGCAGTTATATAGTTTTTTGAGTTTTGGGGCCACCCTTGGGCAATGGTACGCTACTGCAAATAAAACCAAATTTATGGTTCAACTAAGATCCTACAGGAATCTAGCTCAGCCATCTCAGTTTAGGTGTAATTACTATGCAGGTAGCGACTCTTACGACTCAAGCCACGTGATGGGTGAGACTACACAAACGACGCGTAATAGCGCATCAACTAAGTTTTTGTGTAGTCTGATCTTCAGGTTTAGTCATGGCCTTGAGCCACTAATACAACTAATATTGTTTCTATGAGCCACTAATACAATAATCCGTTAGTGAGCTACAAGTTGTTCCAGTAGTCTAACCACGCCATGCGGCTCAAGTGTTAAAAGTGGCTCGATCCTCAGTTACCCGGTACATAGACTGACTCTTTTGGAAAAGGGTCCACACTATTGTGGAATGAGAATCATCAACAGACTCCCCGCAAATTTTAAAGATCTCTCCAACCTTCCAAAAATGATCAGGATAAGGAAGTCCTATCAAAAAAAAAGCCCCGTACGCAATGGATGAATGTGTGAAAGTTTTATGGGAAGATAACTAGTTTTATTGCTTTTTTCTTTATTATTTGATTAAATTCTCAACATAAGGTATAATCAATTTATCCACAAGGTGCTTCTAGGGTCTGTCAGTGTTGTTTGACGTCTCCTCAATACTTTTTTATTTATTATTGACGATTCAATGTTGCTAAGCCTTGCTTATATTATGTGCAACTAACTGAATAAATATGATTTGATTGATTGAGTCGCTGCGTAGAAATAACGCATTTAGTTGCTACCAAGGTTCATAGAATATAAGCTTAGTAGTTTATATACATTGACTTGCTATAGCATTGTGATTTGGTCACAGATAATTTTCTTAAAAAATTTCTCATAAACGTTCAAGTAAGATTCAAGATGTGTTATACTTCACATCAAGGTAATAATAAAACCTAATATAAACCATCTTCTAAATATCATGCTTTTGACTTTTGCATATAAGATGTTTGATTAGTGAACATATGTGACCATTGATCTTTATAATGCATTTTATAGAGCACTACGTTTCTGTATGTATCATATCTCGCTTTCATTTATCAAGAACTTGCTACATTGCAAGCCAGTGTCCTTGCAGTCCAGGCCACCCAAAATACGCGAGTATTTCCTGCTATACATTTTCATTTTTGACATGTGCTTTTCACATGACTTATTTTCTCTATGTTTTATGCTTATTTTATAAGCTTTTCCCTTTGCTAGGCCAGATTCTCCAAACAGTAGCATGGCCCAGCCTCCAAGAAGACCATTCAATAATACTTAGTATTTGTTAATCCATGAAAAACTGCGAGTAGAATATTTTATATTTTCACTTGAACGACATGAAGAACTAATTGAAATAAATGAGAAATTCGAATTTTTTCTGTTACTTGGGGCAGAACATTTTTCCCGACAGGATGCCATCTTCAGTGATTGGTTGATCTAGAAGATCTCCTGCCACCTTCATCATTCAATTCAAACAGTGGTTGGCGGGAAGTCAAGTAGAATGATTTGGTTCAGGAATTAGCATGTGGGTGTGAGATTTAAAAAAAGTCTATTCATTTAGGATAATGCGATATTTGTGGGCCTTTACTGTGTTTGTGTAGGATACCATGTTATTTTCCATGTCTTTGTGCTGGTGTCCATGTTCGTTGAAAACCATTTAATTGAACACGGAAACCAGCACATAACATGGAAAATAACATGGAAATCCTACACAAACACAGTAAATGCTCAAAACTAAATACACTAGAACAATTAAAAATATATAAACACACCATAGAACAAAAACAAAAAATCCTACATGAACAGACCACTTTCAAATCGCATACCCTCTTCAATCATCGACTCATGCTAATTCCTGAACCAAATCATTCTACTTGACTTCCCGACAACCTCTGTTTGAAAGATATAGCTGAAAGGAGATCTGCAAGATCAACCAGGCACTGAGTATGGGCATCCTGCCCGAAAACATGCTCTGCCTCAAGTAAGAAAGAAACATTCGAGTTTCTCATTTATTTCAATTAGTTCTGCATCTCGTCTAAGTGGAAAATATAAGCTATTCAATAGAAATATTTTTTCAATTTATCTATCATCTATGTAAATTTATCTATCACATTGCAGTAGAATGAAAAGGAAACAACAGGATTTACACCCCAAAACTGATGCCTATTCTAAATTTCAATATAGACATGACCAAATAAAGGTTATGTCTAGAAGTTACTGAAGGAATTTGTACTCTATGTTAAAACAGATGCGTTAATTCCAGATAATCTATTTCACCATTCCCTGTTTTTGTAGCATAATGAGTCGTTGATAATTTAGATTTGGTAATTGATAATTGTAGACTTTATCATATCTTGCAAGTACAGTAATTGTATCATTTAATAGACAGAGCAGTGAAAATGAAGAAACAGAGATTATCTTTGGCATTTTATTACAAAAGTATAAACTCGGATAACACAAGAGCTAAACAACACTAAGCCAGCAAAAACCAGAACCAAAACCTTCGTGCAAAGCTCAGTACATCTACAAAATTAACAATCTCAGCAAATAATACAGCATAAAACAAACAGAGATCAAAAATTATTATTTACAACAGTTGGGAAGAAAATTTCACATTCTACTTTGTTAGTTGAAGATTAAATAAACTTAATAACATACAGTAGGCTATAAGCTTTTAAATCAATACAGTACCACAACCAGCTCATATTAAATTTATAAAACAAGAAGCATAATAAAAATTTAAGAAAAAACATTCTAAATACATGGAAAGCTCCAGAAATGCTAGTCAGAGTGTACAAAAGTACAAGTATTATGTACAGTACCACAACCAGCTCATATTGAATTTATAAAACAAGAAGCATAATAAGAATTTAAGAAAAAACATTCTAAATACATGGAAAGCTCCAGAAACGCTAGTCAGAGTGTACAAAAGTATAAATATTATGTACAGTACCACAACCAGCTCATATTGAATTTATAAAACAAGAAACATAATAAAAATTGAAGAAAAAAGCATTCTAGATACATGAAAAGCTCTAGAAACACTAGTCAGAGTGTACAAAAGTACAAATATTATGTACAGTAACACAACCAGCTCATATTGAATTTATAAAACAAGAAGCATAATAAAAATTGAAGAAAAAAGCATTCTAGATACATGGAAAGCTCTAGAAACACTAGTCAGAGTGTACAAAAGTACAAATATTATGTACAGTACCGCAACCAGCTCATATTGAATTTATAAAACAAGAAGCATAATAAAAATTGAAGAAAAAAGCATTCTAAATACAACATGGAAAGTTCCAGAAACGCTAGTCAGAGTGTACAAAACTACAAATATTATGTACAAAATTTACAACTAAGCATACACAATTAACATTAATTTATTATTCAAGGCCTTAGAATAAAAAAGTTATTTTAGAAAGTGATAGAGAAGAAAAGTTCAATTTTATATAAGTAATATTTATAAATGTGTATTCTAAGTTGAGTTGGTAAGAGAGGAAGCTATTTTGTAATCAACATTTTGGAGATTACTTTGGTTGATTATTGAGAGAAACATTTAAATAGAAGAGAAAACTATGAACAGTGTGATTAGGAATTGAAGATGTGGTTATATTATACAATACTGTAAAATATTGTATTAAAAAAATGGAAATAAGAAGGGCATGGAGCTAGATTAAAGGATGACACGTTGAAAAGAAAAGTGATGAAATAGAAACAGCAGGATAAGTTTAAAATAGACGGAAGAACAATGATAGAAACGCAAGTTTAGTGACGTGACGCAGGGTGAGTAGTGGAACAGAAATAAATCAAGCAGTGCAAATAGAAGCGAGAATGAAACCCCATAAGGGAAGTGTTTCACAAAACATACCTGCGTCAATAAGGCTGCGTTTCTATTTGCACCAGGGCAGGGTGCTTGCACAGTGGAGCGTACTATACTCGACGATAAGCAACATCGAAAAATCAAACATGCTGTGGAATGGTGGAACACCGTGAATAACACCATTTCACAGCATTTGTTTGATTTTGTAAAGATGATTATCATCATGCATTAGACGCGCCACAAGTTAAGCAACCTAATAAGCTGTACATTAAGGAAATAAAATTTGGTGTAAGACAGATTGTTGCAGCGCGAATACCACCCTGATAGAGTATCCAATACTCGATGATAAGTACCATTGAAAAATTAAACACAGACAGTGGAATGGTGTGTAAGAGATTGGAGCAGCATGAACATCACTATTTCAGAACATGTGCTTGATTTTACGATGGTGATTATCCTTGAGTATTAGATGCTATACTGTGGAAGAACCCTAAAGCCTCGGCTTTCAATTTGCAGATTCAGACTAAATGGACAGTGGTGAGTGTACAGAATACACTTCAATTGATCCTTTAGGTATAAGAACCTATATTAAAAGCATAAATTTTAGTGTATACCTGCCCTGTCCACTGTCTGGTTTGTCCAAATCCGTTTAGTTGGAAACCAAGGCTTCAGTTTATTTTCAATTACAGACAGATTCCACTATGTCAACATTATTGAGTTTTATTATGAATATTAAAAATATCCATTTAATTAGAATCCGTTAGTTGGAAACCGAGACTTTTGTTGCTACAGTAGAGAGATAACAAGCTCTCTGTATAATTACCCCAACTTAGTGGATACAGTAAAGGGATAACAATCTGGGAAATAGGCGACCTACATAATAAATACGATTCAGACAGGTTGTAGAAGGAATGTACAGAACTTAATTTTGTAATTACAAAATCGTGTAGCTAGCAGATGATTTATCATTGTAGAGTAGTACACATTCGTCATTCAAGCTATGACTGGCACGATTGAAGACTTGAAAATGCCTTGGCAAAGATTGATGACAGACATTGTAAGAAGCAGAAAGCGGAATACTATAGATCGGTATGAACATGGGCAGAGAGGCCGTCGAGCTTGTCTTCTTACCATTTCTTATGGAGCCATTTTGGTTGTTGGAGTGGATCAGCTGTGATGTGGCAGCGTCGCCATCTGGCTGATTCACTTTGTCGGCGTTTTTCGACGTCGAACAGCTGACTAGGAAAAGTAGAGTCGCGCCCAGAATGGGGGGAATGCCCGCCAAAAAGAACGGAATGCTGTAGGATTTTGTATGATCGTATATAAGACCTGAAATGGAAAATAATAAATCTGTATATTTTGTACAGAGATGAGAGTATCTATTATTAATTGTATTAGTATATAGAGACGAGAAAATAAAATCAATTTTACACTCGCACAGAGTGCTTGATGATTATCACCATTGTGAAATTAAAATATGGTGTTGAGAGCATAAAGTGAATACTACCATTCCACAACATGTATATGATTTTCAGATGGTGGTTATCATCAACTATTGGGTGCTCCACTGTGCAAGCACCTTTAAAAATTCGACAAGATTTTGCATTTCAGCTTTCATTTGACATGGTTCTGGAGAAAACACCTCCGTCTCCCTCCTGTCTACTTATGTTTGTTTAGGCCGGGCGCACACTGCATGGAACAAAACGCTTTGTTTTGACTGAACTAGTTCAAAGCACACAGAATGCAACTGACTGAAGCAAGACATTTTATGAATTTTGTTCACAAGTGCTCATTCTATGAACTTTTGTTCAATCCAGTGCTTTGATCTTGTTTCTAATGTCGTCTGATGAAGAGGTGGAAGAGTGTGTGCCAATTTTATGGCAGAGTTTGTTACTGAATTCAAATCACAGACAGTATTGGGAGCACCCACCCCTTAATGAAGTACTTCATTTGATATTAGACTATACGATACTGCATTCAATACAATATGCAGTACTATGTACAATTCAATAACGTATTCAAAAAATTCAAATAGTTTGTAAAGAATTGGAAAACTTTTCCATCGTTTTGGGTCAATGAATGCAAACGTTTGAAGCAAATCAAAAGTCTTCAAACAACACCAGATGTGTTTGAAACAGACTGAAGCAGACAAAACGTTTTGCCTGTCTAATGTGCGCTAGCCACACCCACTACAATGAAAACCGATCAATCTGATTTGAAGCAAACAACTTTAGGCAAAACAAAACTGACTAAGGCTGTTTTGTTCCATCCAGTGTGCGTTCGGCTTTAGGGAGCACTCTGATGCCAAGGACCAAGAAAACGTGGCCGACATATAATAATAGTGAATTAGTGACAATTACTCAACGTCTCTTCAGGCAAAATTTCAGCACCCCACAACATGATGATGCACTTAATCGTTAAACCATTGTGTGCGCAGTAGGCTGAAACTTATTTTTTTCTGAGGTTTCTTGTGTTGGATGTCATTACAGTATTGAAATAATATCCATTGCTGTCAAACCCAAAATTATTTATTTTTTGGAATATGGGAGCTCAAGGTTCACATTTTTGAGGGCAATTGATCTCTACGGGTTTCCCTATTGATCTCTCCTAAAAAAATTATCAAAAGTTAAAATAGCTTGGACACCTAGAAGAGTAGAATGACAAGTTTTTCATTTCAATTGAAAATTTAGTTTCTTTGCAACTTATTTCCATAAAACTCTAATTTTTAAATTGAAAGTTTAGTTTCTTTGCAACTTATTTCCATAAAACTCCAATTTTTTCATAATTTTTTTCTTTATTTTCAAAAACTTTTTGCTATTTTACTCCCCTAAGTGTTTTTAGTTACAAAAAAATATCAAAAGTTTAAAATCAATCTTAGGGAAGATCAATCGAGTCTCTCCTGATAAGGTGTAGCGACGGATACAAAGATAGAAATAGGTTTTTAAAACAAGTACAGGAGAAACAAATACAACATTTTAAATTTCTTAACATCGTATTAATTCTATTTTCATCCCTAAAAAATAACTTTGAGCTCCATATTCCACAAATTAATTGATGAAAGAAATTCTCAATAGATAACATTTTAATAACTCCTGAATTTCTGGTTTCATAACGACGTGCGTTGTTAATATCAACTTTTTATGGTAAGTTCAACGACTTGCAGTCGATTTTAATTGAGAATAAATTATATTTTTACTCATGTCAGGCCAAACGTTTTCGAGTCATGGAGACTCATCTTCAAAGGCCTATTTTAATAACATTCAATACAAGGAAATTCGTAGAAAAAAGAACAAGACCCATGCTTACAGATTAGAATCTTACCAGCAATTGGCGGGCCGATGGTGAGCGGTATCGAACAGAATCCGAGCAGGAATCCGATGGCCTGCCCGGCGCCATCATGGCCACACAGGTCGAACGCGATTGGCCCCAGCAGACTGATGAAACAGCCGTCGAACAAGCCCATTGTCAGCACACACACGATCAGCAGATTGAAGCTCGGACACACTACCATCAGCATCGTCACTGAGCCAATCAGGAAGAATGACAGCTGCAAACATACACGATAGATTTAATTAAAGTGACTTATATTGGTTCCATCAAGAAAAATATTGGACAATAATTGATAGTAATTGATCCAGTTGGAGAGTGCTCAAAGCACTGCTTTCTTTATGTTCAGTAAGTTACTGTAATTTTGTAGTATTGTAAAAAATACGTTTTGAAAATTCTGGGTTAATTCGTGAAGATATAAATTCTTCTGCTTAATACTGTAATAAATTGATAGTAATTGAACCTGTTGAGAATTCCTAAAGAACGTTTTCTTCGTTTTCAATAAGTTCATATACTTTTATACATTAAATACGTAGTATTGTACCAATTTAGAATAGAATTTTATTTTAGAAGTTGGATTTTTGTAATAGAATGCATAGGAATTTAGTATTTGTTGTGAATTGTTGTATTTTCTGGATAATAAAATTGGAGTTTTTGAATTGAATTGAATTAATTTAGAAAATTCTACGATACTTCAAGAACCTATTGGACAATAATTGATCAAGTTGAGTTGGAGAGTGCTGGAAGCATTGCTTTCTTTATGTTCAGTAAGTTACTGTAATTTTGTAGTATTGTAAAAAACACATTTTGAAAACTCTAGTTTTTCACACATTTTGAAAACTCTGTTAATTCATGAAGATCAATCAATCAATTTATTTACAGTATCATTACAACAAAGGTCCTCCTAAGCCAGTAGGTTTTTCAGGAGGTGCCATATATTGATTTAATACAAGTATATATAGTAAAGCCCCAATTATCCGCAGAATTGGGTGGCACGAGCACCGCGGATAGCAAAAAACGCGGATAACCCGAAAAAGGGCAAAAATGAGGTGAAAAAATATTTCAGTACAAAAACTATGTTTTACTGTACAAAGAACTATGTGAAACTTTTAAAATATGTACAGTACAGCAGAAACATTTGCTCTACATCTAAATCACTAAAATAAAGAACAGTATGATATAAGCAATATACTGTACTGTTAACAAAGTGTTCAGATACGCCTTTATAAAAAAAACGATCACTCATTTTTGCTTCTTGTTTTGAAAAATTAAAATTTAATTAAACATTTTTTTGTGGCACTCGCGGATAATCAGCACCGCGGATCATCCGCTCACGGATAATCGGGGCTCTACTGTACTAATTTTGAACAGACTAAAGTCCGAATTTCCAAATAACATGACCTTCAATCCACTTGACACAGTAGGCTACAACACTTTAGTACATTAAACTAACGATTTCACTTTAAAAAATATAATTTGATTATAAAAGCTATAAGTTATAAATTTAGCACTGTTGGGAATGACTGAAAAAGAGCGAAAATATTAAATTTAGTTGAAAAACTTGGAGGTCAAGAATGTTCATGTTTGCTGAACTACATCTTGACATCATTTGATTTTTTAAATTATTCTTCTCAATACTGTAATTAAGTGATAGTAATTGAACCAGTTGAAAAATTCTTAAAACACTTTTTCTTCGTTTTCAATAAGTTCATGTAATTTTATATATTACATGCGTAGTATTGTATAAAATTAATTTTGAAAATTCTAGGTTAATGAGTCTAGGACTTCAAGAGCCTATTAGACACTGATAGTTATTGAACCAGTAGAAGAATTCTCAAAGCACTTGTTTTATTTGTGTTCATCACGTCCATATAATTTTATAGTACTGTAAAAATTGAGTTTGAAAGAAGAGAGATTTGGAATTCTCCTAAAGTTTTCAGGAGTTTAGCTCCTTATGGATACAATAATTTAAACATCTGAAGTAAAATTCTACATAACGAACTTCCAAATAATGAAATCCTCTACATGGATAAGTTTTTGACTAAGCAATCACGACAAGACGACTTCGGGAGAATACCTCTCCCGAACAATTATTTCACCTGGATAATCTATTTCGTTACACAGAAGTTCAGTTGTATTTGCAATGTCCTCAGTTTATAGTTATTTTTTTTAAATAAACATAAATGAGCATACATCAGTTATTGATAAGGAGGTTTAACCTTGCCGTTTCAGCCAATCTATGTGGAATTCATATAAAATTCAGTCTCAGGTGGGTTTTAAATCACCGTTTAAGTGGTGATAAAGCAGATAACATCAAGTCTTAGCTACTCTTTCACCCATTCTAGCGTAAGGTAGAGCGCTTGTGACTTAACTTCACGATCGCACGTTTGTGATTAAAATAATTTGATTTCTATTCTTTCGGCTCTAAAATATCAAACAAAATTCAAAAGTATGTCTACTTTCTTTGGACTATTAAGGAATTATTTTAATTCTATACTTATTATTTTAATTTCTAATATAATTTCTAAATAATATAAAATACTAATTATTTTATTTTCTATATGAATATTCTACTTCTATACTTTCGGCTCTAAAATCAAAATTCAAATGCCTACTTTCTTTGGGCTGTTTTAGTATAACGCTTTTAAAGTGAACTTCTAAATAATTGATAATTTTGTTCTGAAAAGTATTTGTACTTCACAGAGAAATTCTAGTTTAACTTGGACAGAACCTAAAATTTGAAGGTACTCGTTTTCATTGTATGTAATCATTGATGTAGTTTTCTATTAATTTCACCAATTAATTTATACTAAAAACTAGGGAGTTCTTTTTCAAACACTCTGTATTTATTTGATTCTGTTTTGTGTAATAGATAAATAAAATGTAAAGCGATCGCATTATATTGTGGGAGTTACAATAATATTATATTTCTCATTAACTTGAGTCTTAACGGCACTGCAAGATTGAATGTTCTGATTTTAAATGAAAACCATAAATTCATGTATGAATTCATTCACAAAATAAAACAACGAAATTGCAAATAATCTCACCTGTTGCAAATATATTCTATTGACACTCGGATAATCAGCTATTTTTCCAAATATCAAACGTCCCAAACCGGATGTGACGCCAATGCAGAAGACTAGATTTTTACCATCGTGACCAGGAAAATAATCTTCAACAAATTTCACCTGCAAATCAAATTTTAAAGTTCGAGTTGGAAGTTATGACATGGAAATAAAATTAAACAAGGCACATATTTTCACTTTAATTTCACTTTTTTACAATTACGTAGTTGAATTATTATCCTTGTTTAATTCGAATATAGAGTTCAACATCACTCAAAAATCTACCAATAAACTTATGAAAATGCTTGTTGAAGAAGTCTATTTGGGGACCTGAATGAGTGAATGATTTATTTCATCAAATTACAAAACATAATGAACATATTATAGAATATAATGTAAAAATAAATCTTACATAAGCTTAATACGAAGAGAAAAACTAAACAAAATTAAAACGAAATTAAAAAAAATTTTTTTTTGGAAAGTAGCCTGCATTGGCCATGACTTGTGAGGGGACAAGAATCGCACAAGACAAAGATGAGCTATGGACGTACTCAAGTAATGTACGTTCGTTCCTATTACTTGGACCAAGTAATCTATCTCTGTCACCTATTTAATTGGCCTAGTACACCAGTTTTTTATATTGTATTCCCAGTTAGATCTAAAAGTTTTTCATCAAAACCTGGTCCTATGAACAAAATCTTACATAAGCTTAATACGAAGAGAAAAACTAAACAAAATTAAAACGAAATGAAAAATTTTTTTTGGAAAGTAGCCTGCATTGGCCATGACTTGTGAGGGGACAAGAATCGCACAAGACAAAGATGAGCTATGGACGTACTCAAGTAATGTACGTTCGTTCCTATTACTTGGACCAAGTAATCTATCTCTGTCACCTATTTAATTGGCCTAGTACACCAGTTTTTTATATTGTATTCCCAGTTAGATCTAAAAGTTTTTCATCAAAACCTGGTCCTATGAACAAAATATGGTTTCAAATACACCTAATCATAAGCCAAATTCACGAAGTAATATTAAATGTGATCTTCAATCTTTTAGATCATCTGCGACTATCTTTTCTAATGGATATCGAGGATATTTTCTTAGTTAGTCGGATGATGTCCACATGAATCTTGAGACATGAATGAGGGTAATGACGTAAATGGTGATGACATAAAATAGCCAAGGATGAACGAGATTCGAATTCGAGACCGCAGGTACAACAGCTAGCCAGAGTCTCATCTAATCAGAGATAAGCACTCCAACCGACTGAGCCACCATCAAGTAAGTCCATTAAATACATCGAGTAAACTAATAAAACCAATCAGTTGTCAATTTGTTTTTTGTTTTCATCACAGGAAAATGCTTAGATGATATATATATATATTCTTATTCATTTCATAAAAAAATAGTTTGCATAAGGGAAGGAACTTATAGAAAATATGATGCAATATTAAATGTGATCTTCAATCTTTTAGATCATTTACGACTATCTTTTCTAATGGAAATAGAGAATAATATGTTTATATTATAGAAAATATAAGAACTAGGGAGTTAATTATATAAACAAGTCAAAAAATTGACTGCAAGTGAAACATCTATTAAAAATCCACTCACCATATGTACATAAGGAATAAAATACCCAAAAAGAGCCATAGGAATTATAGCCGCCCAATAAACGTATCTCCTGTTCATCCAAATGCTCTTGTTTATTAACGATTTGAACTCTTTCTTCTTTACCTGCGACTCATCAGCATTAATCGGTTTAAATAACAGAGAGCTCAACATAATGAAGCACATAAACAACGATAAACATCTGAAAAAGCATAAAATTATAATAGAAAAAGAAAGTAAAATTCATTTTACAATGCTACATGTTATAGAATTTCTTAAATGTTTTGTATTTTGAATGTTTTGATTGTATTGGAAACTTTTGAGAAAAAGAGGAACTTCAAGCACATAATATACAGTACTTGATTATCTTTCATTCTTATGAGAGCAATGCTGCATTCTGAGTCTAATTTCATAAGAGAACTTAGTGTAGTAATAAATCAACAAAAAATAATCATAAATGTCATAGAAAACGTAAGTGACATTTAAGTACAATGTTGTATTCAATTCAACAGTGAATGTGGTTATTGTCAAGAGTGATAATTTTTAAATTTCATGTAAGGGAAGATTTTTTCAGAGATTTTTTTTAATTTTTTGGGTGGATGAAGCCCACATAGGTCTGAGAGCTGTGCATGGGAATTGAGTTGAGTTCAGTTTTAGATGCGTTCCGAACCACCGGGAAGTGATTTTACAGCAGAGAACAGTGTCTTTTTTGCTGGCCTATCTAATCGGTCACCCTCAGATTCATATTCAGATTACTTTATTTGTGTACATTTAAAGTGTAAATGAATGATAACAGTATTATTAATATTAGCAACTCTCAGATCCCCTAGTTCAAGTGATTTACAATGATTTTTGAAAAGTGAACATAATAGTTGAATGGTTTGAATAGAAAATATTATAAATACAACAAATATATATTTTAAGGTATTGTACAGCAGAAATTATTGGTGTGATTGTTAAAAAGAAAAAGAGAGCTTGGATCTGAGAGATGAATTACACAAAGAGACGAAGTCTTGGCCATTGGGGCCTTTGTAACCTTTTCCTTCAACATGTCCTACTAGTTTACATTGATATGGATGAAATTGTCTAATGCAGGTTATCTAAGTAAGATAAATCGATTCAAATGAGATGAATTTAAATTAAAAAAAATTTACATGTATACATTAGAACAAAAAATTAAAGCAGAGAGAGAAATAGAAAAGAATAGAATGACTACCTTTATTTTTTGCCTAGAGAGAGAGAGAGAGAGAGAGAGAGAGAGAGAGAGAGAGAGAGAGAGAGAGAAGAGAGAGACTAGGTGCTCGTGACTAATCTGACTGAACGGTTCGCTAGCTTTGTTTTTTAGCTTTTAATATTTTTGCTATCTTTGTTATTACTCATTAATTAATCAATTTATCCAAGTTATCTAGTATTGATTTTTATTTAAATAATTGGTTGGAAAAACTGCTGCAGCACTGATCTGTTTTACAAGAGAGTCAAGATGTCATTGGATTCTAATTAAGCCTGAACCTATCTAACTGCTTGGTAATTGTTAAGTCAATTTTCAAACTAGATTAACATACCTTAAACACACTCCTAGTCCAAAATTAGTTAATAACGCATCAATTAGATAAGGCATCAGCATGGTGAAAGTTGAACTGCCTGCAGTAACAAATCCATTCACAATGCCCATATATTTTTGGAAGTAATGACCCAAAATGACTAGAGATGGCGTGTAGGCTAACGAAGAGCCTACACCGAACAGAATACCATAAGTTAGATACAATGAGGTAACCTGAAAAAAGACAACACGTATGTAGATGAGAATTTCTTATTATTAGATTATTAAAATTATTTATATTTAAAATAGAAATATGTATCTGAAGGAACAGAATGGAATATTAATGTTATGAATGGATAATTTTTATGAAATAAATAATAAAAATCCACATTTTTTTATCTGTATGATCACTCTTGGATCAAATTTTTACAGTACCGTACCAACAAAAATTAACATTATAAAGAAATTCTCTACTGAAGACAGATCTGATTACGTGCAACAAAGGGGCTTTACATGTTATTCGATGAAATTAGATTAATTTAATTCAAGTAAAATAATAATTTTTCTATATGATTACTAAGTTTCAAAATATCAATGAATGAAAATTAAAGATTGTTTGTGATATTTTAAACAGAATTTTACGAGCAGAGGATCATAATACAAGAGCCAGTTATGGTTTACATGAAAGGGCGAAGTTGAGACAAAAGTCCTGTCTTTCACTTAACATATCCTTATTTTTTATATTAATAACCAAATCACCATATTATATTACAGTGACGCTATTAAAGTTCTGCTCATACGGACACTAAAAAGTCATTCCAAGTATGTACAGAACGCTATTAGCGTACACTAAGATATCGTTACAGTATGAGATTAGCTCCCTAATCTAGAGGAATAAACATGCATGGCTAAGTCTATGTAATGCTTGGATGTAGATTAATATATATCCTCACCATTAACTAGCTTCTATGGATATAATTACATTCTTACCCCACAGTCAAACTTAATCTATGACTTTCATGTTTCCTCTAATTACTGCACTTTGTGCTTAATTTGCTTGCTAAATCTTCTTTTTTCGTTTTTGGTAACCAGGAATAATCCGAGCAGGAACAAGCACAATATAAACACTGAGAAGTGAAAAAGGCAATAGTCTTGTTCTCAGTCAGTTATAAAACTTATGTTATGATGGAAATGATACGTTTTTTACATATTTCTGTAAATCACTGATACCGGTTAAAATCACAGAGAAATAGAATGCTATTTTTTTAAAGCAATTATAACATCATGTTTATTATACTGTAATAGTATTCTACATATATATATATATATATATATATATATATATATATATTTTTTTTTTGTAAACAGATAAGTTATTTGATGGGGTACGTAAAACAGTATTTTTTAATGAAATTTTATTAGGTTTGGCACAACTAATCAATACCAAATATTTGTGATTTCTAAATCTTGTTAAACCAAAAAGAAGGTAGGAGGATTAAATGAAGACTGTTGTAAAAAAACCTTCGAGAAATTTGATCGTATTTCCCGATGTTATAGAGCAAGTACCTAGATATATAGCAATATGTATGATGATTAGAAACAATTGTGTGAAATTTCTGAATAAATCTATAGATATCTACTTAGCTGATTTTTCTTTCAAAGTTTTTCGCGAATGTTTGTCAATTTTAATAACAACAGCGTCACCCACGATACAAAATTAGTTCGCGAACTACCTGTACTACCAAAAGATGTAAATTACAAAATAAAGAATTTGGTTAAAATAATGAGAAATTTTACCTTATCGTAGGAGAAAGATGCAGCAAATAGGCCACTCGCAGCCATCAGCCCACCAATAAAAGTGGTAACTCTTATTCCTATTTTATCAGTCAATATTCCAGCCACTGGAGATAGGAAGAACGTTGTTCCGATTGTCAGTGATCCCACAAGGGCTAGAAAAGTCAAAATAAAGAAGAAATTATAATAAACAATAATAATGATTGGTAGTGATGAAAAAAGTTATCCAATAAAGAGCACATTTCTACACCATTCTTGTACTATTTTTAAAAAGCTTGAAATTATGGAAAAATTGAAAGAATTATAATATTTCATTACTATACTACAATAAGTGGAAGACAACAAAACTGGATGTACCACAACAATTCAAGTTTCAATGGTTTGTTCCCAATAAAAATAATAATTTGATCACTGCTCATCACAAGCAGAATTTCAAGTCATATACATTATCAATCGATCTATATCACAGTTAAATGGGGTCAAGGTTACCAAGTAAACATGCACTACACATATTGCGCTGAGTTGATTTGACAGAATTCTCTGATCAAAACATCATTTTCTGTTTTCATACATGCTTTCTGTTTTCTTATCATTCTTTTACAGCATTTTTAAGCAGAACAGCTTGTAATTAATTCTTCCTTACCATGTAAGAACGTCACATGGTTTAAATCAGAATTTAAAATCAGTTGAAAAATGAATTTATGTATTTTTTAAATCTACCTATGGTATAATATTGATACACAAAACAAAAGGATTAATCTTTACAGAATAAATCTGATGAGATAGTCACTACAAAAAAATAAACATTATAAAAATATCGTAGCCCCATGAAAAACACACTCATTCAATTTTCAATAGTAGTTACAGAATAACTTTTTAAAATGTTGTTCAAGTATGTCAAATTTATGGAGAGAACACGGATACAGGTAAATTAATTTTTCTATGCATGTGCAAATAGGGAGAGCCAATAACGTCACATTGTTATAGTGACAGTATACAAAAACTCAACGTCATAAGTTACATAAATAGTTTTAAATTGGATTTTATCTAACACAGTTGATTAAAACTAATTTTTCTAATGATGTCCGACATAGTAACTGTTCAGTAGTTGATTAATAGTAAGAAAACATTTTTTTTTAATATTTGAGTTCAATAACATTCTTGAAATTTTAGATTTGTCATAATTCATAAATGGGCAAAAAGAGCAGGCTGCGCCCTAACTTCGATCTCAAGGAAAATAAAGTAGGTCACTCTTTTTTATTCATAATCATGAACGAAAGATAGCAAAAAGTTCTGACAAAGCTAAAATTCAAATGTTGGGAGCAGCACAAGAATGTGGAGTTGAAAACTATTTTCACTTTTTTCAGTCTTTCTATATTTTGGAATAGACAGAAATGAGGTTCGGCATCAAGCCGATTCTCAGCTCTTTTTCAGTTACTAAAGAATCTAAATTTTGCAAAAAATTTCAAATACTGTACAATATTAGCAGTCTTGAATACAATGAAACCCCATAAATAGAAAGATAGAATTAGTTTATACTGTATTATGATTAATACTACTAGCATACTTATATAACTTCAAATCTAATATTATTAAAGCTAGTCGACTTTTTTTCGGAGGATGAAGTCCACATATGTCTGAGACCTAAGCATGGGTAATAAATTGGATGATGGTGATTGATGAGTTGGACCTACAGTTTTAGGTGGGTTGCGAACCACCGGGAAGTGATTTTACAGCAGAAAACAGTCTTTTTTGCTGACCAATCCAATCGGCCACCCTTACAAAGAGTGCCCAGGAGTTTCGTAGCTTATCTCTGATTGACTTATTCTTGGCAGTTGAATAAATTTGCCCCGCTCATGTCGGCACACTCTAATAATGACTACTACTCTATGCTGGAATATGTTCTCACATACTCCGTTATTCTCCTAAGCACAGTCGCTTGGAGCGCTGTGTACATTGCGTAGAAAAAATAAAATGAGTTTCCGCGCACTGCCAACAATGAGTTAACTAATACCAACACCTAACACAAAAACAATACCAAGTTTGATACAGTATACCAAATCTGATAACAACACCTACATGTCATTCAAAATAAGAAGTGGTTAGACACGAGCTATCTGTTCACATCATTCACCCTGAACATGTTTAGGTGCGACCAGAGCCAGCCAGGTCACACTATATTGTTTATTTATTGAGCAGTGAAATCGAGTACATAATTAATTTTTGCCAGGAGGAAAGTCCAGAACATTTAAAAATTCTGACGTGGAAGACAATATGAGAAGTTGATATAAAAACATATTATTGCTTCTATACGCTATGACAATATGATTGTGTCTGAATAAATATTATGTCAGAAGATTAACTACTGCATATACAAGATACAAGTATATTTGAGCACACAATATTGTATGCTATTGAAATTCAGTAGCAATTTTCGATTTCTGATATTTAAGTAGTTTGTTGTGACATAAATTTCAAACTCCGGATTAATTGATAAGATGAACTTGCTTTTAACGAATGTAGAATGTTTAATAGACGACACTAACGAAGCGTATCTAACCTCATTCATACAGACGACTTAATCTCTAACTTTGATAAAAGAATAAAAAAAGACAGTGGCAAGATTGACAAAGGTCAATGAGTTTCATTAGTAAATTTGATATTGGTTTCATTATTTTTGTAGACTGAAATCTACTACAGCCCATCCAGCCAGACAAAATAAACATTTCTAGTTGCAGTATCAATATATCAATAAAGTTGGTTCGCATATGGATTGATTAATGGATGGTTCAGAATCAAAGGCACTACTTCAGTTATTTGAATATTTTTGTAATCGAA
This sequence comes from Conomelus anceps, assembly GCA_948455865.1. Classification (NCBI taxonomy): domain Eukaryota; kingdom Metazoa; phylum Arthropoda; class Insecta; order Hemiptera; family Delphacidae; genus Conomelus; species Conomelus anceps. The sequence goes on along the minus strand of OX418223.1, from coordinate 42,656,711 downwards.
ATGAATTAGATGTGTACAACAATAATAAGTCATGTTATATCACTACATAAAGATACCTACATTCATAGCCATAATATTTACAATAGTAGTTTAATATTACATAATATAATAACATACATTCATGTCATATGATAAATTAATATTACAGTAGTGGTATATTATAAATCAAGTTTTACATTAATTTATTAATGCAAAGCAGGCATCTGCTCAATCAGATAGAGATAACCTGCGTTCTCCTGGGCACTCTTTGTAAGGGTGACCGATTAGATTTGCCAGCAAAAATGACACTGTTCTCTGCTGGAAAATCATTTCCCGGTGGTTCGGAATCCACCAAAAACTGTAGGTCCAGCTCATCAACCAGACCTGTGGGCTTCATCCTCAAAAAAATTCGCTATGTTGTTGATGAAATTGAATATTGATAATTTTTTTATTAAATCTTGTTATTTTGTATTTCTGCTGTGTACGATGTGACTGATATTCATTGAAGCGTGAACTATAATTTTTCTTTTACATATTTGTTAAAAAAAATAGATATATTTTAATTCCTTTTCAATAATCGAAAGGAATAATCGCCGTTCTGAGCTGAGAAATCACATTGACTTCATAAATTAACTCTCTGAATTTAGTTTTCGAAAAACTTAGTTTTTTAAATAGGTTTAAAAATAGATTTTTAGTTTTTAAGTTAGAACTTAATTTGGTTTTTAAATTTGTTGTCTTTGCCTGTTCACTGATGCAAGATGGTATTTTTATCCTCTTCTAGACTTTGGCCAAAACTGCAACGTCTGTACAAATTAAAAACAAGGCCATAATATAAATAAGTATGTCACTTGTACTGTTTTATCGTCAGTAATTATTTGCATAACTATTTCTGTCGACGATCAACAAGTTACAATGAGTAAGATAGTACTGGTAAGTATTGAATTTTAAAGAAAACCAACTCTGTCAAGAAATTATTATTTGTTATTGGAATAAAAACAAAATAAAAATTAACTTTAAGAAATAATTATTTCAGGACCTCCGTTAACCAGAGGTTCAAGAGTCCAGAAGTTCGATTCCCAAAGATATCAATTTCTCTATCAAGTTTCAGCTTCTTTTCCTTGTAGCTTCAGAAAGTTAATCACAAACAATAAATTATCATCTATATTGTGAAAATAATAGAGAAACTTGTACAAATATTACTGTTTACAACTATTTTGCCACCAAATTCCTGAGAAAGGTTATTCTCTCAAGTTCTTTGACATCCCTTGCTTTTTCTTCGCAGTGGCGAAGGTGATATTGTGGAAGGTATCCATAATGAATAATAAGACGAAATTGTCACAACCACATTTATTAAAAATATTGAGATACTAGTTTCGGTTGTTATATCATTATCAATCTCAAACAAACTCTTGTTGTTTCAGATTGATAATGGTATAACAACCGAAACTAGTATCTCAATACTTTTAATAAATATGGTTGTGACAATGTCGCCTTATTATTCATTATCCCTTGCTCTATTTTACTTTCTCTGTTAAAGATTCTAAACATACTTCAAATCCCTAACATTTTCCCTAGCAGACATATGCCGCTCTGCTCAATAATTACACATTAATTGGATATGGCTTCTTGAACTTTGCCCCAGACTCGGAGCTAAGCACCCAGACAAGTCGGTAATGCACCAATTTTTCAATTAAACTATTATTGATTGATTAATTGTGTCTATTAAGGACGGAGTTAAGCATTATAGTGCTCTCTCCTCCAATTCTTTAAATTATATCTTTACATACAAAATCAGAAAATGAGAGACATGAAAATTATTACTGAATTTTATTGATTCTTTCTAGACAAATACAAAGATATTCCACAGGATTTCGTCTAGAATAGGATAAAAAATTGATATTGAGAGAAGCATATCATAATAAGTGAGATTTAAAAAAAGGGAATAAATGGGAAATTTTTTGGAGGATGAAGCCCACATAGATCTGAGACCTGGGCATGGGTAATGAGTTGGATGATGGTGATTGTTGAGTTGGAACTACAGTTTTAGGTGGGTTCCGAACCACCGGGAAGTGATTTTACAGCAGAGAACGTGTCTTTTTTGCTGGCCAATCTAATCGGTCACCGTTACAAACAGGACCAACGAGAACGCAGCTTATCTCTATCTGATTCTCTATCTCATCTTGAATATTTAAGATGATTCTAAAAAAAATTAAAAATAAACTTTAGATACGGTGTCTGATGACATTCACACATTATAAAGTACTAGAGATGTAATATATATCACCAATTTGTTTACAAAGACACTGCATCTTTCAATGAATATGTATCATCTTCAGAATGGGAAAATCAGAAAGAATTATGCGAAACATTCACGTTTCATTTAAATAAAGTAGTGGTATCAATCAATCATCTATTTATTTACAAGTTCCAAATAAAAGTCCAGCTAAACCTTGTGGGGTTTTCAGCAGGTGCCAATATAATATAAATATTACAAGATTACACAATGGAAATCAATCATATAATGCAAATTACAAAAAAGAAGAAATTATGGAAAGGAATAAAAGGGGAAATGAAGGTTATGGTGGAAATTGAAGATTAGTCTATTGTATGTAAAGAAAAAGAAAATTGATCTAAAGAAGGAAAAAGCGTACTAAATAATTTACTATAAAAATAATTGGTTGCGGTGTCGGTGTAACACAATTATTTGTTAACTAAGTTTTTACGAGCAATGGAAAACAAAACAAAGAAAAAATAAAGAATAAAATAAATAAAAAATATAAACATAAGGCTTTAAGACTGTAATAAAATTCTGAATTTGATATGATTTAGCAAATCCTTTTTTTTGTAATGCTATACATCTGATGTTTAAAAATAAACTCAATCATCCAACTCATTACCCACGCACAGGTCTCAGACCCATGTGGGCCTCAAAAAAAAACTCAATCAAGGATTTACCCAATATGAAATGAAACTTCTATAAAATTTCCTATTTCCAACCACCTATTGATTATCTGATTTTTCAGGGAGCAGATAGCAAATGTTATGGCTCAAAATCTATAGATGGCACCAGAGAGCGAATTACCGGGATGAATGGAAAAGGCCCGGGCTGCACAAGGACTGTAGGTTCAAAGGGTAATACAAAATAGTGTAGTTCAAATGAAAATTAAGTGTTATTCACTTGGATTTATAGCATGTGTAGATTATATCCTACTAGGATAATTTCTATTGGCTGGAAATGACGAATGAAATAACAATATACAACCTGACTGTACAACTTTATAAGAGCCGTTGTTAAATTAGATCTGGAATATTGCAGTGTATTTCATATTATAAATATTTCAGTTTCTATCAACCAATATCATTCGATGCTGCATATTATTTTTTCCCTACAACTGCTCGTAAAGTAGTTCTTTACGTACTGAAAACTAATGGTAAAATACCTCTTTACTGCTCCGCAAGAGGTAAAGTACTTTACGCTCGCCAGCTGTTTTCTTTACGCTTTTGTTTTGATTTTGATGTCTTCTCATTGGTGGATCACAGAATCCGTGAAATTCACATAACCTCAACAATGGCGAACGCTAACCAAATCCGCGCATGGTCTGTGATGTTACAAACTACAAGCTTTTTTTGTGTTGGAATCCAGAACTGCAGTTTTAGGAAAAATATTGTATGCAATTCGCGCGTGAAGCTTCTTTATCGTTAACTTTTCATGTGAAATTTAACGACTTGCAGTCAAATATTTGTTAAGAATAAGTATAATAACTCACTTAATCTGGCCGAGCGCTCCATCTGGATCTCATAGATTCGAAAGCGCTCGGCCAGATTAAGTGAGTTATTATACTTATTCTTAACAAATATTTGACTGCAAGTCGTTAAATTTCACATGAAAAGTTAATATTAACAACGCAGTTCGTCATGGAACAAGAAATCCAGGAACTTCTTTATCGCTCTCGCAAAATTATCTCCGCTATGCGTCGCGCAGTAAATGTTTTGGCTCGAGCGATAAAGACATAAATAACTAGTAAAATATCACTTTACTGCTCGGAGAAAGGTAAAACGTTTTACGCTCGCCAGCTGTTTACATTATGCTTCTGTTTTGATTTTCAAGATTGCCAGCTGATTATACAACTACATTTTTTATTTGTGTAAAGAATGGGTCCGTTTACACTGCATCACTGATCTCATGATCCACCAATAATCACCAACATCAAAGTGACGCCATTTGAAAAGCAGTGAATGCGCGCACGCTAAAGTCTGTGATGTTACAAACAGAAGCTTTTATTGTTCTGGAATCCAGAACTGCATTTGTAGGAAAAATGTATGCAATTTATGCGTAAAGCTTCTTTATTGCTCTCGCAAAATTACTGCGCTCCTGTATGCATCGTGCAGACAATGTTTTGGATCGAGCAATAAAGTCACGCTTTATGCTCTTAATACACCCTACATAAATAACTATTGTGAATGCGTTCCTGAATAAAATAATAAACCCTACAAATTATAGAATAAGTTATATCATCTCCAAATCTACATAATATAAATTTTGTTTAGAAAAAGTATGCTCAATGTACAGTACTGTCCTATGTTTCTTGGACTATCCTTCTTCCCTAGCTCTTGTCCAACCAAATGATTACAATACATAATTATGGGGTTCTAGCTCTGCAGGTATTGGATTTCAGAGCTCGTCCATTACATTTAAACTACTCAGAGATCACGCAAATGCAATTTTCTCCCATTTGCTTTCTTCATTTCCCATTTTCTCTCCATTTTTTTTTTAATGAACTTTTTTTTAAATTATAATTCTTTATTGCCAAACTCTTGTAAATAACAATCAATCACACACAATTAATACATTAATTAATACATTTGCTGAGACAGAAGAGCTCCTCTCTCCGTTATTCATTCACGATGAATGAACTCCAGAATTACTCGCAAAACGATCATTGCTAAAATCATTTTAACTTCAGGATCATTCATTCTACAATCTATTTCCCTATTTTGAATTACCAACATGTTTTGGTACTGTCTTTAAATAGTACACCTTACATATTGATTGAATGGGAAATGGAGATTATTAATGTTGATTTTGGAAATTTTACATGTTGAATTATGATTAAAATCTTTTTTACTATTTTGTCTTTGTAGTGATATTGTGCAAGATATCCATAATGAATAATAATAAGAAAACTTGAAGTTGTCACAACCACATTTATTGAAAACAGTGAGATACTTGTTTCAGTTGTTACACCGTTATCAATCTCAATCAATCATGGAGTTTGATTGAGATTGATACCCGTGAAACAACCGAAACTAGTAGCTCACTGTTTTCAATAAATGTGGTTGTGACAGCTTCAAGTCTTGTTATTCATTCTTTTTTTATTAGTTTACATTCGGTTTATCAACAAAATCATTTCCTCAAAATTATTCAAACTATTAATAGTTTTTTATTATACTAAAGACAGGATAATTAACTTTTTAAGCGAATTCAACGACTTGCAGTCAAATTTTCATTAAGAATAAGTAGAATTTACTTACTCTGTAGGCCGAACGTTTTCAAATCATTGAGATCCATTTTCAGAGGCGTCGAAAATGGATCTCAAAGATTTGAAAACGTTCGGCCGACAGAGTAAGTAAATTCTACTTATTCTTAATGAAAATTTGACTGCAAGTCGTTGAATTCACTTAAAAAGTTAATATTAACAACGCAGTTCGTCATGGAACAAGAAATCCAGGATAATTAAATGTAATGAAATATCAAAATATGTAATACTTGTGAATTCTCTACGTATTTTTTGTAAATACTAAAAGTATTTTGCCAAACAGATTATGTCTATTCACAAACATATATTAATGTGTATAATCTTTAAAATATGCTTCAATATAGTATTTGTTTTTGAAATTAAATAAAATATTGGCAAAGAAAAACAAAGAATTTTCTTGCAATGATTTTTATCAAAAGCAATGGGCGGTGTGAATAAAGTTGAGTACGCACTCATGAGTTGAGTGAGTGGACTCTGTTGATTGACTGGAGTCGACTGTTTTATTTGTTGAGTCGACTGCAGTCCGATCGGAAGACTTGAGAACATTTTAATACACATCCAATCCGAAGCGCCGAGTCAAAAATATGAGGTACTCAACAGAATCAACTTTATTCACACCAACTAGTGTTTCCAAGTGTCCCAATTATTCTCAATAAGTATAATAATGAATTAGAAAAACTTCTCATTTTCGAAAATTAGATTTTCGATGTTTTGTTTAGTTCTTAAATTAAGTTTTCCAAGTACAGACTTAGTAGAGTGGAATCATCTTCTAATATGTGTCTTACCAACAAGAATTTACAGACTACCATTAATAATGTAGCAATGTAGGAATATACATATTTGAAACTGAATGACCAACTCACAGGCCTTAGAAGAAGCATCCTCGACGCCGGCTTCCGTGAGTCGCCTCTGCAATTCCACATAGACGACACTGTAGCTGTTGATGAGGCCGAAGATGACTCCATTGCAGAGGAAGCTGGCCACCATCACAGACCATGCGCGAACACCGCCATCTGGCGGAGGCACTTTTTCTGTTTCAGGCATTTTCACAATCAAACCTTTCCGAAAAATTTCAACTTGACTCAAAAGAGGCGTTCTGCCAGAGCCTCTTCGTTTGAATCCGTCACAGAGCACGACCGAAAACACGTCCGCACTGATCGACGGTCGAACGGCAACTGCTGACTGTTGGCCGCCGCTAATTGACCACAATCAGCTGTCATCGAGTCGGATTAGTTCAGCGTTTCTCCGCTAGAGCGCTGCTACATTGCGCGCTGCCTCCCAGGGTGGCGGTTGCTGGGAGCGTTCATCAGCTACACAGACAGACATAGCTTGCTACATTGCAATAACATAGTGTTCGCCTGAAAAATAAAAATGTTTTTATTGAATGAAATTAAGGCCCATATATTCAAGAAAGACTTCCTCAGCTCGAGAAAAACTTGAACATTTATAAAAGTAAATGCTTTTTAGTTTCCCTTGAGTTAAAATAGCCTCAACATCAAATGTAATATCTTTATTGGTCCTGAATGAACCGATGTTATCATAAAAAATGAAACCGAAGTACAATGAAAAATAATCTCAAGAATGGCTTCAACATAGCCATCTACCTAGCTTAGTGCTTAGAACAGATTCGATAAGTATGAAGAGCAGTGATTGGAGGTTTCTCTGTCGCCTAAAAGGGCATCACTAATATAAAGTATATTTTGTGTAAATAACACCTTGTTGTAATAATAATATTATGAGTAAGACTTAGTTGTAAGTGACGTGACATCTGACCGCACTAAAATTGTTTTGTAATTTCTCATTTTTAAAAAACTTGGAATTTCATTACAAATTGATATTATCAATAAACAAATTTGGAGAAAAGAAAGAACGGAAAATTGATTACGGGTATGTAGTGTTTTGGAATAAAATGTTCACAGCATTTGCGCAGTAATGAGAAAATATTATAATTATTATTATTATTATTATTAACAATAGTTACATAATGAAAGAGAGTTTGAATCCAAATTTGTCCAATTATTTAATCACAATTTATCGAATTGATCATCAGATATTAACTAAAATTTATTCAAATATTTCAAAATAATTTATATTTGAAATAAATAGCCAACATCAATAATTGCTAAATTAAAATTAGAACAGCCTTCGACGTCTTCTCTATAAAAAGATATCTGAAATATTCTTCTCCAAAATATAACATAGAAACTTGAATAGAGCAGGTCTAAATTGAGAAATATTTTTTGACAGTTATCAAATGCAAATAACTTTACATTGATTGCAAATGCATCATAGATTAGACAGTAAATAAATAATGAGCGAATCTTACATTCAATTCATTCATCTTTTGATAATGCTTGACAAGATTGTAATCTACACATAACGTATCGACCTACTATTCCATTATATAATAACAAAATGACCAGTTACGTAATTAAGGATATATACAGTACATGCACTACTTGGTAGTACCAAAGGTTATCTAGTATCAGAAAAATATCGTTATATTATTAGAACTACTCTATGGAATTTCTGAGCGAGTTTGTGTGCGAACTTGTGCTACTTTTTATTAAACTTCCCCAATTTTTAGGTCAATGCGAATGAATTCACAGTTAATAATCAGATTGAACTAATTAGTAGAGCACAGTGACAAGATTTTTGATCTCATCCCAAACAAACTAGATTTCTTAAATTATTCATTGCAGTATCCATCCTGAAAACTGCATAAAATGTTATATTCTACTAGATAACAGAAGATGGCTGTACTATTTTATGTTTTAAACGAATTGTCTCCGATGATTTACAACCCAGGAATGCTGGAGAAATGTGCACTGTAAAATGATCCTTCAGTGTTGTCGTTTTTCAAGTTCTAACTATGCAAGTGAAACTTGAACCAAAAAATCCAGAGAAGTTCTAAGGTTTCACTGGAGTCGATCAATACAAGGCTTATGAATAGCGCAAGGTTTATGTATAGTTAAGTTATTTCAAGAAAAGGCAAATTGTAAAGTCTCAATAATTTTAACTTTTTATTGCGAATACAACGACTTGCAGTCAATTTTATTTTTGAATGAAACATTTATTTTTTTTCAATAAATTTCATTCATTCAAGAGAATAATTAAAGTGTTCTAAAGGAATAACAAGTAAATGAAGAAAAATTAGTAAATTGGATATAAAATAATATTCAGAAAAATTACAAAAACACTTTTTTGCATAAAATCAATTTCTCTGCTTGAAACAAAATATTCTCTCCTCACAAAAATTTATCAATGTTTTTTAATATTATAAGATTTAATAATTTTTTTCTACATCACTACCGTACTTACAGTAATAGTCATGATTTCTTGTGATGACAATATGAACAGTAACTTATTGAAGATTATAAGAATGTGAGCTATTTCAACCACAAAACCACAACTCTCATCTTACGGTGCGAATAAATTCCACAGAAGGATATGCAGTGAAAGAGACATTACCAGTTCACTGAAGCGAAATTACGTAAATTGATACGTCTGTATCGAATATTAACCGACAAAAAATTAGAAAAAAACAAGCAAATGCAAAATCTTGTTGGATTAAAAAAACAGTGATTTTACTTGACATGCTACTCTCAGACTAACTTACAAAAACAAGTTTAATCTGTTTTTTTTTTTGCTTGAAAACAACATTGAAAAGGCAGAAGAATAAAAATTAAAACAGCAGAAGTAATTCTACTCGACTAATGTCAAGAATTACTGACTAAAGTCTGAATATTCCTGACTACAAGGAACAACTTTTTCATTAAAAAAAATCTAATTCGGGAACTTATTTAGATTTCTGAATATGATTGAAAATAAGATTATCCTACACAGATATACGGTAGAGAAGAAGCAATGATTTGATTTATTATATTGAAAGCATAAACCAGAGAAATCTTATTAAAATGGTTTAATCGTAACAATTTTCACAAATTTTGGAAAACAAAGACCTATGTAAATGATTAGTAAAACCTTCTTGATAACATCCAGACAATTATCACAATTTGAATGTTTGAATTCAATGAACACTACAACTGTGTCGATAGTACTCAACTTATATTATTCAAATTTTGAAAATGATCGAAATTAACATTATCCAATGAGCACACACTCAAACAAGGATTGAAAGATCTTCATTGAGGGCAATAATTTAGGAACTAATAATTGTAGAATTAAATCTACAACTCTATTATTCTTGATTAAATGCGAAGATAAGCTTATCAAGTCTCTTCTTCTACAAATTGTTGGATAGACGATTGACCTGGGCTCCATACATTGAGAAAACATGCTGTAAGATTTCATCCGGGGTTCTTGTCCTGCGACAGCTTGCTAGATTAAATAAAAAAAAAGCTACTTTTTACAGCATACCATGGGCCCTTACTGGCACATATTAGGTATGTTATCATAGTATGGGGTAATTCATCAAAAAAAACCTTGATAGGGTGTTTAAGAAACAAAAGAAATCTGTTAGGTGTATAGAAAGAGGTAATATATAAGGTTCATGTAGGCCGTTGTTCAAGATACTTGGTATCCTAACTGTACCTTGCTTATATGTGTATGAAGCTACTTTATATGTAAAAAAGAGTGATATTAACCAAAATCTTGACGTACACGATTATAATACAAGAAGCCGAGGAGATTATAACTTGGTGAGTCACAATATAGTTGCTTATACATACAAAACCTAGTTATATTTGTAGGATACTCTACAACAAGCTACCGCAGTTTTTAGTCTTAAAAATAAAGAAATATCTAAAAGACAACTGAAAAAATATTTAGTTGATAGAGCTTTTCATAGTGTACAATAGTTCCTTTCAAATCAAATCAAATTGAAGCCTCACCTGAACTAATTAATTTTGTAATTATGGTAACTAGTGTATAAGATAGTATAATTGTTAATCTGACTTGTCTTATACTCCATAAGTGGAGTCTCCAAGACGTACCCTACAAAAAAAAATATTTCAATGATTCATAACGTACAAAGTTTCATAACCTATACAAATGAGTTGCAAATGAGATCCTCAACAAAAATAAATTAATTCTGATATTAATAAATAAACTATCCAACATCTAATAAAGCGATACAAATTAAAAATAGAGACGGTACTTGCAACAATCCTCCCAGTTAACAACAAATAAGTAGCACATTAACGAACTAGTAACACGTATTATCTTCTAATATAAAATACAAATTCTAAACAATATATCACAGAAAAAACATAGAGCATTTTCAATTAGGGAAGTGACAGTCGTGAGCCGTAGCAGGTATCTGTTCAGTCAGATAAAGACAAGCTACAAGCTCCTGAGCCCTCGTTGTGAGGGTTCCCGATTGGATTGGCCAGCAAAAAAGACTCTGTTCTCTGCTATAAAATCACTTCCTGTTTGTTCCAACCCCACCTTAAACTACTGTAGGTCTAGCTCATCAATTACCACCATCCAACTCCTTACCCAAGCACAGGTCTCAGACATATGATGAGGGCTTCATCCAAAAATAATAGAAATGTCGGGAAGCATGTTTTTGGATCAAAAATGGATCACTAGGGTAAACATATTTTTATTGAGCAAAACTATAGGATGTTTTAGTCAAGTTATCAATGGAAGAAATTATTATTGGCCTGATTCAAGGGACGACACAGACATGTAGTACGACACTAAAACCTTCAAATAATATTTTAAACACCAATTTTCATTGAATATCGCAATATCGACCATTGAAGAGACAACTCGTATTCCATTTAATTCATTCAGTTTGCTCTTGAATTTAATATTACAGTATTGCTGACATTTTTCTATTTTATTTAAGCTACTGTTATGGAATAACATTGAGTTTAGTTTTTGTTTTCTGTAATCAAAAGTTGCCAGAAGATGAGCTTCTTCAAAAAATTAAATTTCAATACCTCACTGGATAGAAATAAATCTGATTTTATTTGCAAAGTTATCAAATTCTCTTCAGGAGAAATCCAAGAAATAAAGTATCCTTCCGCAACGTATTCCTTGCGTTGAAAGGATACAAGCATAAGTTATACACACGACTTGACCTTTTGAACTCCAAGCAAAAGAAGGAGTACTGTATCGAATAGTTGTCACCTAGGTATAAATCTTCACCATGTGGGCTGGTGGCACATTGTTACTATCCTCCTTGCAATCTGTTCAAAGCCTACACACTTTCTGATTTAAATTCTGCAATTATATTTAGCTTGCTAAAGATTTTCACCAAGGGCCATGCTAGGAGAATGAACTCTGAATAATTTTTCAACAACTACCTCTAACTCCATAAATTCGAAAGCTAATAATTATTTCAAATCGAGACTTGGAGCCTAGCATACCGCATACATTAATTTGCAGAATTCGCGAAAGCACTTAAGCTGACAATATTGTAGAAAGTATTGCAACCAACCATTTAGAAGTTTAATGGCGATCAATTAATTAGAAAACGGATGTAAGGGTACTTGCACAGAGGAGCTTTAATACTCGTTCATAGATTATAGATGCGAAACCAGCACATGCTATGAAATTTATAACACATAACACAATCAAGTAAAGATACAACAGGCATAGCCCACAACTGCTTTCTTTACAAATTTTTAAATGAAAAATCCAAATTTTAGGTTATGTCCAAGTTGAACTAGGAATTTCACTTCAAATACAATCACTGATTCATTCCAAAACAAAAATATAAATTTAGGAGTTGAATTTAAAAACGGAGCACTAACACAATCCAATAGTCCAGAGAAAGTTGACATAATTTTGAATTTTGTTTAGATTTAAATTGTCACTCATTTTTAGCAATTCCGTTCTAGACAATTTAGAAATAAGTGCCCATGTGACATATAGGTGTACAGTCCATTGTCCAATTCTTAAATCAGTTGAAATTAACAATAAATAGTAAAATGCCAATACCTTAAAATAATTAATGAATAATTAGACGAAATTGTCGCAACCACATTTATTAAAAAATATTGAGAAACTAGTTTCGGTTGTTATACCATTATCAATCACAATCAAACTTGGTGGTCCCCAACCACCTGGCTCCGTTCCTGTCCTCCTCCCCCACAGGTGGGTGTGCCGAGTAGGTGGCGAATTTGATTGAGATTGATAATGGTATAACAACCGAAACTAGTTTCTCAATATTTTTTAATAAATGTGGTTGTGACAATTTCGTCTAATTATTCATTATGGATAGCTTCCACAATATCACCTTCACCACTACAAAGAAACCTTCAAACTAAAAAACAAATATAATTCAAATAAAGATGGGGAAATAAAAGTGTTTGTAAACGATAATGAACTAGACCAGGATAAACATTGCAATTCTTGGAGTTTTGTTGGATAGACGTTTGGCTCCTTACATTGAGAAAATATGTTGTAAAATGTGTGTATTTATATATGTGTATGAAGCTACTTTACATGTAAAAAAAAGGTGATATTAACCAAAATCTTGACGTACACGATTATAATACAAGAAGCCGAGGCGATTATCACTTGGTGAGTCACAATAGTAGCTCATTAAAAAAAACCTAGTTATATTGGTAGGAAACTCTACTACAAGCTACCGCAATTTGAGTCTTCAAAGTATAGAAATATTTAAAAAACAATTGAAAAAAATATTTAGTTGACAAAGCGTTTTATAGTGTACAAGAGTTTCTTTCACATCAAAATTAAGCCTCACCACAACTAATTGATATAGTAATAATTACTATAGTAGCTAGTGGTTCGGAACCCACCTAAAACTGTAGGTCCAACTCATAAATCACAATCATCCAACTCATTACCCACGCACAGGTCTCAGACCTATGTGGGCTTCATCCTCAAATAAATAAAAAAATAAAAAAAATAGTGTATAAGAGTATAAGATTGTATAATTGTTGGTCTGCTTTGTCTTATACTCCTTAACTGGAGTCTCAAGACGTAATATACAAAAAAAAAATTTAAATGGTGTATGACAGATTAAAGCAGCAAGAGTACTAATGTCAAAAACAGCATGTATTCGAATCTATGATTATCATCGAGTATTGATGCTCCACTGTGCAAGCAGTGGCACACCCAGTTGGGGACCACCAAGTCCGGACCTTATTCCTGGCAATATAATAAGCACTATAGTTCACGCCACCAATTGGGCGGCTCTGAAAAATTGCGGTGTTATCAAATAAGGGACCATGCCAGCAGCTGATAGTAGAGAATCACCAACCTCAACGCACGAATTGACAACACTACTCGTACCATGTTACCTAGTCTAAATGTCAGACGTTGACAAGTTATTTTAAAACCTCTCTAATATTAACCGGTTTGTCCGTATGCATACAACAATAGTATCTGATAGCTCATCAGATAATATTTTAAATTAGAAAATGACCGCTCAGCAATATGGTACACGAAGTTACTGGTAGTTGCCAAAATTTGCAGGAATTTTTTTACAGAGGGGTACATTTTTTATATTACATGCTTGCACTGCGCTGCTTCTACTGTACTGATTTTTTAATAAATTTTGTTCTTTAAAATGTTGTATGTTGATTACTTCTCTGGACCTCTCCTATAATTTGATTCAAACTTATTTAAAATAAATTGTAGAATGTAGATTGATAGGTTAAGCTTGTTATATAATAGTGGACTCCGTACAATACGCAAGTACCATTGATAGAAAGACCTAAAACCTATAGCCCTAAAATTACCCAATAAATTAGGCCGTTAAGAATCTCACCGGGTGTGGCGCGGGGGGGGGTGGGGGCAGTCCCGTTAGTTCCCCTCGCGGTCGGTGCGTCCCTGTGTGTGAGAAACTTTAAAGATTGAAGGAATAGGACAAAAGTATTCCAACTCAAAAAAATATTTCAATGATTAAAATTACTTTTAGCGGATAGTGAACATTAAGATTGAATAACAACTTGAAAAACACTTTCAAGTGGAAATTATGACTCACGTTATGGCGTGACGGCCGTTTCACTCTAATGTTAAGAGCATCGTCAGACGACCCATAGTACACTGACTTAAGGCATGAGTTCCTTAGTTTTTTTAACTAGTTTTTGAAATAGAACTTTAGTTTTTTAGTTAGAACTGAATCTGGTTTTCACATTTGTTATCTTTGTTATTCCCTGTATGCTTCTCAGTTTTTTGTCCAAATCGCTGATGCAAGATGGTATTCTTATCAAAACCTGAGCCAAATCATGTCAGTGTACTGTGGGTCGTCTGACGATGCTCTTAACATCAGAGTGAAATGGCCGTCTCGCCATAACGTGAGACATTATTTCCAAATTTTTAGGTGGGTTCCGAACCACCGGGAAGTGATTTTACAGCAGATAACAAAAGTGTTTTTCAAGTTTTTGTTATACTAGACTACTCACGGCTTTTAGTCTACTATTGGAAACAAGATGGACCTTCAACATCATATTTAATATTGAATCAATGATTTGAAGCACATATAGATTATACAGGGTGGGGGAAATGTTTGGAAACGGCTTAATATTTCATATACAAAGGTGATTTTGCGGTAGGTATGATTGAGGATCCTACTCAAATTGAAAATACTATTTTACTGTGACTTTAAAAATCTGGTCCGCCATCTTGGAACCGCCATTTTGAATGTAACTTTTTTTTTTAAATAGGAAGGGGGTCATGCGATACATGATTTCAATACGGAATTTTAAGACAAAATGAATGCCGAAAACCGCACATCGATATGTCAACCCGTTTCGGAGATATTTACATTATTAATCGATACCATGAAAAGCAGAAATGAAATAAATAAGTACATTAAAATCTTACCTATCAAATTTTTTGTTAATAGTGTTTGCTAATAAACATTAAAACCCAATTATTTTAATAAATGTTCAAACTGTTTTCCTTCAGCTGTTTGACAATGTGCTAATCTTAAATAATAGCCATCAAGCACATTTTGAATCATTTCGCGTGGAATTCTGTTAGCCACTTCAGTTATACATTCTCTCAGTTCATTAATTGTTGCTGGTTTCTTTTTGTACACATTGTCTTTCATGTAGCCCCAAAAGAAATAATCAAGTGGAGAGAGGTCAGGTGACCTAGCGGGCCACTCTATTGCACCTCTACGACCTATCCAGCGTTGGGGAAATGTTTGGTTCAATATATCCCGCACTCCTAATGCATAATGAGGGGGCGCCCCATCTTGTTGAAACCACAAGTTATGTAACTCTTGTCCGTTGATGTTCTGGATGGCTGGAACGATCAAATTTATTAACATGTTCTCGTAAATGGCACCTGTTAAATTATTCTCGATAATAAATGGTCCTACAATGTGACCATTTACCATACCAGCCCATACGTTTAATTTTTCAGGATACTGTGTATGACCCTCCTTCATCCAGTATGGGTTGACATCGGTCCAGAAACGATAGTTTTGCTTATTTACATTGCCGTTAAGCATGAACGTAGCTTCATCCGAAAATACTACATTATTAAAGAAGTTTGGATCATTGTCATACTTGTTCATCATTATGTCACAAAACTCTACCCGGCGGTCGAAATCATCCTCATTCAGTTCTTGTAATACATGAAGCTTAAACGGATGGAAATGAGATTCCTTAAGAACTTTTCTGACAGAACGAGTAGACATACCATGTTCCTTGGCAACGCTTCTAGTTGATGTATGCGGATCTTCAACAAATGATTGCATTACCTCTAAAGATTTTTCATTGTTGGTGGCAGTATTTGTTCTTCCAGTGCGAGCACGATCAGTCACTTTGCCCGTTTCTTGAAACCGCTTTACTGTCTTAAAAACAACACTTTTACTAATTGGATTTCTGTTGGGAAATGTTTCGTTAAATAAATCAGAAACTTCTTGGTAAGACCGTACTCTATCTCCATAGCCGCGCATCATTAACAAAGTTATTCTCTCGGTTTCATTTAAAAATGCCATTGCGAACGACTTTAAACACGCTCACTACTTCATGATTGAAAAAGAATTCATTAAATCAGTTGGATTATTACAGATGATTTTAGGTTGATATCATGATTATTGTTGATATTATGATATCCAGAGTCAGATGTTCATCACGCGAAATGATTCAAAATGTGCTTGATGGCTATTATTTAAGATTAGCACATTGTCAAACAGCTGAAGGAAAACAGATTGAACATTTATTAAAATAATTGGGTTTTAATGTTTATTAGCAAACACTATTAACAAAAAATTTGATAGGTAAGATTTTAATGTACTTATTTATTTCATTTCTGCTTTTCATGGTATCGATTAATAATGTAAATATCTCCGAAACGGGTTGACATATCGATGTGCGGTTTTCGGCATTCATTTTGTCTTAAAATTCCGTATTGAAATCATGTATCGCATGACCCCCTTCCTATTTAAAAAAAAAAGTTACATTCAAAATGGCGGTTCCAAGATGGCGGACCAGATTTTTAAAGTCACAGTAAAATAGTATTTTCAATTTGAGTAGGATCCTCAATCATACCTACCGCAAAATCACCTTTGTATATGAAATATTAAGCCGTTTCCAAACATTTCCCCCACCCTGTATAATACATTAATAGGTAGTAAAAATAGGATTTAGTTGACCGAACGAAAAAAGGTCTCTGTTTCAAGTCGACCGATTTGCGTTTGTCTGTCAGTAACGCATTTACAGCTAAACGCGTGAACCAAATGCTTTGAAATTTTGCATGGATCTCCCTTTTAGGAATGTTCATCGACGCATGTGTAAGGGTTTTCAAAATTTGCTCCCATTTAAAAGATAATTAGAAGGAAAAACAAAGAAAGGCCTTCTACTATAGCAAACGTATGATTTTCAAAATGAGCTCCAACATATGAAATTTGAATCAGATTTAAAGATATCCCTCGGGCACTCTTAGTCATCTGGTTGAACCTTCATTACCATTCATGAGAATAACATTTTTGTTTGAAAAGAAAAGGGCGCTCTTTGCAAGGGTGACCGATTGCATTGGCCAGCAAAAAAGACTCTGTTCTCCTGTAAAATCACTTCCCGGTGGTTCGGAACCCCCTAAAAATGTAGGTCCAACTCATCAATCACCATCATCCAATTAATTACCCACTCACAGGACTCAGACCTATGTGGGCTTCATCCTCCGAAAAAGAAAAATAGAAAAGTTAATAATACATTTTTGAGAAAGTTGTAGGCTATTAAATGCTATTTGTGTTACTATACTACGATATTAATACTAATAATCCACTATAATTGAAAAGAATGAGTCATGAGTGCTACCCTACATTATTAGAGACAACAAAAGAATTGTTAAGAGTGATTTGATTTATTCAACTGCCAAGAATAAGTCAATCAGAGATAAGCTACGAAACTCCTGGGCACTCTTTGTAAGGGTGGCCGATTGGATTGGTCAGCAAAAAAGACTGTTTTCTGCTGTAAAATCACTTCCCGGTGGTTCGGAACCCCCTAAAAATGTAGGTCCAACTCAGCAATAACCATCATCCAATACATTACCCACGCAACGGTCTCAGACCTATGTGGGCTTCTTCCTCCGGAAAAAATCGTTTCTAATATTACAATTCATTACTAAGTAAATGCTAATTATGCAATATTGCTAATTTTA
Organism: Conomelus anceps; assembly: GCA_948455865.1. NCBI lineage: Eukaryota > Metazoa > Arthropoda > Insecta > Hemiptera > Delphacidae > Conomelus > Conomelus anceps. Next base: position 42,638,640 of record OX418223.1, on the reverse strand, counting down.
TTGATATTGTTCTAAGAATTCATTCATCAAACATTTGAAATCTGATCTGATTTTAGCAATCACCTGTCTGGAACAACATTGCATGTAAAGTAGCACACGGCTTTGAAGAACAAGAAAAACAGCAACGTAATAGATTGTTGGAAAATCAGATACTGTATAGAATGAACAGAGTGCAGGCTATAGATGTACAGATGTAGATCATTGGGTGGATGAAAATAGAACCGCAGCCTCGGTAACATGATATATAGTGACTTTTTGTGGAATACAGACATGGAGTATAGACTATGTACATTGAATCAAGAGCTAGGTCGATAGGTCTAATAATTATTCATCTCTAAAAAAATTCATCCTGCATCACATCACTAATCCCGACTATAGAATAAATTGCATGTGATAGTCAATATCAATTTTATGTTATATTGTGGGCTGTGGGTTATATTGAGTTGTGACAATCTGCATCCAAAAAAAGAAATATTCATTCACAATTTCTATAGCAGAATATATAGAAAAATAATAATACTTTTTGTGCATCCATATATCTGTGCCCATCCCCCCACAACCAGCTGCAGATTTTTCAAGCAATACTGGAAATACTAGCTGAAAGCAGCTATTTCTTTTTTGTTATTTTTAATGGAGATGATAACCTATTTTTAGATGGTTATCCTCCTCCCTTATATTTCATCAAGTTGTGTTCCTCCAAAACTCATGAGGGTGCGAGGCAAGGGGGTTTAATTGAGTTAGAGCAGAAATTTTTTTTGAATGTGATAATTGTGTTTAATTTTGCGATGATAATAATTATCATCGAGTACATCAAGTACCTTATGTACTTGGGGGTGAGATCTACTGTTCACAGAACTACTAGTTTTACATAGAGTTGTGGTATATCTGACACGAAATCTATTAAAGAATACATTTTACAAAAAGCATTGATACAGATGACATTTCACACTTCCCTAGACATGTAATATATTGTTTAATACATCAGTTAATTATTTATAGAATTCTGAATCGAACGATAAGTAATTGATACTTAGGTAAATTACCTGCTCAAAAATCCTGTGCTTGAGCAGGGATTATTGTCATGTGCTGTTGTAATCACAAAATTAACTGAAGTTTTAAAACAACACAAGTATCATGAAAAACTCTTGAAAAAATAAAACACTCTAAATAGTGCTCTTATTAACTTGACTAAATACTTACCTAAAACAATACCTTAGGTCACCTCAGACTCCAATGGTTATAACGAAAAAGAGGCATGATTGAAATCGACTAATTTTTGAGTTATCTTAACGTTAGTTTACTAGATCGTACGGTATTGAAAGAAAAATAAGTAAAGGTTTTGAGAATGATACCAAAATTAATTCCCTACCATATACAAATTTATTGATACCTATGTCCTTAAGGAAACCGAAAATAGATTGCGTCCAAATCCAAAATGCCATTTATCATTTGCCTAAGGCATAAAGGCGAGCAAGAGTAAGCAAAATGATTCATATTGCTCAAATGTTCGTCAATTCTTTTCTTGATGTTGAAAAATTAAGCAGAATAGTTTGTTAATTGAAGTGTCTGGGTAAGTTATTTGCTGATCAACATAATTGCATTCCAAGTTTCAACAGAAAAGAAGGAGGTGAGCACATTATTTTAGTGTTTATTTAAAGATTTACACACAATGATTCAAGATAATAAACACATAGATTCAATGTTCATGTTAGCATGCAAAATTCGTATTATAGTCGGTTATACATTGCAAGAATTGAAAAAACCAATTTAATATTTCAATACAATAAAACTAAACTAAAAATAATTTGAAACTAACCTCTCAAGAAGAATTGGACGACTTTCAACTCAATGTGCTACACGTTATCACGTTCATTCATCAATCTTCACTTCACGTTTTGAATATTGCATCAGATCAGCTGAAGGACGCCATTTTGCGGTGTCCGGTGGCCGTAATCTAATAAAACAGCTGATTTCGTGGCTCGAAATTTAAAATTGCTTGATCGATAGTTGGATTACATCGAGTGTGAATCATTGATGTATCGATACATCGATTTGAAGATTTTCGTAAAAATGTCCAAATAGTTATTCAAAATAATATTCGAGCCTTCTAAAACTCAAAACTATTAATCTCAATGAACAATCTTACATTTAAAACTGACATCGTATATTTGGTTGTACAGCAATTTACAACTAGAAATACAGTCAGTTTTAATGTAAGGAAGATTTTTAATCTAAAAGGTGAATGGCAGGTCCAGGTCCTGAGGAAGAAATTAGGCTGTGCTGTTAAGCTGGGCATTCACGTTCCGATTTGCAGTACCACTTGCAGTACTGCTAGTAGTACTGCTAGATGGATAGTCGACTCCACTCGTCACGCTCCTACTTACAATCCAACTTTATTCCTAATCAGCTGTGAACGTCGCTCTTGAGCCGAAAAATGTAACCGAAGTTGCCCGAACTTAACCGAAGGTCATGCACTGACTGAGATAAGATGGACGAATTTGATCCGACTGCCCCACACACGCTCCAACACCGTCGACATTCGACAGTCGTCCCTCTAGTGGTCCATCTACAATTCCAACCATCCAACAAGCCCATTCACGTTCCGTTTTCGGATCCAACCTTGAAGGTTGGACTGCAAGTGGTACTGCAAATCGGAACGTGAATGGCCAGCTTTAGTATGGCAGACTGTAGTTAGGCTAGTTCAGTATGGTATATAAAACTATGTGATTGCTGACATGATAACAGCATATTTCTTCTTTTTTTGTTTTACATCAATTATGTAAGAGCTTCAGTTTAATTAGAAAGGTGTTTAAATGCGAAAATTCCACTTTTAGTCCTTCAATGCTGAACACGCAATAACAAATACACACCTTCCGTTCAAAAGGAAGGTTTGAAAACGTAAAATTCACACCTTCAGTCCAACAGAAAGTACCTGAATAATGTCTTATCAATGAACCAATAAGAATAGCTGTATCGTTTTGGTAATAGTCAAACTTGTTTAGATCACTGCTTTATCTGATTCAATCAGATACAATACAATGTTCAAGTATTATGCCTTAGAATAGGCAGGTTAGCAAATTGTTAGGGATAGCTGTAATATTCTGTCATCTACATTTATGTAATGAAAAGTTTCAATACCTATATTAAATTTATAACTCTTTTCAGTATTTTAATGAGTGGAATAGCTTGTGCAGTTTGACAGATTCCTACTGAAAAATTCTGAATATAAATACGGTATCAATAGAGCGAAGAAAAATAATTGTGCTCATATTATTTGTTCATACCGTATCATTCTTCGCGAAAACTGATCCTAGTGAGCTTGAAGAAACCTTTCTCACGATCGAATAGATGTAGTAGTCATGTAGGTCAGATTCGTATAAGAGTTCAATGAACTTCAATTCAAAATAAAAAATAGGAGAGCAATAATATTGTCTAAAATTCAATTATCAATACCGTCTGAATTTGGCTGGCTTTAATTGGATCCAATTAACTGCAAATGAACTGTAATTGGAAACGTTGATATCAATTTATGACGATCATTATTATTAAAATTACAACTCTTTTTTTCTTTATTGCCAAACTCTTGTAAATAACAATCAATCACACACAATTAATACATTTTTTTTTTAAATTACTTTGCTTACTTTAACTCTCAAATTACTTTGTTTTTTTTTTTTTAATATACATTCGATAAAGAAATTCGAAATACAGAGCACGATTTTGTACGACAATGGGATATTTCTGTAATCAATATTAATGTCTGAGAATTGACAGACATTTTAGTTGCATATGCCAAGAACAGGATTATAAGTAAATTCTGGTTTTCTAAAACTTAACAAAATACATGAGCAAATAAATCCTTAAAATACGACGACTTCCAGTAATATGTGGTCAGTGTACAACAAAACTCCTGGGCCCTCTTTGTAAGGGTAACCATTGAATTGGCCAGCAAAAAGACACTGTTCTCTGCTGTATAATCACTTCCCGGTGGTTCGGAATCCACCTAAAACTGTAGGTCCAACTCATCAATCACCATCATCCAACTCATTAGCCACGCACAGGTCTCAGACCTATGTGGGCTTCATCCTCAAAAACAAATCTTAGTACGAATTCAACAAAATAAATTTACTCGAGCGTTAAACATCTCTTATTACTTCAAGAAAGAACCAGTCCATTCTATTCTTTTTCTTAGTCACTTACCAATTTGAAGCTTGAAAATACCACTTATTGCACACATGTATAATAAATTATTTTTTTGTAGAAATTATAATGTGAAATAATAACACAAAAAATAAAACCAACATTATTTTATTATTAAAAACAAATCCATTTATACCTTTCAATTTCAACTTGCTTTTTCATCTTTGTTCGTAGATTTCTTAAAATTGTTTGCTATATTTTTCACAGCCGTCATATTTTCTTGTAAAGCTTTTTTGATTTCTTCGATTTGATTATCATCTTCTTTCAGAGTAAGAAGTTTCAAGACCATATCTGAAACAATAATATTTTCTAGATTTCACAAACTCGCAAAACAGCCATTCGAATAAATTATTTAAAAAATAGGAAAAAACTGAAGAAATGTGAGTTTTGTTATGATGCGGCCACTTTTTCAACCAAAGATTTGTTACACAAGTACCTAGACATGTGCTAGACTAGTTCAGATTGAGTCTAGTCCAACAAGAGACTACTTTATTTTAACTTTTAGAATACCGCTCTAATTCAATAAATGTTCCTGGATTTCTTGTTCCATGACGAACTGCGTTGTTAATATTAACTTTTCAAGTGAATTCAACGACTTGCAGTCAAATTTTTATTAAGACATTTTCTTCAAGGTGAAGATGGGTTGTAACAACTCGAAAACGTTCGGCCTACAGAGTAAGTAAAATACTACTTATTCTTAATTCTTATTAAGACATTTTCTTCAAGGTGAAGATGGGTTGTAACAGCTCGAAAACGTTCGGCCTACAGAGTAAGTAAAATACTACTTATTCTTAATAAAAATTTGACTGCAAGTCGTTGAATTCACTTGAAAAGTTAATATTAACAACGCAGTTCGTCATGGAACAAGAAATCCAGGAACATTTATTGAATTAGAGCGGTATTCTTCACCTTGAAGATGGGTTTTAACAACTCGAAAACGTTCGGCCTACAGAGTAAGTAAATTCGACTTATTCTTAATAAAAATTTGACTGCAAGTCGTTGAATTCACTTGAAAAGTCAATAAATGTGTTTCTGTTTGTACGGTCCATTAGAGTATAATGTGTAGTTTTTATACAAATAAACAATAAAAAAACTAATTTGAAGATAACGATAATTCTAACATCAACACTCTATGACGTATCTGCCTTCTATAAAATCACAGCTTATTCAGAGAAGCAAATAAAAAGAGCAGGCAAATTCACAGAAGGTTGAGGTTACCATTATCTTTATCATTAACGTAGTTTTGCACAAACTCTAATTTAATAAATAATTGCATGCTAGTATGCTCTGATTGCAGAGCACATTAAAACAATCTTTATATAAAATAGGCATGTTTTTTTGTGATGACAACTGCTTCGTGGTTTCTCGACCGATTTTGTTCGTTTACGTCTCATTTGAAAGATCTCATCGAGTAGATGTTTGATAAGGTCTTACATTTTGAAAAAAGTCATCGTGGACATGAGGAATGAATGATCAAAGTTTCAATTTTGCCATTGCTTTAACATAGGGATCGGTGAGCTGAAAATTATCACATTTCAACTTATGATTTGATGATCAGCTGTTTTGAAACAAAAAGTTTATTTTTCATTGTCCATTCAGAGAGAGAGAGGGTGGGAGGATAGGATAAAGAGAAAGAGAGAGAGGAAAGAGAGAGAAAAGAAGAAGAAGGGGAAGAAGAAAGAGAAGGAAGAGGAGAAGATGAAGAAGCCGAAGGAGAAGAAGAAAGAGGAGAAAAAGAAGAAGGAGAAGTCGGAGAAGAAGAAGAAAAAGAAGAAGAGGGAGAAAAAGAAGAGGAAGAAAAAGAAGAAGAATAAAAAGAAGAGGAAAAAGAAGAAGAAGGAGAAGAAGAAGAAAAAGAAGAAGGAGAAGAAGAAAAAGAAGAAGTGGAAGAAGCAGAAGAAAAAGAAGAAGAAGAAGTGGAAGAAGAAGAAAAAGAAGATGACGAAGAAAAGGAGAAAAAGAAAAGGAAGAAGAAGAAAAAGAAGAAGTGGAAGAAGAAGAAGAAGAAGAAATAGGGAACGAAAAAGAAGATTACGAAGAAGAAGAAAAAGACGAAAAAAAAGAAGGAGGAGGAGAAGAAGTTGTGAAAAAGAAGGAGGAGGAGAAGAAGAAGAAGAAGAAGAATAATAATTAAAAAATTTCTTTAGCACAGGTGTGTTAAGAAAATTTTATATTTATCAGCTGATAAAGAATTGAAAAATGAAAGTTTTGCCAGCAAAGGTATGTTAGAAAAATATCATATTGATCGGCTGTTCAACAATACTGAAAAATATATTTATAAAGTAAATATATTAATAAAGTCGCACATTCGTGCGACCCGGAATAACCTAGTGGGAAAAATAACAAAAACGTTTCAATAGAAAGCAATGGAAATTGTTCAATTGAGAATGTTCATATTTACACTCAAGTGCTTTTGTTCAAAAATGTTTGTCGAAGGTAGCCTAATTGTATTGGATGCTATTAGGACTTTAAAATGTTTTCTATTGCTGTAAGAAAAAGTTTTTTCATCAAGTATTTTGTGAAATATGGGGGTACAAAGTAGAAATTTTTCGTTTTTTGGGGGGCAATTAATCTCACCTATGAGTAATTTTAAACTTTTGATAAATTTTCTGTAAATAACTTTTGAAAACGATATCTATTTTCTTACCGTGGAATTTTTGAAGCACCTGGTAATCGTCTTCAGGCAGATGGCTTCTAAGGAATTGCAGTATAGTGGACACAAAACGGCCAGAAGCATGGAGCATTGACTGAGTTGCACATTGAAAGATGACAAGAGTGGCCAAGTGTAGTGCTAGGGCGGGATCTTCACTGTTCATCATCTGCTGCAGTAAAACTTGTTTGTGCGCTAGCATTTGTGGTCTGAAAAGCAATACATTCATTTTAAATCAAATCAAATCATCTTTATTTCCATAAAAAAGGGAAGTGATAGCCGCGAGCCGTAGCAGGTATCTGTTCAATCAGAGAGATAAGCTGCGTTATCGTAAGTCCTGTTCGTAACGGTGACCGATTAGATTGGCCAGCAAAAAAGACACTGTTCTCTGCTGTAAAATCACTTCCCGGTGGTTCGGAACCCACCTAAAACTGTAGGTCCAACTCATCAATCACCATCATCCAACTCATTACTCACGCACAGGTCTCAGACCTATGTGGGCTTCATCCTCAAAAAAAAAAATAAATAAATAAAATAAACACTATACATTATGCGGAAAGAAAATAATCGATATGTACCGGTACATAAACAAAATAATCATAAACATACATTAGTTCCTTTCACTTCTAAATACTGTATATGAAATATAAATTCCCGCATAGGCATTGTTTGCCTGTGCGCGGGAAAGAGTCTACAGGACGCATATATTTTCATTTTGCTCATTGAAAGGTTTGGTTTTAATTCGATGAAAAAGTAAGCGGACTATTTAATCAGAAAATTAATTTGGGTAACACAAGATGAAAGATAAAGTAAATTTGGATTACAAACTTCATCAGGCAACAAGAAAAGGGGAGTGATTAATTAAAAGTATAGAAAAGAGATTAGTGACCTGCCGCATAACAATAAACAACTAGTTTTATTAGTACTCTCATTCATAGTCACTGCAAAATCTTTTGGAGGTTTCAAAATGTGGATTGCAATTTGTAAATTTTTATGCGACACACTACGGACAACTTGACCAATTTCCATTTCAGCATGTCTGACAAAAACTCATTTAGTTCCCAATTCTTTCATAATATCTTATTTTAAACGATTTGCACGCATCCTCTACAAAAATTAGTCCAATTTGTTTCTATCATGCTGTCTTATCTCACATTGAAAACTGAGTCATCAAATTGATTTTCAGAATAATTCTTTGATTTAAATAAATTATTCTGTGAAAATAAGGGAGTTAATTATGCAGCCAGTTTCTCCCAAATTGGTAAAATTTAATAAACAAAAAAAACAACTGGGGTAGTGATAGTTTCATACAGTTGATTCATTTTAAAGCACAGGTTGACATAGCGAATGTCGTTAAAGAAGTAGACGAATTCGCTATGTAAGTCAGGTTAATAACCTGATAAAGTAAGAATAACCTATAACCTAATAATATAGTAAAATAACCTATTATAGTCAATCTGTGCTTTAAAATGTAGCCTACTTTTGAACAGTAGCGTATATAAACTGTATGAAAAGCATAAACAGTTTAAAGCTATCACTAAAAACCTCGAAATAATTTTCTAAGCAATAAAAACAACTGGGATTTAGTGCTTTATTATGATTATTATGATTCACGAAACAGAATGATTATTATGATTCACGAAACATGATATAAAAGTTTTTTAATAATCGCTGTCATTTTTTCAATGCACCTCATTTTCAAAATAACATTATTAGACATGATCCAGTTTAGCATTGTAATTTTTAATTTATTATTTATTCAACTAATTATGGTTCAAGAAATACAAGAATTATTTGACAATAAGAATTCCAGTGGTATTCGTGAAGGAAGAAGTAGCAAATATACGATTTTAAAACATTAAAAACTTTTATTATATCAAGACCTTAAGCAAGAAAGACTTACCTATCCTTTTTCTTGTCAGGTTTGCGTATTACTAAATCAACACTGGAGAGCACTGTCTCAAGAGCAGACATAAATTCTTCCAAAGAGCTTCCAACCAATGTTTTATTCAGCTTCGATAGCGGATCCCGCAATTCTTTTCCAATTTCAGAACAAATTTTTTGTCTCATCTGAAATAGAAGTATGTTTCACTTAGAAAAAAAATTAAATAGTTATTACTTTGATCACCAACATAATATGCATGATATTTATCAATTTGATAACCAATATTATGGTTTAGAATTGAGTAGGCAGGAAACAGAAAAGTGAAAAAAGGCAATTCTTCAAATAAATTATGCTTGGGTAATGACAGGTGAAAAGTATCAGGCTGGAATGGGAATCAAACCCACGACCGACCGGATTAGCAGTATTCTGGTATTCATTATTCTTTCCATGATCATCTGTATTTAAAATTACCCTTATTTCTTAAAGGGAAAACAAGTTGCAATTCATTTTCATTCAGGTTCATTTTATAATACGAGTATTATACATGAAAACATTGCATGGTACTGGCTACAATGAAACTATTACACATGATACTAGCATCTGTATTTAAAATCACCCTTACTTCTAAAACTATAAAAGGGAAACCAAGCTGCAATCATTTTATAATATTATACTGAAAACATTACATGATACTGACAATAATGAAAATATTAAGTTACATGATAATAGCAATAATTGCTATTAATAATTTCATAATTATTATGAAAACACTATACAGTGATTCATCTTTTTAATGCTGTGCACAGGGTTTTTAGTCATAATTTTTTTTGAAGTTTCTTGTATTGGATATTATTATTAGGGCTTTGATATGTTATCTATTACTGTGAGGAAAAATGTTTTCGTCAACTATTTTGTGAAATATGGGTGTTTAAAGAAGAAAATTTTCGGTTATTGGGGGTAATTGATCTCACCTGAATGATTTTAGAATTTTGATAAATTTTCCATATCTAAAAGACACCTTGAGGAATGAAATTACATACTTTTTATTTCAATCTAACAAATAATTTTTTTTTAATTGAATTTTTTTACAGATTTTTAAGAGTATTTTGAAAACAAAAACCAATTGTTTGTTGCTTGATAGGAGTGAAAAATATGTCATTTTATTCCTCAAGGTGTCTTTTAGATATGGAAAATTTATCAAAACTTTAAAATCACTCAGGTGAGATCAAATTGACCCCAAAACCGACAAATTTCAATTTTGAACCCGCATATTTCACAAAATAATTGATGAAAAAGCTTTTTCTCAGCAATAGATCACATTTCAAGTCCCTAATAAAATCCAATACATTAAACTTCGAAAAAAAATTATAAACAAAAACCCTGCGCAAAGCCTTAAAACGAATATGTTATAAAGTAGTTATCGGTGTGTAGAAAGTAATGTCACACTAGATGACCTAATCAAAATTCTAGTCATAGCTTATGCAACTGGATTCACTTTTCGATACAGGCTCTATACTAGACCAATAGGAAGTCACTATTTCTCCCAATTACTAACTTTTGGCTCAGTCATATAATGCAGGCTATAATATAATCTTTGCATAAACTACTTTTATTTAACACACATCGTGATTTGTTTCTGCTGGAATAATTTTCTTCGCTTACTTGTTTTCAGCATTTCAATTACACAATCTTTTAAAAATAATCTACTTGAAGCCAAACTTTCATTACTGATGAGATCATTGTACTGTAGTATTCATATAACTTGGCAGCGTGTAGCAGATGGGACTTGCTATATCTGAACCCAACATACTGCTGCCAAGTTATATGAAAACTACAGTAATCATCTATTCATTTTAGACAATATTTCAGTCTCATAGTCTTTCACAAGAATAATCTATATGAAACATCACAATAAAAAAATTCAATAATTACCTCAACAGTCAATTCCTTCACATTATCATGTTGCGTGCAATTTTCTTGAGCGACGAACGAGAAAATAGCATTGACAATATCTGTACCAATTGTTTTCAACAAGTACTTTGTCAACTGTGTCTGTGTATCCTTGACAGGGAACTGCTTGAGGCCTTTCTCGTATAATCTTATATCATTCATCAACATATTTATCTTTTCTTGTAATTCACTGTGCAGTTTACGGCGAGATTGCGTATCTGAAACTACTCTTGATTCAAATATTTGTTGAGCTTCCGCGATCGCTGATTTATTCACAATGCTGAAAGAAAAAACGCCAGAAATTAATATATCCAATACGAATATTTTTTCAAATTATATCGTGGAAACTGAAACAAGGTACAGTGTTAATTAATGAGCAAAATATGCATATAAATTTAACGATTTATTGCATTTCTCAATACAAAACACATATGCTAATTGTGTGCTTTTTTGTGAGCTTTCTTCAGTGGATGAAGCACCATTAACTACTATAAAACGTCTAAAGCTAGAAACAAAAAATATTATTTATTTGAACATCTTTTCAAATATTAAAATCAATAATCATCAAATCATCTAGTTCTACAATAAATCATAATCGGCTACATAGCCGAGTGCCATAGCCAAGTGATAGCCGAGTGCCGTAGCAGGTATTTGCTCAATCAGATATCTTCTTCTTATAGTCCTGTCTGAGTCCAGACGTTGGCAACCATCCTGGCTATCCTCACTTTATCTACGGCTGCTCTGAACAATTCTGTTGTTGTCATGCCATACCAAACTCTCAAATTCTTCAGCCATGAGATACGTCTTCTCCCGACTCCTCTCATTCCCAATATTTTTCCTTGTAGTATAACCTGAAGCAACTGGTATCTCTCTGCATTTCTCATTATGTGTCCTAGATATTCCAATTTCCTAGATTTAACAATGGGCAAGAGTTCTTTCTTTTTTCGCATTCTTGCCAGGATCTCTTCATTTGTTACTCTGTCTACCCATGACACTCGTAGCATTCTGCGGTATAGCCACATCTCAAATGCTTCCAATTTAGCACTTATTACTTGATTCAATGTCCAGGACTCCGCTCCGTACAAAAGCACTGAGAATACATAGCATCTTAACATCCGCAGCTTTGTATTGTTGGTGACATTGTGGCTTTTAAATACTTTACTCATTTTATTAAACACGGCTCTTGCTCTTTCTATTCTAGCTCTTATTTCTTGTGACTGGTCCCATTTGTCATTTACAGTCGTTCCAAGGTAAGTATACTGCTTAACCCTCTCTATGCGCTCATTTTGTATATTTAGATGATCTATGGGAACTTCTGCCTTACTCACAATGAATAGTTTAGTTTTGCCTATGTTTATGTCTAAGCCGAACCTTTTGCTACTCGCCATTAACCTGGTCATGAGGTTTTGCAGGCTTTGCATGCTGTCTGCGAATATCACTGTGTCGTCTGCATACCTGATGTTATTTATTCTTGCTCCATTTAGAAGAATTCCTTCATCTCTTTCTTCCAGAGCCTCCCTCAAAATATGTTCAGATTAGACATTGAACAAGAGTGGAGATAGCAGACAACCCTGTCTGACACCCCGAAGAATCTTCAATTCCTCTGTTTCACCTATGTCCAGCCTCATGGTAGCAGTTTGATTCCAGTATAGGTTGACAATTATTCGGATGTCCTTATCGTCTAGCCCTATATTTCTTAATATGCCTGCTAGCTTCTGGTGTTGAAATCTATCAAAAGCTTTTTGATAGTCAATGAAGCAGGCATATACATCACAATTGACATCTCTGCAGCGTTGAAACAACACTTGGATACTAAATAGAGCTTCTCTAGTACCTACTGCATTTCTAAAACCAAACTGCGTTGGTGTTAGTTGTTCTTCACATAGGGTATAGATTCTACGATGAATAACCCTTAGAAACACTTTTAATAGGTGGCTCATCAGACTTATAGTTCTATATTCACTACATGATTTAGCCCCAGGTTTTTTAGGAATAACAATAAACTCTGATTTCAACCAAATCCCAGGAATATTAACAGTGTCATATATTCTATTGAATAGTTTTGTTACCTGCTTCAGGCTTTTTTCATCAAGGAGTTTGAAGAATTCAATTTCCACAATCAGATATAAGCTGCGAAATTCCCGGACCATCTTTGTAAGGGTGGCCGATAGGATAGGCCAGCAAAAAAGACTCTGTTCTCTGCTGTAAAATCACTTCCCGGTGGTTCACAACCTAAAACTATAAGTTCAACTCATCAACCACCATCATCTAAAGATCTCAGACCTATGTGGGCTTCATCATCCGAAAAAATAGCAATTAAAAACTGTAACGCTGTAACGTTGATGTAATTATCACTGTTTACTATAAAGTTTTAGTATACTGCGGTTTAAACATTGACATCCTGAACTAGTGAAATGTTAGTTGTAAGAGAAGTTGCGTATTGTCCTCATTACACCGTTTTGTAGATATATATTTCGTAACAGAAATGAAATAAATAGACTTACGGAAGAATGTACGCTGCAATTTCATTAACAAATTCTTCAAGTTCCTCATCTTGGAACGACGGCTCTCTCAGCAATATTTGTTTAATTTCTTCAATGCTAACTATCTGAAGAAGTCTGTTAGCTTCTTGTTTCTTTGCAGAAACTTCGTCTTCCGAATCTGAATCACCAACACGGTTCTTTTGATGTTTCTTTTTAGCTGATTTTGTTTTAGTCTCCCTTCCCTAAAAAATAAAAATTAAAATTTAAATTGAACTACAAGAATAAAATAATGTCTCATATGATGAAAGCATTATTTATATTGTTATAAGATATGTATCAAATAACTGAAATAAAATTGACAATGTGAAGTATTTTTCCAATATTATTGTGCTCTCTCTACTGAGTCTCAATTTCACAATTTTTTTATTCTTCTGTTTTCAATTTCATGAAAAAATTCATTGTATTGCCATTGTTTTTGTATTCATTATGCTATTTTGTAACAGTTTTCTTTCCATATATTCATTTTTATTACTATTGTATTTTGTTTATTGCTCTGTCTTCTTTCAATGCATTCTATAATATATGAGTACTGAATGCTCCTCCATGCAGACGTGATCTTTATCACTTGCATGGCAGTATATTTCTGCTATTTGTAAACTATACATAGGTTACCAAGATGATGATTATTATTATTATTATTATTGTACAGTGTTACTTGTAAAAAAATGTGTAATTAAGATTTTGTATTTTCATAATTCAATAATGCAGAAATAAAGATATTATTATTTATTGTATACAAAAACATGACATTGTATACTTTCACACATATACTCATAACTCTCATTGCGACTGATCTATGCAAAATAAATATCTGTTACACCTGAACTTTGACCTATTTTATCAAAGAAAGCATATTAGAGAATTCAATGAAGAATATAATCGATGACCAAAAATCTAATACGAAATATTGAATTCAGAGAATAAAATTTGTTCCCAAATAAATTTAGAAGCTCCAAACAATAAGATCTCATACTATAGAAAATTTTGAACCGACAACTATTGACATTTTACTAATTTTCTTGCTATTAATAGTGCTTTTCACGCTTTCTACTCATTTAACATTATGCATTGACTCACATATTACGAATCCAATATTGTAACTATTTAGATTAGAATAGTGATTCATAATTTATTAATTGAAGCATTAAGTTATCTATAAATAACAGAGAGTGTTGGTATGTGTCTGTGTGTCTTACGGATTTCACAAAAATGTTACTGATTTGAAACACTAAATTTAGCACAAAGTAATTTGCTAAACATAATTCAGTGCACCTCAAAGCCCGATTTCTTATTTTATTTTACATTTTTCCAAATTAATGTTCAAAATTCTCTTATGAACACTATTACTGTTATAAAATGTGTTTAGATAAAGGAAGCTCATATAACAGCTGATAAATGATACGTCACTATGATAGAAATAAGCTTAAAGTTACAGAGCAACAAATTTGTCCCATACCAGTATTGCATCTCATAATTATTTTTTATATGGCTTATTAATTAAATATCGTATTGGCATTGGCGGTTGAAACCTACAAATCACATGCTCAATTAAAAAATCTACCTTTAATCCCATTGCTGAGCTTGGGTAAACCACCAGTTTTCAATAAATTCAATATAATATATTTATATATCAATATATTATATTTCTATTAGCTATAGTTGATCTAAAGTTAGCCTATTGTAGACTTTGGGAACTAAAAGTAGGAGTTAAAACAACTGACAATTTTCAGAAGTTGTATTAAGAAGTATCTGGGTCTATTTTCATAGAATTTTGTAGCAAGTACAAGTAATTTTAATTTTAAACTACCATCTACAGATACACCATTATGTACTCTATTACTTATACTATACCATTTTATTAGTTAGTTGTTTTTAAGGATTTGTAGAGGTTTGCCTGGATACATAAAAGTAATGAAGCCATGATGAAAAATTTCCAAACGGTCCTTACTTTAGAGATAATTTCTTCTATTTTACACCTAAGTCTGATATGTATACCAGTTCTAATGCACCATACATTGGCAATATTGATACAAAATCTTGGTTACTTTCTAAATCGTTACATCTATAACGGATTTACAGTTATTCTTACCTGTGTTCCACCACCGCCTTTCCCAACAGCTGCTTTACGTCTTCTTTCATCACGTTTATCAAATTTCACTTCTTCTGCGTCTGCCACCGAACTGATTTTGCTGTTCCTCAGTTCGATCTGTGCTTGCTGGTATGCACCAGATACAACAGCCTGAAAATAAAATATGACAGAAAATGATCATTAAACTCTCATAGTGATAAAAACATGATTAATGTACTCAAATTATACCTGAGTCATCTTTGAACACACGCAAAATTCTTGAAGCAGTGCGATTAATTAGTTCAAAAAACTTACAAATTTATACTTAACCTTTATATTAAAAAGTACAAAAGAAACTTCTGGCAGTTCTTCAGTATTAGTTTACACTTGATGACATATTCAAAATTTGTGAAGAGAGCAGCTTTGGACTTAAGTCTGTTGCGCCTTCACATTCATTGTAATTTTGTCACAATAAATAAGTATAAGCCTTGTATATTTGTATAATAGTGGTACACATTGAAACATACAATTTCAAGTAACAAAACCCCTGGGCGCTCTTTGTAAGGGTGGCCGATTGGATTGGCAGCAAAAAGACTCTGTTCTCTGCTGTAAAGTCATTTCCCGATGGTTCGGAACCCACCTAAAACTGTAGGTTCAACTCATCAATTACCATCATCCAATTTATTACCCACGCATAGGTCTCAGACCTATGTGGACTTCATCCTCCAAAATTAAGTGCAACAAATTTTTATAATGTAGATCACGATTATGGAAAACAACAAAATTCGTTCACACTGCAGTTTGACTGCAAGTTCACAGATCAATTGTCTCTTTTAAGATTCCGCATACATATTTAGTTCTCAGTTTTAACCACTATTGAAAAACGTACTTCAAAATTAATGAATACTTTGTTTATATTCTTATTACATTTTTTCATTGTTATAGTCAACTGTTCGAATAAATTGGACTTGAAACGTTGAAACAATTGCAATAAAACAAAAACAATATTAATACAACAAAAATCAGCATAACAATTTAAAAAAAAACAAGGATTTTTCTTTTGGGATGAGAACACAAGCAGTTACAAAGGAGAACAGCGGTAAAATTATGGGGTTCCAGAAAATTCCACACTATATTATCAATCATCAAATTACGCAGTCAGTAGATTTGAAAATGCAGCGCTGTTGATTTGTGCACTGCTGATGTGAATTTTGCACTGATTTTTGTCAGCTACTTGTTTGCATAGCAAATCTACTAACATGCCTTTTATTTTGCTTCTTTTCTATTAAAAAAAAATTCTACTTTTCTATTTTATAAAAATTCTACTTTCTATTAATTTAATAAAAATTCTACTTTTCTATTTTATAAAAATTCTACTTTCTATTAATTTAATAAAAATTCTACTTTTCTATTTTGTACAAATCCTACTTTTCTATTTTGTAAAAATTCTACTTTTCTATTTTGTACAAATCCTACTTTTCTATTTTGTAAAATTCTATTTTTCTATCATGTGCAAATTCTACTTTTCCACTACTTCAGCTAACGTACCTGCTCGGCTTTTTTGTGGACGAGCTCTTCATTGATGGGTTTCATCAGATGCTGGAGAAACTGATCAGTGACCAGATAACTGTTGCAGAACATCTGAGTGGATGAGGTAGAGCCGCAGTTCTTGTAGGCCGCTTTCAATATTTCTTCACCATCGGTGACGTCAAATACAGAAGGCAGTATTTGCTGCAATATTGTTTCGAAGAGTTATCAATTTGTAATAAATTACTAAAGTGAGTTACATGGGAATAATAAGCTTGACACGTATACAGGTGTTTCACATAGTGTTACCGTACCAATACTTGTTAAGTACATGCCGTACTCAACAAATTAATGAAAAAAGTTTTTAAACATATAGGTTCAAAAATCCTTTGTTATAGAATTGAAGATGGCGGAATTAAACATCTATTCCCATCAATTTATTCATAGACATTTTCAGAGTCTTCAGTTTAATTATAAATTAGTCAGGTTTTATGTAAAGTGGCTTTTAAAGCCGTCAGCTAGTAGCGTAGTAACGAGTGAACTCACCCAATGAGGCGTTAGACTTTCGATCAATGAAAATCATGGAATGTGGGCACAATTTTACTGCAGCTTTCTGTGACAAAATGCTAAATTGATTATTTTGTCAGACAGATCACACAGTTTAGATCAATGGGGATTAGATTAGATAATCTTTCTTTATTCATGTAAATTTACAAATTTTGCATATGAGCAGTTAAAAACAAAATGTTCAATATCACATAGATACTATAGTAGACTTAGATTATATTTTTATAGTGCTAGAAATTAAAATGTAAAATGATCTTAAATATATACGCTATGGTGATGACAATATAAGTGATGGAATTACATGAAATGGCGAAGTTTGGACAAAGATTCGTCCATTCTTGACACTTAACCGATGGAGGTTTGTTCTGATGCCTGATTGTGACTTCAAGTTTGAGGTTATCTGCCGTTACTGTGTCTGGCAAAACGACAGAGTTGTGGCAAAAATTTTGACAGCAACAGTGTTGCTAGTGTGACAAAAAGTTGCAAGTTGAAAAGCACTGATCTAAGTCATCAATTTCCAGAACAAGAAAATCAAGTATTTATCTATATTATAATGTATGACAGTAAATCATTATATATTTATGATCCAACTCAACTTAAATAGAAATAAACAAGAATTAATATTATGATGTTGACGATCCATCTTGTTTCCTCTAATATGTAATAAAAACTTAGAAAACACTTTTAAGTGGAAATTAACTCACGTTATGGCGTGACTGTGGGTCATCTGACTATGCTCTTGACAACCGAGTGAAACGGCCGTCACGCCATAACGTGAGTTAATTTCCACTTAAAAGTGTTTTTCAAGTTTTTAATTGATAATACGGTATATTTAAAAAAGAATGAAGGAAAACGAAATAAATTGCTATCTGGACTCCTTACCATGACATCGAGCCATGATCCAGTGGCTAGAGCTTCTTCCACAGAAGCTTCAACTTGGCTCAAAAGTTGCTGTCCGACAGCACATGTTGGTAGGTGGAGAAGTTTTTCAGACGAAAAGTTTCTCTGAACAAAGTTGACAGGATCTGAGATTCCCAGTCTTTGTAGGGCATCGTATTCTGTAGTGGACAAAGAAGTATGATTATGAAAGTGTTGCATTGCATTAGTTCAACTCATAGAACATACAATAATACTAAAGTACATAGAATAGTACTATACCGTAATTTCTTGAATCTATAATATTGAGAAGAAAGAGCACTAGCGCGTTATCAGAGATAACAAAAATACTTGTTGAGATTACTGATATGCTCGACTAACCATGAAAATGGGGAAATATGAATTGTAAACGTATTTCTCTGTTCTCACAATTATTAGTCTAATACAAAAATCAAATCATTCTTAACAATTCTTTTGTTGTCTCTAATAATGTAGGGTAGCACTCATTCTTTTCAATTATAGTGGATTATTAGTATTAATATCGTAGTATAGTAACACAAATAGCAATTAATAGCCTACAACTTTCTCAAAAATGTATTATTAACTTTTCTATTTTTCTTTTTCGGAGGATGAAGCCCACATAGGTCTGAGTCCTGTGAGTGGGTAATTAATTGGATGATGGTGATTGATGAGTTGGACCTACAGTTTTAAGTGGGTTCCGAACCACCGGGAAGTGATTTTACAACAGAGAACAGTCTTTTTTGCTGGCCAATCCAATCGGTCACCATTACAGAAATGGCCCAGGAGTTCTGTAGCTTATCTCTGAACAGATATACCTGCTACGGCACTCGGCTATCACTTCCCTTTTGAGTTATCACTGCCACAATTGAGTTACTGAGAAATAATTTTCACTGTATTTTCAAATAAAAATCTTTGGAATTGTTTATTTATTTGACAAAATCACAATCAAACAAAGATACAACAGGCTATTCCCCACAAATGATTTCTTTACAAATTTTCAACACTAAAAATTTTTATCTGAGTCCAAGACCCACCATACGTTTTGCCATAAAATTAGCAAAAAAAAAAAGAATGCAGTGACAACCCACATATGACTGCTAGCGTCAGACTTCTAGACTAGGCAACAAGGTACGAGTAGTGTTATCAATCTGTGCATTGAGGTTGATGATTCTCTTCTATCAGCTGCTGGCATGGTCCATATCATCTGACAACACCCGCAATTTTTCAGCGCCGTTTAATATGGTGGCGTGAACTAGATCATAGCCCCCTGAAGACAAGGCCCCGGCGAGAAAATTGTCAACGCCGCTCCTACAGCAGGAAGGAGGCCGGCTCTGCCAGTAGCAGGCAGTGCTCGTGTAACCAACACCTCATGTTCTCAACTTGTTATTCATGGATTGAATTGCTATTAACACAAATTTTCTTGCCATGCTATTTTAGTTTTCGTAATTTATTGTTATTTTGAATCAGCTGAAGATCGGAAATGGTTATTTCGAGCATAGACAGGGAAGGAGTGTTAGATGGGGCGCACGTTGAGCAGTGCGACACAGGCGCGCAGGGCAGAAACGTGTCGCACAGTTTAAAGCGCATGTTGGGAGGCAGTTTCATTCTACAGTGCGACGCAGGTGGATGTGCTTTTTGAGGTGTATTGTGTTTGTCAACATTTTTTCAAGATTTCTTGATCAAAGGTCAGAGTCAGATTCGGATGCGGAGTTTGATTCATTGCTATTGCTGTACATAATAATAATAATAATTTTTTATTCAGCCAATCAAAATGCACAATACATTTTTATATGACAAAAATACATTCCAAGGTGCAAAATGTATAAGTATACAATAAAATAAATAAACTTTAATCTTTTAAATAAGCAAATAAAAAATAAATAAAATAAAATAAAATTATAGAGTATTCAAGACAAAATAAATATAGGATATTAAACTAAAAATTATTTAAGAATGAAAAAAAAAGATTGTTCACCCCTCTCTAAGCCAAGCTTGTGCTGAGGGGTGAGTCGCTTAACCAAATAACTTTACCCTGGACTGAAAATATCTTTCAACAAACTAAAATATAACTCTCAATAAACTAAAAAAAAATATCTCCTTATTCACATTTGTTAGCATATAGGCCAATTCAATGTTTTTCAATATTATAACAAACAAATAAATTTTTACTTTACTGTGGATTAATAAGATTAAAAAAAAATAAACTATCATCCATCTTGATTGAAACATGAGGTCAAGAGGGGACAAAGCGAGGGAAAAGTGACTACTTGAAAAAACGGAATACGAATGGGGCATTCGCAATGAAAAAAGAACTATCACCAGAACAGTTTGAAAATGTTTGTCGTCTTAGTCGAGAAGAGTTTGAAGAAGTACACCAGATGATTAAACCTTTAATTGTCTCAGAGGGCTGTAACGCCCAAAGGCCTGTGGGAACTGAAGAAAAACTCGATCAATAACAATTATTGTTCTTCCATATTGAGAGATTTTAGTACACCAACAAAATAACGTAGTGACGAGTGCACGAGCGGCGCAGTTTCTGTGTCTCTGTCACAAGTGCGACACAGACCAATGCTGCTCTGACCTGCTCTGCCCTGCCCTGCGCGCCAACGTGCGCGTGATTTCTGCGCTCCTACAGCGGAGCATAGTAAACGCATGGGACACAGAAACTGTGCTGCTCTGCTCTGCTCTGCTCTGCGCCACCGACATCTCAACGTGCGCCTGGCCTTACCATCGTACAGTAAACCTAAATTAGTTCAAAACTAGAATTTCTGGATAAATTACAATCTGTGATGTTAAAATTAGGTAATTCATTTCATTATAACGACTTTCAGTCAATTTTAAAAATGACAAAATTAAAATCGACTGCAAGTCGTTATAATGATACCTAACTAAATTAGTTGTCTCCTGGACTAAAAGTAGACGTTTTTAGTAAAGTGGAATGACAATATTTTGTAATAGTGCTGTCATAAAGCTACTAGATACTGGTAATGAAATTTATTTTTCAACAAATAAACATAGTCTAGTATAATAAGCATAGGCCTATTTTAGTTTTGTTGTACTGTGTACACAATTTTACGATCAAACAACAACAATACTGTATTATAAAAAAACAACAAATGAAAAAATTACAATTATGACAAAATTTTAAGTTTTCTCTGACAGCTACGATTGATAACTTGCCTTCGAGTAATTGTTCATCACAATATTACTCATTATTAAAACTATCTTTGTAGCTAAGTCCAGATTACTAATACCACAATGCCTCTTTTCTTTTAAAATATAAATATGAATACTGTATACACAAAATTTGAAACAAGGGACAAACCCTTCTGTTTTAATTTCGGAATCGTAATTGCTTCTGCACCCAGGAACGACACATTTCTTAGGCATAGTTTCACAGAAAACTGTCACTCAACTGTCTGAAATCGCATTCAAAATAGCCCAAAAAAGTGAGCGCGTACTGTCAATCCATTGTTTTGTATGGAACTGGAGGCTTGCAGCCAGCCTCCTTGCGACGTTGCCACTTCTACATTGCCGCGGCCTTGTCTTTAGGAAGCTATGACTAGATGCATTTCACTTCAAGTACAATTAGCGATTCTTTCAAGAATATTAATTTAGAAGTTAACTTATTTTAAAACGATACTGGATTGAAAATTTTCAATACTTTTCTAGTAAAATTTGGGAGCACTCACCTAAATAGCCATTCTGCTTGTAGAAGTTGTTAACCCATTCGCTCTGTGCTTTAGAATATATATGAGGAATGAAAAGACAAGTGTTCGACTGCCGATTTGAGAGTACACCGGCAATTTGTTTTGATTCATGTAGACTATCAAATGCAACTGGAAAAATAAATTCACAAGTAAAAAATTCAATAGTATTGCAAACGGATTCTGTGATACAAAATTAACATATAGCCTATGGTTCTGCAGAATTTAAATTCTTATCTCAACAAACTTGAGCGAATTCTTATCGTTTTATGTATGAAGTATTCATTTGAGAATTCAACTAGAACTTGGTATTTGTTGATCCATGACGAACTGTGAGTAGAATAGTAGATATTTTCACTTGGACGACATGCAGAGTTGTTAAAAATAAAGAATAGATTCGAATTTTTTCTTACTTGAGACAGAGCATGTTTTTGAGCGGAAAGCCCATCCTCAGTGCCTGGTTGATCTAACAGGTTTCCTGTAAGCTCTATCATTCAGTGTTAACGGGAATAGTAGTTAAGTTGAATGATTTGGTTTAGGAATTAGCACGAGTGATTGAAACGGGTGTGAGATTTGAAAGAGGTCTGTTAATTGAGGATATTATGTTTTCATTCTCTGGTGTGTTAATACATTTCAAATTGTTCTAGAGTGTTCAGTTTGAGTCTTTACTGTGTTCATGTAGGATGTTCATGTTACTTTCTATGTCGTGTACTGGTGTCTATGATCAATCAAATGGTCTGCAAAGGCTGATTCAGTAGACCTGGTGAGAGCAGATATGAGCTCTTTTTATCTTTGTTTGAATGTTCTGCCTGTCTGTCCTATGCAGAGCTTGCAGCAATTAGAACACTTCAACTTGTACATCCCAGATAAGTTGTTAGTGTTGGAATGTGGTGGAAATATGGCTTGTTTTATTCTATTTTCAATTCTGAAGGCAATGATATATCCGGATTTTCAGTATTTATTGGCTATTTAGTTCATTTATGTATGTGAGAGTGATGAATTCACAATCCAACAGAGATATTATCTGCTATCACCAACTCCACCTAATCAGCCTTTGCAGACCATTTAATTGAATATAAACAGCGGCACAAATATCGAAATAATAACATTGACATCCTACATAAACACAGTAAACAACTACACAACACACTAGAACAATTGGAAATGTACTAACACACCATAGAACAAAACATAATATCCTAAAAGAACAAACTTGTTTCAAATCTCACATCCTTTTTCAATCATTTAATTATGCTAATTCCAAAACCAAATCATTCAACAGAACTTCCCGAAAATCAATGATAGGACAGGAGACATGTAAGATCAACCAGACACTGAGGATCAGCTTCCTGCCCAAAAGCTTATTATGTCTCAAGTATGAAAGAAGAATTCGAATTTCTTATTTATTTCAAACAGTTTTGCACATCGTATAGGTGGAAATATCTACAATTAAACTAGAATAACTTGTATTAACATGGTTTATTTCTCAAGGTTCGCTCAAATAAATAACACCTATTAGTTTAGAGTTATCCTGCTTCATCAATAATTTTAATTTTTATATTTCACTTTCTAGAGTTTCTAATAATAGGCTGATAAAAATAATATTATAAAAAAACTAGACAATTGAATAATGGTAGGCCTACATTACCTAGAAAATCTTTCTTTTCGATCCCACATTGACTAATTATAGCTGTTAAAGTTGTCGGTTGAGTTATGGCTGTCAATGCACCTCGTACAATGCATTTGTTTCTAGTAACAAACGCCTCTGTGAAAAATAATCTGTGATCCTCTTTATCCTGTTTCGCATGAATTACTTTTCCAAGATTCTTCTCAACCAACTGTAATAAAATAGATGAAAAATATTTATCACTGATCTGTAATAATAATTTTTTTTGGAGGATGCAGCCCAAACAGGTCTGAGACCTTGCGTGGGTAATGAGTTGGATGATGGTGATTGGTGAGCTGGACCTACAGTTTTAGGTGGGTTCCGAACCACCGGGAAGTGATTTTACAGCAGAGAACGTGATCTACTAGTTTAAAGTTCTGTATGTTGTATGCACAAAATGCTATTTATTTAAATCCCTCAATCCTGAAGAGAAATCCTAGAATATAATTATGTATGCAATTCAAACTGGTAACTGAATTTGAATAGCTGGTTTTGAGACTCTAGAATAACCCTTAAATTATGCTTGGAACTATGCTCCTCAATTTCGTTTGTCCAATTTTGGAGGGTACCTTACTAACACTCACAGATTCCTGGAGCACTAAACTTTGTCATATATATTGCTCATAAATGTTGATTTTTGTACGGTTCAAAAAGGTTGAACCTCACGTTTAAAAACGAGCGCACTTTCGATAACTGTTTTGCTCAAGCCTTCAATGCCAACTAGATTGTTTCAACATCAGAAGATTTCAATTAACTTGAAAGATTATAGCACAAACAGTTTCAAATGTATATTCTTTCTATAAAAATGTAAGTTTGATACCTGTAAGAGTGAATTTAGTAACCTGTAAGAGTGAGCTCTTATATATTTAAAGTTACCTAAAGACTATATTTTTTTCATTTTGATTAATCCACGCAAACGGAGCATCAATATTTTCTGTTTTATATTTATCCTGTTGGGCTTAATAGTTGAAAAAAAATGATTTTGTAAATCAAAAATAGATTATTTTTAAGCAACCTGTAAAAGTGAATTTAGTAAAAAAAAATACCTGTTATTTAGCACAAATAGGAGCGCAGATTGGTGAAGTGACACAAAGAAAAACTAAGAAATTGATTTAAAAATACGATCGAGGGTGAGATCTAATACATTTTTAGTGTTTCACACACAGTCACCTTGCTATTGTGTATTTTCACCAAGGCTGCTTCTATTTGCGCAGTAAAACCTTAAATTTGGGACCTTTAGTTGTACCGTATGTATTTTTATAATAAATGATGGTTGAATAAATAAATTTAATTGATTACACAGATAAAGAGATTTGAAAACCCCTTTCTCTTAAAAGCTTAAAGATACGGTTAGGTTAGGTTATGTTTGGTTCATAGACTTTATTCTAAAGTCTATGAAAGCTGAGGGAGCTGGCTAAGGAAGCCTGGGACCCGCATTTATGAACCAACCTTGAGGCTTCCTTAGCTCAAGAGAGATATGAAAAACATTCACTCAGAAAGGCTTTTCGAGTCACCCTTGACACTCAGGTAGGTTCATAAATGCGGACCTCAGTAACCAATATATTACAAAGGTCAATAAATTTATAAGAGATAATAGATAGGCTTATACAAGAAAATATTTTTTAGCTTACCGACAGTAAATATTCAGATGGCAAGTCGTATTGACGAGTAAGATCTCCAATCGATACTTGACCATGGGCAAGCAAATGGTCGTTGATCTCTTCAGCTACACGATGAGTGTATGATTTATCGATCAGTTGACCCAAAACTATATTCAAGCCTGCATCAGATCGTTCAATTTCAGAAGCCCTCGCTGTGACTTGGCTTAGATCCACATTCAAGGTTTCTGCTAACTCCACAAGGTTGATACGACCTGCAATGTAAGAAATAGCATAACTATGAAAGTTTCAAAATATTGGGAAAAATACTTGACCGTTGGCCTTCCACAGTGCTTCTAGAATACAGCATTTCAAAAGTGGTATTAAAATACTGCATTTTGATACCGAAAAATCATCTCTAAGATTGCAGACATGTTTGCTCAAGGAGACAAGGGGTCACCAGATTGTTTAAGAAATCACAAAGCTCAGTAATCTGATGTAAGGTAAGTTAAGACTACTACGGAAGTGTTCAGTAATCTGTGGTGAGATAAGTTAGCATAACTGACTATGGTATTATGCCACTCAATTCCCAGCTGGACATGGCTTTTCGTATTACCATTTTGCCCCTGGATGAGAATTTACGATTTGGAGGATCATAGCAAAATGAGAGCTTAACACACATTAGCCATAACTCCTCTCCATCACATCGCAGGTCAAGTGTAAGAATGGCGTCAATGGCCAAAACTTCGCCTTTTTGTGTAATTCAACTCTCAGGTCCAAGCTCTCATTCTTTTTACCAATCACATCAATAATATCTGCTGTACAATACGTTGGAGTCGGCGTAGCCGAGTTGGCTTATCGCTGGTCTGATAAGCCAAAGGTCCTGGGTTCGATCCCAGTTGAGTAAAAGATATTTTTCTCGAGCCACTCCCGTGTTTCGGAGGACACGTTAAGCCGTCGGTCCCGGTTGCATATAAAAAAAAGCAGTCGTTAAAAAAAAACGGCGAGGTGGAACTACCCGTAAGGGTCTCCCCACCACGAAAAGCCATACGAATTTACAATACGTTAAAATATATATTTGTTGTATTGATAATCTTTTCTATTCAAACTATTCAACCATTATGTTGACTTTTCCAAAATCAATTGGGGATCTGAGAGTTGCTAATCTTAATAATGCTGTTATTATTCATGTACATTGTAAATTTGCACAAATAATAAAGTCATTTGAAGCACCGCTTGGGAAGGGAATGCGGGGGGAAGGAGAGAAGAAAGCCTGAACTGTGGGACAATCAGGGGGGAATCCAGAGGCGCTAAGGGGATATATACCCCCAAAATGCTTAACTGACACTAAAAAGCTTTATTTGTGTGTTTTAAGGTGGTGAGGTTCTTTTTTAGGTGATATTTTCTCACTTGATATCCCCTTTCGAAAAATTTATGTACTCGCCCCTGCCGACAATGAGCTGAATTTCAGCCTCATTACCTATGAACATTAGATTTATTAACTTTTCAAGTGAATTCGCCGACTTGCAGTCAAATTTTTATTAAGAATAAGTAGTATTTTACTTACTCAGTAGGCAAAATACTACTTATACTTAATAAAAATTTGACTGCAAGTCGTTGAATTCACTTAAAAAGTTAATATTAACAACGCAGTTCGCCATGGAACAATAAATCCTGGCATTAGGTTTAAATTCATTTGGGAATCATTATCAACAAAGAAATGAACCATGAAATGGCATGGAAGGAAACTTGTTTGGCTCTCCTTGGTTAGCAGCTATAGGGGGTAAAAATTTAAATACTGTACTACTACATACCTCCACGAACAAAAATCTCATCTCTGATTTCTTTTATGAGTTGCGGGGGCGTAATGTACTCTTTTCCATCATTGGTGAATATAACATCCAAGAGCTTCAACTCAATTAACTTTGCAATCACCTCTATGCAGTTCCTTTCAGTTAACCTGTAAAAAATGAAAGGTACATTCAAACTTCACATTTACTTGTCGATTCACTAAGGCCTACTAACTGTTCGAACTAACTTACTATCAAAGAGAATTGAGTAGGCCACCGGTCTATAAATATGGTAACTACTATAATTGCTGACAAAATAGCTACAGAACGAATCGTGGCATTTTAATACCAATAATGCTAGCTAACTGACATGAAAGAAATAACATCAAATGCATATCATTAACAACAAAAAATATACAAATCTTACAATAAGTTACTTCAAATGATGTTATTTTCTCACAAGTTTGGCAGATACAGTGGTGTAGATAATGTCATCATGCAAAGAGGTTTAAGCAAAATAATATATCTAATTCAAGGAAAAACATAGGATTAGGACTACCTATTTTCTTACTAGATACAATAAAGTAGGATTCCTCCCAAGTATTTCTCATTTGCTTGATTAAAGCTTTGTATTGCTAGTTTCTTAGACACGGCTACCTAAGATATTTAGAAAAGAGAGCATAACAAACTTGAAAATGTGTAAATAGTAGTAAATGTGCAAATACTTGTAAATGTGTAAGAGAGCATAACAAACTTGAAAATGTGTAAATAGTAGGTTAGGTCTTCGAACAATATGGGAAAAGAGGGTAGACGTAGGTTATCAGTATTTTGAACAATTCACAACAATCCGAATTTCTATTAATTCCTATTGAAATTAAACTAACCTTTGTGAAGTAGCACTTAGTTGTGCTCTTTGAAAATCTGCAGCTAAGCGTTTAACCTCTTCCCAGTCGCTACCAGACATATTATTACAAATTGAAATTGAACACGCTGGACGCTGTGCTAAGAAGAAATACAAATAACCTTGTTTTCTGTTTCTGCTCTGATTTCTGAAGTCGGGTTGTCAAGTTTTCGTTCGATGTACGAAATGTCGATGTGTGATGCGTCGATAGCTGAAGTGTTGACAACGTGTCGATCGTTGATTTTGATATCGATAATCATCGTGGTAGCGATAGCCATAGCACAGACAACCTAACGTTGTTCTGTAATCTGTGGCCATAGGCTGCTATCTCCCCGCGAAATTTCAAAATAGTTATTTATGTATTAAGAGCGTGAAGCGCGACTTTATCGCTCGAGCCAAAACATTTACTGCGCGACGCATAGCGGAGCGCAGTAATTTTGCGAGAGCGATAAAGAAGCTTCACGCGCGAATTGCATACAATATTTTTCCTACAACTGCAGTTCTGGATTACAACACAATAAAAACTTGTAGTTTGTAACATCACAGACCGTGCGCGGATTTGGTTAGCGTGCGCCATTTTGAGGTTATGTGAATTCACGGATTCCGCGATCCACCAATGAGAAGACATCAAAATCAAAACAGAAGCGTAAAGAAAACAGCTGGCGAGCGTAAAGTACTTTACCGCTTGCTGAGCAGTAAAGAGGTATTTTACAATTAGTTTTCAGTACGTAAAGAACGACTTTACGAGCAGTTGTAGGAAAAGAGTATTTATAGCCCAGGCAAATTAAACCAAAAAAGCAGTGGTGAACAAAAATTGGTAAAAAGCTGGAATTTTTTAATCCACTCTAGGCATTGTAAGAAAGAGTCCCCCAAGTTTGCGAAAAGTTTTAGGACTGTGCATCACTTTTAGAGTGGCCAAAAACCCCCAAATTTGGCACTTTTTTCAGTTTCCCATTAAAAACCCGAAAACAATCTTCTGCATTGAAAACATTGTTCTTTTCGAAATTTGAGAAAATAAAATTGTACATCTTCGATTGATGTATAACAATACTAAATCTGTTCAGTTCATTCACAATGAATGACCCCTCCCCCTCATGTGAAAATTAGTCATATCCAGGTCTTGATGCATTTGCCTTGTAAATGCTCACTTCAACACATAAAAGTTATAGGAAAAATATTATAGATCATTGAATTTTCTTCCACAAAAGTCCTCAAGTTGGAAGTTTTGCAAACGTTTTTTGTTTCTAAGGTATGCAAAAAAAACCTGAGCTACTGTACAGCACTATTGGGCCAGTAACCAAGTTTAATAAGTAAGTGATACCAGGAAAGGCATTTAGTAGTCCTTTTTTCAATGGATTCCCATGTATTTTTATAGGTGCTGAGTCCAAATCGTTTAACGGTATTATCCATGGTGGAATGATACATCGATTGTATCATTCCACCATGGGTATTATCGGCCGGTTAAAGATATGTTCCACTATTTTATATTTTAGATACCTTACCGGCGTGTAAAATAGTTGATTTTTTTATCTGTGATGTTTTCCATGCCGAAATCCTTAATGAACTATTTAATATTAAAACTGACACTGTATTTCACTTTTATATATTGTTTTACTCACTTATATTGGAGATGCTTGAGGGATGCATTTCAATTATGAAAAGAAGGCTGACGAAGCTTCTTTTAAGAAGTGAAATGAATCCCTCAAGCATCTCCAATATAAGTGAGTAAAACAATATATAACAGTGAAATACAGTGTCAGTTTTAATATTAGATTCTTTTTCTAATTCACCTATAATTTGAAAAGGTGAAACTTTGAACCCAATACAGTTTAGGAGGATAAACTTGATATTATTCTCTTGTAAAATTTGTGTACTAATAAAAGTCGAGAATGTTTTTTGTACGATGCTCAGTTAGGACGTAAATCATAAAAAGCTGAAAACATAAACAAAGCTCGAATTTCTGTGTTTTAGGGGTACTTTTCTGTAATTCACACCAGGGATAGGAGGCCAACTTTTTGGATTTAGATCACCTCTGAGACCCCATGCGCGAAAAATTCGCTAGGTGACTAATTTCTTCACGGTGGCTCTTTTTTGCCTCCCGTGACTGGACTACTAGTAGCTGTGACAACATCAGTATTTCCAGTATGGATATCCAGCGCAATATCTCCATCACCAAGAAGATTAAACGTTCTTGGGTTGGTTGTGCATTATCATGCATTTCATATTAAAAAATACATGATCGGCTGTAATTACGTATTGAAGAAATTTGATAATAAATATATTTTGATAGATTAATATCTCTGTGGATGGTCTGATGTATGAAAGATTGGTGTAGCGTGAATACTACCATTCAACAGCATGTGCTTGATTTCGCAATGGTGATTATTTTATCATCGTTTATTGGATGGTTTTTTGTAGGTAATGTCTTAGAGGCAGTTATGGAGTATAAGACAAGTCAGATCAACAATTATAATATCTTAAACCTACACTAGTTAATTACTTTATTAATTAGATCAGGTGAGGCTTAAATTTGATTTGAAAGGAACTCTTTTGTACACTATAAAAGGCTTTAACTAAATACTTTTTCAGTTGTTTTTTAAATATTTCTATATTTTCAAAATTCTTTAAAAACTGCAGTAGCTTGTTGTAGAGTTTCCTTTTTTCCTTTTTTGTAGATCTATGAAATGGATCAAGACTTAAATGCAAAATTAAATAGATTCCAGTACATATGTGGAACGATTAATAGGACTTTGAAGAACAAAGCCAGGAGGGAGACCAAACTAAAGTTCTATAAAGTAATGGCCATCCCAACTCTCTTATATGGTTCTGAAACCTGGATACCCAAGAAGAAAGAGTGGAGCAGGTTACAGGCGGCCGAAATGAGATTTTTAAGAGCAGTGAAAGGATGCACCAGGGAAGATAAGCTTTATAATGTTGAAATAAGACAGGAGCTCAACATAGTCTCCATAATATGGCAGAAAATCGAGGAGAATCAACAGAACTGGAGAGAACACGTACAACGGATGGAAGATGACAGATGACAGAGGATTCCCAGGGCAGCCATTTCGTATCAGCCAGTTGAAAAAAGAAGTGTGGGTAGACCACGTAAACGCTGGATGTGATGAGATGTTTGAAGTCTGAACAGGCAATTTGCCTAAACCTTGAAGGAAGACGACGACGTCTTGGAGACTCCAGTTAAGGAGTATAAGACAAGTCAGATCAATTATTATTAGTCGAGGCGAGGCTTAAATTTGACTTGAAAGGAACTCTTGTACACTATAAAAGGCTTTATCAACTAAATACTTTTTCAGTTGTTTTGAAATATTTCTATATTTTCAAGATTCTTTAAAAACTGCGGTAGCTTGTTGTAGAGTTTCCTACCAATATAACTAGGTTTTTGTTTGAATAAGCTACTATTGTGACTCACCAAGTGATAATCTCCTCGGCTTCTTGTATTATAATCGTGTACGTCAAGATTTTGGTTAGTAACTCTTTTTTACATATAGGCCTATTATTTATTATTTTTTTTTTTGTAGATTACGTCTTGGAGACTCCAGTTAAGGAGTATAAGACAAGTCAGATCAACAATATTATACACTAAATACCATAATTACTTCAATTAGTTGAGGTGAGGCTTAATTTTGATGTGAAAGGAACTCTTGTACACTATAAAAAGCTTTATCAACTAAATATTTCTTCAATTGTTTTTTAAATATTTCTATATTTTCAAGACTCTTCAAAAACTGCGGTAGCTTGTTGTAGAATTTCCTACCAATATAACTAGGTTTTTGTTTGAATAAGCTACTATTGTGACTCACCAAGTGATAATCTTCTCGGCTTCTTGTATTATAATCATGTACATCAAGATTTTGGTTAATATCATTCGTTTTTACATATAAAGTAGCTTCATACACATATAAGCAGGGTACAGTTAGGAGACTAAGTCTCTTGAACAACAGCCTACATGAATCTAATCTATTTACTCTTTCTATACACCTAACCGCTTTCTTTTGGATCTTAAACACCCTATCAAGATTTTGTTTTGATGAATTACCCCATACTAAGATAGCATACCTAATATGTGACAGTAAGAGCCCATGGTAAGCTGTAAAAAGTAACTTTTTGTCATTCAATCTAGCAAGCTGTCGCAGGACAAATACCCCAGATGAAATTTTACTACATATTTTCTCAATGTATGGAGTCCAGGTCAATCGTCTATCCAACGTAACTCCTAGAAATGCAATTTTTTCTTCCTGGTCTAATTGATTATCGTTTACAAACACGTTTATAGCCCTATCTTCATTTAAATTATGTTTGTTTTTGAATTGAAAGTATTGGCATTTTTTACTATTTATAGTTAATTTCAACTGATTTAAAAAATTGGACAATGGACTGCACACCTATATGGGCACTTATTTCTAAATTATCTAGAATGGAATTGCTGAAAATGAGTGATAATGTATCATCAGCAAATAAGAGGGCTCTACCACTAATTAATTCTTTAGGTAAACGGTTGACATATAACAAAAAAAGCAATGGACCTAGTATTGACCCCTGAGGCACTCCAGCTTGCACCTCTAATTTATTAGATTTATTCTTGACTGTACTATTACCAACTACTGTAGTTAGTTCTACACATTGTTTTCTCCCAATAAGATATGATTCAAACCATTTCAGTTCAACCCCATTTACACCTACATTTTGCAGTATTTCCAATAAAGTTCTATGATTAACACAATCAAATGCCTTTGACAGATCTAAGAAAATTGCAGTAGCTTTATCACCTGAATCTATTATATCTATTAGTTTTTCAACTAGAGAAACTATGGCTGTTTTTGTTGATCTCCCTTTCTGGAATTTTAATTCGTTCTGAATCCCCTCAGTATTCCTCATGTTTGCATCACTAATACCTGTATTAAGAGATTTTTGAAGATCCTGTTCATCACAGATAAAGTTAGCTTCTTGAAGGTGCAGAAGTAACCTATTTAGAACTACTCTTTCAAAAATTTTACTTATTACATTTAAAATACTAATGGGCCTATAGTTTTCCACCTTTTCTCTATCACCACTTTTGAAGATTGGCAAGATCTTCCCCTCTTTTAAGTTATCTGGAAAAACACCTTGTTCTAATGAATGATTGATCAGATGAATCAAAGGGTCTAACAATTGATCTTTACATTCTTTCAGAATTTTACTGGATACCCCATCCATTCCTACAGTTTTTTTATTATTTAAACTATCAATGATATTTGACAACTCGTCTTGGCATACTGGGTGGAATTTTAATTCGTTCTGAATCCCCTCAGTATTCCTCATGTTTGCATCACTAATACCTGTATTAAGAGATTTTTGAAGATCCTTAGCAACCAGTTGATAATATCTGTTAAAGAAATTACAAATGTCTACACTATCATCAATATATTTGTTATTTTCGTTAATTATTCTGGGGACACTAGTATAAGCATCTACATGAGCTACTTGCCTATTTTTGTTTATTACATCCCACACTGCTGTGTTAAAGTACACACTATTATTCAAAATTTCAGCTGTTTTCTTACATTTCGCTTTTTTCACTTCTCTTGTATAATTTTTCTTTAGAGCTTTGTAATTATCTTCACTTAACATATTTCTAGATAGTTTGAATTCATCATATGCATCTTTAACCCTATTTCTTTCTGCAAGGATATCATCAGTTATCCACTCTTCAATCTTGTCTAATTTGTTCTTTACAGGGACTTTTTTAACTGGACAACTCATAGTAATATGAAACCTTAAAATATTAATGAAACTATCATATTTGTCATTTAAACTATTGCTATTGTAAACCCTATTCCAGTTTTCTTGTAGCAGATTCTGCTTCAAACAATCGATATTTCCCTGTTCACATTGTTGAATTTCTTTCATTACTCTACTCTTTTTAATTGATTTATGACCTTGCAACCCCACCTCTAAGATTTGATAGTCATGATCAGATAGTTCCGAGCCGCCTAATCTTGTTTTAGAGTAATCTATATTAGTAAGGATGTTATCAATTGTTGTTTGTGATGTTCTTGTGACTCTGGTATATTCATGAACTTTTATTTCCAAGTTATTCATGCATATAATATCCTTTAAATCTTCTGTCATTTTATTCTGTGTTGCAAAGTCTGTATTGAAATCTCCCGCTACAATAACGTTTGTAAAACGAGTAGTAGTAATCTCTAAAAGCCTCTATTGAATAGTTCACAAAAATTGTTCCATTCCCCATTTGGTGACCTGTAAATACCTAACACCGCTACTTCGAAATTATTGTCGATTTTTACTCTCAAACCAGTAACTTCTAAATCCATTTCCACAGCAAATTTCTCTACATATTCTAAATTAAATGTTTGCATATTCTTAGCATTTTTAGTGAAGATAGCTACTCCCCCACTTCGATGAGATGTCCTGCAATACGACGTTTTCAATGAATAGTTTGGAATATTAAGTTGTGACAATTCATTTTCTTTTAAACCATGCTCTGTGAAAATAGCTATATCAGGAGCCTCTTCTTTAAAAAATACTTCGATTCTATCTATTTTGTTACGAATGTATTGAATATTCTGATGGAACACAGTGAGTACCGGTACTTTCCTATCATCCCTTATTACTTTATCGTTGCTTTTGCATATTGAAGTAGATTTACTTAATCTCTTAGAATCTTGAGAGCCTATCAGATTGCTACAAGAGTTCCTTCCACTAATGCTATCCTGATTTTTTGATCGATTAACGTCTTTTAATACAATTGAAGATATGAATTTATCATCTGAAACTAGTTTCCCTTCCCGGTTTTGAGCCACTTTACTAAAAAAGGTTCGTTAGATGATTGTTTAGGAGAATTATTGACAGTAGATTGCAAACGACTTTCAATCAGCTCTGCCAGCCTATTACAAAATATTACTTTGCCAGATTGATTTAGATGTAGACCATGATTAGTGAAGTTTTGTTTTTTCAGCCTTTCATTTAGAAAACAAATCCCCAACTGCTTAGAATTCTTATTTTTTAGGCTGTTGATTGTATTATGAATTGATTTATTTGTTGACTTAATGGCTTCATTTAGCTCTGGCCTATCAAACCTATACGGAATTGTACTTATTATTACATTAGTTTTTTGGCTGAGTGGCACAATCTCTTTAATTTTTTCATTTATTTCAGGAAGATGTTTTAGATTAGGTTCATTTATATTGTTTGAGCCACCCAGTACTATTAGAAAATCGTTTTTTCCAAAATCTTTAGTTTGTTCCTGTGCTGACTCTACGATTGCGTTTATAGGGGCACTTGGTTTGAAAAAGCTCTGAACTTCATACTTATTTTTTAATCTTTTATTTAGTAGGTCACTATACAGTCTCGTCCATGACTGGATGTCAAGAGCAGTACTCTACCTTTCCTATCGTTATTTGCCCTTACTTTAGTTTTGGTTGCTGTTTGCAAAACCTGACTATACGCTTTTGTTTGACCATTTCTATTTATTTTTTCCCCATTTGATTTAGGTTCTACTTTTTTTGTATTGATTAGAGGTTCAGATCTTACATTAGCCAAGTTTATTTTTGATTTTAATATTTCGATTTCCTCTGACATAGACCTACATTGACTCATGAGATTTAGTATTTCAGTTTTATGGTCTTCCTGCTGCAATTTTACAATAACTTCCAGAGATTTTATGTGATCCACTAACCCTATTCGTTCTTCCTCAGAATTTTTTAGTGATGTTTCTAATTTTGTTTTCAATTTGGTGTGATCACTCAATAGTTTAGCAACCTTTTCTTCTACATCTACAGTAGCTTTAAGAGCTGTTGGAGATTTTTTTGTTAATTGCTGAGATCGCGTAGCTACCTGAGTTTTAGTTAAACAATTAGATTTAGATGCCTTGTTTGGACTCATTTTCCTAGCTAAAAATTGTTTTCAATTGATTTTAGTTAAATGTTTAATGAAATATTACTTAATTTATTACAATTGTCAACTTGAGACTATTTAATTACAAGAAAATTTATCAATATCGGTACACCTAACCTCGAAAATAGAATTTGACTTTTTATTTAAATACTTTAACTTATATTAGACAAGTTAATGATGTAAATTATTAAGATATTATAAATACTAATAATAATGAACAAAAATACTACTTATCCGTTCGAATAATTATTCTATGCTTCAAAATTCGCAGAGCCTGTTCTGACAACGTATGCACAGTACCACTGCTACCTCGATCCTCACCCCTCGATCCTCGATCCTCGATCCCATTATAAAGTAGCTTCATACACATATAAGCAGGGTTAGGAGATCAATGGTGTAAGCACCTTTAGAACTGCAATAAGTAACTATACAGATATTGTTCAAGTACGCTACCCTATCAGATTTATTCAAGTTAACTTATTTTTCGATCAGAATGAAGATCAACTGTGTCTAATAAATCGAATTAAAAAAACTTAGGTACCTCTTTTCAATCCCATTTTAGTTGCTGGGTTAGTAGCCTACATCAAAGCAACTCAAAGAATTTGTTTACAATCTAATCAAATTTATTCTAATATTGAAACTGACAGTGTATTTCACTTTTATATAATGTTTTACTCACATACATTGGAGACGTTTGAGGAATGCATTTCACTTCTGAAAAGAAGCTTCGTCAGCCTGCCACCAGGGGTCATGCTTTGTTGAGGTTAGGATTAGCAGCCATTATGTAGTTAAAAATTGCGTTTGATTTGAATTGTGTTTGGTCATTGAGTAAGTTGGTTTTATCTTGTTTATGGTATTTGAATATTTCATATTGCTCCAGTGTATTTAGTTTGTGGCTTTTTTGGAATATGTGTAGAATTTCTAAGTCAGTTTGGATGTTATTGTGTGAGTGTCCAGTGTTGATTAAGTGATCTGCAAATGTTGAGTCAGTGTTGGAGTGTAGTACTTTGATGTGTTCTTTGTATCTTGTGTTGAATGATCTGCCTGTTTGTCCTATGTAGTACTTGGGGCATGTGTTGCATTTGAGCTTATATATTCCTGGTTTGTTGAATTTGTGAATTGTGCTGTATGTTAGGTGAGCTGGTTTTTGTTGGATCTGGTGTTTCAGGTTGTTTTGTCAGGTTGTCAAATTTATTTCCCAGTTAACACAATTTATGCAGGGAATAATAATTGTGCATTTCTAATTTAATCTTAGCTCTACTGTAGTATTGACAACATAATCATTTACGTACTGTGCTATACCCAAACTTAACTACATATTAACCAAATACAATTTAAAATAAGCCCAAAGGTTACGAAACCTGTTAGGGCAAAATAAGAACTACAAGTTACTACTGAACAAAGCAAAAAAGCAACTAAAGAAAAAAGCAAAACTACAAAACAGAAAGAAAACCCTCTAATTAAACATTTTCAAATAAAACATAGAAATTCAAAACAGTGCTACGCTTACCAGCCTTTGGAAAACATTTTTGACGGATTCAATAAATAATTTTGCAACTTCTATTATACTATACAATAAATTAGTTTTTTTTTTCTAGCGCCTACAATATTAAAATTACAGGTTCAGTGAAAGTTACTTCTTAGCTCTTCTAAGACCCTATATCTTCCGGGAAAATCTTATTGCAAAGAAAAACTTAATTTGGAAAACTAATCTTTATTACTTGGAGAATGAAATTTTATAAATCAAGCAATGTTATTGTAGTATCTCGTTACATCTTATCGTTGGACCAGGTGACTACGTACTAGTTTGCAGAAACGTCTTTTTCCTACACTTCTTAATACAATCAGGAAGCCTATTAAAAAATGTTGGTGCTAGATATGTATAGAATTTCCTGAATATGGAAATACATTACTACATTAAGTACCGTAATTCATTACTACCGTAATAAAGTTGAAATGCAGTCACCAAGTTATAATGATTATTCTAATACATTTTCCTAGACTATGAAAGTCAAGAAACTTTTAATTGAATGTCTTCTCTGCTTGCTGAACACGACTAATCGATCAGTGCAGTTTCATCAATATACTGAAGCTTGGAATATTAAGAAGCAATTTGGCAAGTGACTGGTTACCAAATTTGGCCAAAGTACTGATAGCATTCCTTTCTGCTCTAATAGAAACAAGCCTGCCACCGACAAATATCTTTTTTCAGACTGCTATTACAGACGCGTCAAAAATTCAATTTTCGCAAACACTTATTCTGACAAGACCGAGAAACAGGCTTTGAATATTGATTTATAATTCGCTTATTAACACCTTCAAATGAAGGCTATTGACTTGCTTATTGGACAAGTTGTTTATTTCTATTCGTATTCGAGCATGTAATCAAGATTGAAGTCTGATTCAAGCAGACAGGATTTTTAACACGGGATCTTGCTCTTGTTAATCAATCAACGGTTAACAGTTATAGTAAATGTTTTAGTACCGGTACCGTAATGAATACTGTTGGACATTTTGAATTCACAGATTCACACCACACATTAGACAGTATTACTAGGCACCAACATTTTAAAACTTGTTTCAGAAGCAAACCAAAACATTTTCGGAGGGTTCGAGTTGGAAAAAATTAACATTTCAATTTAATCTTCATCTGATCCCAGTTTAAATTATGTTCAGATATCCATAAATAACGGGTTTGCTTCTGTTTAGACAATAAAGATATTGACTGAATATTTTTTGAGTAGCCCGTTTTTCTAGATTCATATGAAAATATTTAATTTAACACTATTTAAAAATATATTTTTTCAAAATATATGCTTCCCATTAGACTAAATTTTTTCAGTTGGACCAGAATTTCTCAAAAATAACAGGACTTTTCAGTACACAAACAAATAGTATTTCATAATATGAAAAGCATTACATTATTTTTGTCTAACCTCCTTGAATGGTTTAGTTGTTCAATCAGTTTATTAGCATAATTAATTAGTTTAGTTATAATAAAATTATTTGTTATTCAAATATTAATTATTTAGGTAGTTTGAATTACTTTTTTGTTTAAAATAACTGCAATGTCGTGAATCATTTTATAAAGTTTCATTTGCTTAACTTTGGTCTTAAGAATTTTAAACTGAGCTTCTCTCCCAAATCAAAATTCTTTTAATATTATTCTCTTATCCACATTGCACATTTTTATACCGTACTGTATGTTTTTAAATGTTTATGGTTCTGTCTATTTTTTACTTTGATAACGATATCAAAATACAGTATGTATGAACCGAGGGGCGATAAAAGGGATATGTATTCCCCTTTTGAACATTGAAAAAACTGTATTTGTGTGATGTAGCTCCATATTGCTTTTTGACTTTATATTTAAACATAAATAACTGTTGCAGAAATAACTGATTAGGCCTCCAGGCGTGTCTGAGGAAGCATTAGAACAATGCGAAATTAGAACAATGGCCATCACATGACAGTATGTGAGTGTTAAATTATTCAGTAGCTATATAAGTACAGGGGTTTCAACAATTATTTATTAAATTCTTGGATTTCTTGTTCCATAACGATCTGCGTTCTTAATATTTTTTTTTTTTGTAAATTTAACGACTTGCAGTCAGTTTTTACTGACTGGTTTTACCGAAAACGTTCGGCCAAGTGTGAGTACAATTATTATATAAGTTATTCACAATTAAAAACTGACTGCAAGTCGTTAAATTTACAATAAAAAGTTAATTATTTATTTGTATATTTCTGTATTTTATGGCAAATGATGATCTTTTCTAAGGTGATATTGCCTCCTACAATATTTTCTTAGTTGATATCCTTCCTGAAAAAAATTCTGGCTTCGCCACTGAATGAGATATCCTGTGCATTATTTGTATTGAAAGAGCGTTGTGATTTAATTTTTTTTTTTTTTGAGATTACGTCTTTGAGAGAGACTCCAGTTAAGGAGTATAAGACAAGTCAGATCAACAATATTATACACTAGATACCATAATTACTTCAATTAGTTGAGGTGAGGCTTAATTTTGATGTGAAAGGAACTCTTGTACACTATAAAAAGCTTTATCAACTAAATATTTCTTCAATTGTTTTTTAAATATTTCTATATTTTCAAGACTCTTCAAAAACTGCGGTAGCTTGTTGTAGAATTTCCTACCAATATAGCTAGGTTTTTGTTTGAATAAGCTACTATTGTGACTCACCAAGTGATAATCTTCTCGGCTTCTTGTATTATAATCATTTACATCAAGATTTTGGTTAATATCATTCGTTTTTACATATAAAGTAGCTTCATACACATATAAGCAGGTTACAGTTAGGAGACCAAGTCTCTTGAACAACGGCCTACATGAATCTAATCTATTTACTCTTTCTATACACCTAACCGCTTTCTTTTGGATCTTAAGCACCCTATCAAGATTTTGTTTTGATGAATTACCCCATACTAAGATAGCATACCTAATATGTGACATTAAATCCACTTCCTTCAAACTTGAATTAATTCACAAACAGCTCAATATCCAACCTCTCACAAATAGGAACTATATACATTAAATTGTTAATGGAGTAGGAATCAAGCTCTATATGATTTCTACAATGGAACTTGATCAAAAATGCAAGAAGGATTGGATACATGTGAATTTTACAATTTAAATTGTCAAAGTATTAGTAAAGAAAGTTTGTAAAACGTATCCACATCAACAATGGTTATTGAGAGATTGGAGAAATCAAGCTTTGAAGAATATCTAATTGGATATATTTCCATGAAGACTAGTTCAATAGTTTCATTAATGTTTAGCTCACTAGAAAAATAATAAATTCAACCCCTAATCCTGTCAAATTATTCCCAAATGATGCAGTGCTTTGAATAATTCGTAGATCAACAATGATAATTTAGTGCCTAAAGCTACATCTTATCATAAAGAGTTGGAACATGTTTAATGTTTAGTTTACCAAGCAAAATTTTATTCAAACCCTCAATCCCCATTCATGTGCCATGCAATACAAAAGTCACCATATTTTTAATAGACTCAAACGCCGCCATTGATTCAAATTCTTCAAATAATTTTTTTTGTAGATTAAAAAGCAATCTAAAGTACAAATGTATTTTTTACATAATTTAGAAAACACAGTTTGTTTTTTAAGTTTAAATAAATCTGAAACCTTATAGATTTTGAAAGATTCTCATACAGAGAAAGATTTTGAATCATAATGCAAAAACAAATTAATTAAAAGTGTTAAAAACAATACTCTTGATCTCAAATACCTTCAATAAATTCATTTTAGTTGAGAATAATCAAACCAGATAATTAAAACTTTGAGGGGTTCTCAGCAATTTTAAAACTTTTCACCACTTTTATTTTTAATTGGGTTGATGATTATCAAAAACATCTTGCATCAAAATGTTTTAGAATTATTGTAATGAGTTGAAATTAATCAATCAATTGATTAACTCAATAAATGCTGCTTCATTTCTATAGATCACAGAATAGCCTCATAAAATAAATTCCTGTGTCTGAAGAATAAACTGATTGCCTATGGCAATCCATATCTCAAATTCATTGACACTGGAGTCATTCCATATAGTAATAATAAGCGTAGATACCATAATTAATTACTATAGCAATTAGTTGAGGTGAGGCTTAATTTTGATGTGAAAGGAACTCTTGTTCACTATAAAAAGCTTTATCAACTAAATATTTCTTCAATTGTTTTTTAAATATTTCTATATTTTCAAGACTCTTCAAAAACTGCGGTAGCTTGTTGTAGAATTTCCTACCAATATAACTAGGTTTTTGTTTGAATAAGCTACTATTGTGACTCACCAAGTGATAATCTCCTCGGCGTCTTGTATTATAATCATGTACATCAAGATTTTGGTTAATATCATTCGTTTTTACATATAGAGTAGCTTTTATAAGTAAGTCCTGATGCTCTGTAAGTCAAGAAAGCGGAAGACTAATGTTTGAGCTGTAGCAAATTCATTTGTCAATGTATATGTAGAATGCGAAGAGAAATTGAGTAGGTGTGGTAATGTGAAGGATAACATGACGAAAAAGTGAAGATAAGAATTGATAAAGTGGAGAATCAGGACCTGAAAAGATGAACGGTGTGGGGTTTGCGACCACCCCAACGAATTCTACTGCATTTCCGCTGCAGGGGTCTTTGAGGAGTGGATGCTAGGACGGAGCCATCTGGTACAGCAGAACTATAAACTATAATCTAGTTAGTTATAGCTATATAGTTCAAAGGGAACT
Organism: Conomelus anceps; assembly: GCA_948455865.1. Lineage (NCBI taxonomy): Eukaryota > Metazoa > Arthropoda > Insecta > Hemiptera > Delphacidae > Conomelus > Conomelus anceps. Next base: position 42,596,523 of record OX418223.1, on the reverse strand, counting down.
AGATCTTTCTAGAACCATAGATGCTCATTAGTCTCTATCCAAAGTTGGGAAAAGATATTTCTCCAGCGTTCAGTAAAGATGTTAAAAAATAGGGAAGCAGTGGCATGGCAATATAGTTTACATTGAGGCCCATGAATTTTACTATGAAAGTGGAAGTAGCAAAGAGTACAAACACAGAAGAAGAAAAAAGAGGAAGCAGCAGTTGAAGAAGTAGCTTTCTATTTCTTACCTTCCTACTTTGCAAGGGCCAAGAATCTTGGATTTCTTGTTCTATAACGATCTGCGTTGCTAATATTATATGTAAATTATTTATTAATATTGACATTTTTATAGAAAATTAACGGCTTGCAGTCAATTTTTACTGCAAGTCGTTGAATTTACTATAAAAAGGCCAAGAATCGTTTATAAAAAATGTTTTAAAGTGGACAATACACATTTTCTCTGACAGTGTTTTGGAATAATTTATATATCAATGAAAAAATAATAAAAGAAAGTACTCTTGATTAAGGATGTGCGCATGATAGAGAGCTACAATAATTGGACATTGGTATAGTACTACATCACTGGAGGAGGATTTTACTGTATTTGCTAGGTGCTTAAGTACCGGTAATGTACGTACTCGTACAGTAAAGTTTTTATAGTGGGGTTTCTAAAGGTGAATTACTGATATAACATATTCTGCATTTATGAAGTTTAACTAAAAGGATTTTGTAATTATTATGCTATTGATTGAATAAATTTTGATTTGAGTACAGTCCCAGAAATTTTTCATTGTATTTTTTGCTTTTAAGAAACAATCTCGATTATCCGAGTCTCGGTCAACCGAGCCTCCGGGTTATCCGAGCTAGTTATGAGATAAAAAAATTAAAATAAACCTCTTTTTATTTTAAGAATAATATGGTGGGAAGATGCGTTTCATACTTTTTATGATGTAATGTCATGGTCTCAATTATACTAAGGTATGTAAATAGTTTATTTTACGTTTTAACATTGTTAAACTTGTAACTTTTGTCACGTTCTTTTACTTTTATTTGTCTTTTCCTGGTAGTAGCAATTAACCTCCGTTTTATCCGAGTTATTTCATATCCGAGGTGGTCTTGGTCCCAATTACCTCGGATAATCAAGATTCTACTGTAATATTCTTTTATACACCAGAGTTCAAATAGCCTGGTTATTCTGTACAGTACAATCATGTATATGTACAGTATTTTACAGAAAATTACATCGCATACCGTACAGTAGTTTATTTTAATTCCAGTTGCAATAGTATCTATTAATAAGGCATGCCTCAAATATGTCAAATTCTATTTATTGATAAAATTAATTTTAAAACCCCATATAGAAAACATATCTAAAATATTTTTAAGCTCAGATTTTTTATTATTAAGCTCAATGGAACAATTTATAAATCAAGCTGAGTAACTGGGCTGGCAATAATCCAGGTTTAAAAGCATACAAAACAATTCAATTTGTGTAAATGCAAATATAAAAAAGTTTGAAGCGTAAAAACAGTTATACCATTAATATTTATTAAGTGACAAACCTGTCACAGCAAATGAGACAATTTCGATAAAAAATATCCATGCCATCAATCATATTAAACGTCATCAACATTGTGTCAATAGATTTATTTTCGCGTTTTGTCATTCTAATGCCAGAGCAGCAATGACCTTCATTTGCAAATTGTTTTTTTCGCGCTTGCAATGAATATATAAGGTTTCTTTCATGCTCAGTGAGTGAACGCTATTACTTAATACAGTCTGCTTAGATGAGGTTTTTCCGCATGTGACGTCATCAGTACAGTATCGTGAACAGAAGGAAGTAATGTACTGAGGAAGTAATTAATATACATGTTGAGAAGAGGAAAAAGTAGGAAAATGGGAAGAAGGAAGTGGTGGAGGATAGAGAAAAGAAGAAAAGGTCGAAGAAAAAGGTGAAGGAGAAGAAGAAGTTGAGGAAGAAGGAGAAAGTGGTGGAGGACGAAAACGAGAAGGGTCAGACGAAGAAGAAGGTGAAGAAGAGGAGGAGCAGAAACAAGAAGAAGAATGGAGAAGTAGAAAGAAGAAGAAATGGAGAAGCAGAATGAAGGAGAAGACGAGGAGAAGCGGAAAGAATAAGAAAAAGTAGAAAAGGAGAAGCAGAAAGAAAAATAATAAGATAAGGAGAAGCGGAAAGAATAAGAAGAAGTAGAAAAGGAGAAGCAGATAGAAGATAAGGAGAAGCAGAATGGAGAAGAAGAAGAAGAAGAAGAAGAAGAAGAAGAAGAAGAAGAAGAAGAAGAAGAAGAAGAAGAAGAAGATAAGAAGAATCGGAAAGAAGGAGAAGAAGATAAGGAGAAGCAGATAGAAGAAGAGGAAGATAAGGAGAATTGTTGGAAATATTAACATTGATCTAATGGGTAGAGCTAATAAAATGAAATTCTAAGTGATGCATTCACATGAAAAGGCGAAGTTTGGACAAAAATTCGTCCATTCGAACACTTAACCTTCAGAACTTTTGGTCTTCGTTTTTCTTAAATTCAGCAAAGAGTTAATTAAATTCAGACTTCAGATTTTAGATTGATTTCAATTAATATTACGTTATGAATTGCTAATTTAGATGATGAGAATGTATCATAATGTTTTTAAAACTAAAAATGAGACTAAAAAGTAAGATTTGAGAAAAAAATTAGCAAAAAATGATTAAGATAAAAATTAATATAAAATGATTATGAAGATGATATGAATAAAATGTTGATGAGAGAAGATGGGGTGGTAATTAGAAATAATGATTTTGTACAAATCTTCTTAATGTATCGAGGTGAGCATGAAATTGTGTCTCCAGTTCCAGTATGCTATAAACTACAACAGTGGCGTATTATTTACAAAGTTAATGAATATTTTTGAGATTGATATTTCTAGATTTTATTGTCATGCAGTTGCTGTAGGGTTGAACAGACGCAGTCATTTTCTCCATAAGGTATTTTTTCAATGACGAGGTAAAGCCCGCTCGACTCTCAAGGCACCTAATGAAGTTAGGAAGTGCGTTCCAAGCACGGCAGGCACTTACAACAAATGATTTTATGGTTGTACGATGGTTTGGTATCCTAAGAGTATTGTCACCTGTTCTGGTGTGCGAAGCACAGGGGCGTATTCAAGGGGGGGGGGGTCCCTGGGTCCGGACCCCCCCATTTGAGATGACTAAGCACTAGATAGAATGCTTTTTTGCTGTAGGAAAGGTTCTTGAGAATAATTTCATGCCAGAGAAAAAATTATAGTGAACAAAATTTAATCTAGACGGAATTAATATTACAATATTGGAGTGTTGAGAACTGAGCATGGCTGCTGTTATTGTGGCCATTATTGTAGCATGTTTAGTCTATCTTTATACGATAGAGGAGAGAACTTTAATGTATGGTACATTATTGGGAAAGAGTGGGTTAGAATTTCATAACAAAACTGGCAGACGTCATTAGTCTAGAAAAAAACGTATTATAGTAGCATAGCTCGCAAATGTTGACATTGTGAATTCTTTTTCCGTGATAGAATAACAAAATGATTTTATAGACTTCCGTTTGAGCTTTTCTACTGTCCAGAAGTGGATATACTGTGTAATAAGTAGTACAGCATAATACTTAATTAATAATTGAATTAGGTTAAAATTGGTGAACTACGCTGCTGTGATACTTGCTGTAGTTTCAAAGTGAATGAAAGTTTTAGGATTTGATTGCCGTCTGGGGGGGGGGGGTAGTCAAAGAGTGTTGTATACAACTCTGGTAAAGTGGTAAAGTGGATCCCCCCTTGAAAAATTTCTGGATACGCTTATGGCTTATGGCGAAGCATCATTCCTTCTGCCTTCAGACACGAATTTGAAATCATTCTTAAAATAGTTTGGTTCACCATATTTTTTGAATATCTTTTACAAGATTTACTATTCTGAATAATCTCTGATCAGGTAGTTTGAGTGTTGAGCTTAGAACATGGGATTGAGTGATTTTTTCGTGACGTTGAAGAGAGTAAATAAATCGAAGACAATAGTTCTGACTTCGTTGAAGTCGATAATTCAAAGTAACTGTCATGTCATTCATTACAGAATTACAGTAATGTAAAGAAGGAGAAGAAGAAGAAGAAGATAAGGAGAAGCAGAGAGAAGAAGGTGAAAATAAGGAGAAGCAGAAAGAAGAAGAAGGAGAAAAAGAGAAGATAAAGAGAAGCAGAAAGAAGACGAAGGAATAGTTAAAAAGGAAGAAGAAGAAAAAGAAGAGGAAGAATTGGTTCAAGAAGAAGAAAAAGAAGAACAATGAGGAGATGAGGTGGAGGAACATCGAACAGGTGCTGGAAATATAGGAGTGTCTGCTTGAATAGAAGATTAAGGGATTTATAATTGAATGACGTCTTTCACTTTTAAAATTTGGGATTGGTTTTCCTTAGTTTTTAACCTTTTTACCTTCGTCTTCATCACCCAGTCCTTTTGTATTCTTCTTCCACCATCTTGACAATCTGATAATCTTCTACCTTATAAATCTGACACACATTCTATTCTTTTCCTATCCAATTATCTTCTTACCCATCGTATTTTTTTTCTTCCTCACATTATTGCTCAGATACAGTGAATAAAATTTCTCTGTTTAGAGAGCTAGATAAAACCGGGTTAAGAAAGAATTTATTTATTTATTGTGACAAATTTACAACCAATGTAAATGTAACAGACTCAAGTCCAAAACTGCTCCCTTCACAAATTTTGAATATGTTACATTGTCCAATGAGGAAAACACAGACTAAAAATTCAAGATTTGCTAAAAACCTTCACTCTAAAAATAACAAAATGAATCTTCTCACTTAACCACTATCAATTTGAAGAATCATGTATATGTACAATATTGATAGATACAATACAATATAATAAAATATTGTATTTATCAATGGTTCTTTCTTAACCCGGCTTTATCTAGCTCTCTAAACAGAGAAATTTTATTTGATAAAATACAATACAATATTGTATATAACACTGGAAAAAACATCTTGGTTGGCAAATCTAAGGGCATGGTTCGGTTAAATTTCAACTGATCTCTTGATTCGCCATCAACAAAATAAAGATAGCCATGCTGCAGTGGCGTATTCTCAAGGCTAGCTAGGCTAGCTGCGAAGCCTAACTAAGTTTTAAGAAATAAATATTTTTTCAGATATATATTTAAGAAGGTATAAAGTGTTGAAAAACAGTAGTGGCGTAAAGTTTAACATCAAATTAAGCGTGTGCGATGCGGCGCGACGAGGCCAAATACGCAAAGCTAGCTCGTTCACAGCGCTAGCCCAGCGGCCCATATCGGCAATGTTATTCTCGTTGATGGAGTGCGGTGGGGTGGGGATGGCGAATACAGCCGGCTGTAGCCGAAGCGAGTTGATGGGTCAAGTCAGCGTTCATGTTATTGTTTGAAGTTATATGTTTCGATTCGTCAATCTGTCGGCAGTTCGTTGTTTTTATAACTTTGTTTATATTTTTTTAAATTCTTTAATTTTTATCCGTTTGTCATATGGTTAATTTGTTAAGTGAATACGGTTAATTTAATTGAACGTTGCATCTGTGTTGTTCTGGGCTTTAAACGCAACATAATTGTTTTTTAATTGAATGGTAATTTTTGGAAGGGTGGGGGGTTTAATTGCGAGGAGAGCTAGCCTAAGGTATGTTTTGAGACTACGCCCCTGCCATGCTGATAGAAACGAATAAGCATTTAGAGAAGAAGAGAGCATACCGTACTTGATAATTTTGTAGTGTGCTGCAGTTTATCCCCATATTTTTTAGAATTCAAGTATATTTTCTATTTATCATTATTTTTAGTTTTTCTTTGTAAGCATCTGTTTCTTTTTTCTCTATTCTGATTCTTAATAATATTGTGTTTCTGTTTTTTCTGCAGATTACGTCTTGGGACTCCAGTTAAGGAGTATAAGACAAGTCAAATCAACAATTATAGCCTACAATCTTATATAATAGTTAGTTACCCTAATAAATATACTATATCAAATAGTTGAAGTGAGGCTTAATTTTGATGTGAAAGGAACTCTTGTACACTATAAAAAGCTTTACCTACTAGATATTTTTTCAGTTACGTTCGCAGGTCGCATTTATCATTTTTATTGTACTGTACAAGAAAGTCATCAATTGCTCATTATTGCAGAGGATATTAATAAATTAAAATATGTACCCAAACCCATCTACATAATAGCCTATGCAGTGCTCATAATTAATTATTATATACTGTATAATCCATACTATTAGACTCTATCTATATTTTAATAAATAAGTTCACGATCTGTTAGAAAAAGGGTGCAGCACAAAATAAGTATTTCAAATAAGTTGAGTGCCATACTGTGGGAAAATTAAAAAAATTGAATTAAATAATAAATAAATATCAATTTACATATGGCGGTATATCTTAATATTAAAATCAATTATTGGTTCAGCAATAGCCTTCTTCATTTATTCAAATAAATAATTATGTTATATTATAAAAATGATTAATGTTTTTTTGTAGATTACGATTTGGAGACTCCAGTTAAGGAGTATAAGACAAGTCAGATTAACAATTATACAATCTTATACACTAGTTTTACCATAATTACTGTACTATATCAATTAGTTGAGGTGAGGTTTAATTTAGATGTGAAAGGAACTCTTGTACACTAAAAAACTTTTATCAACTAAATATTTTTTAAATATTTCTATATTTTCAAGACTCTTTAAAAACTGCGTTAGCTTGTAGAGTTTCCTACCAATATAACTAGGTTTTTGTTTGAATAAGCTACTATTGTGACTCACCAAGTGATAATCTCCTCGGCTTCTTGTGTTATAATCGTGTATGTCAAGATTTTGGTTAATTTCACTTTTTTACATATAAAGTAGCTTCATTCACATATAAGCAGGGTACAGTTAGGAAACCAGGTCTCTTGAACAACGGCCTACATGAATCTAATCTATTTACTCTTTCCATACACCTAACAGCTTTCTTTTAGATCCTAAACTTCCAGCTATGCTGATAGGAACGGATAAGGATTTTGTATGTTGCAATTTACCACACATTTTTAAGAATCAAGTATATTTTAAATTTTCTTTATTTTCAGTTTTTCTTCATAATTATCTGCTTTTCTTTTCCCTACCAATTGAATATCCTCTATTACATTTTTCTCTATTACATTTTTCTCTATTACGTTTTTATCTATTCTTTTTTTTTGAGGATGAAGCCCACATAGGTCTGAGACCTGTGCGTGGGTAATGAGTTGGATGATGGTGATTGATGAGTTGGTGATTTATTGATTCTCTAATATTCTTGTGTCTCTGTTTATTCTGTTTTTACCAAATCAGGTTCAGTAAATTCTCCGATTTCTTGTCAAACTAAATTGTTGGAACGACATACAACTTAAATTTGCATTCGAATTGATGAAATTACTGTACGAGAGCGAAATGTGGCAACAGTGGGAGCCATGAGTCATCATCAACCTGTGAGTCATACTTTTCTTTTTGCATTTTGGCGAATGCATTCACATACTAAAAATGTATGGGCGACTTGAGTAGCCTAATTCCTTTTTTAGAAAATCACATTTTATACTAATCCACCTTCAGCACACTTTCCATTATTCCATTAAAATTACTTGAGCTCAACCTCTCGCATTCTAAATTCGAAATTAAGAAACACAAATTGGGGCTCTTACTGAGTAATCCTACATCAACTTATAATGAATAGTTCTAAGTAGTTCTTTTATCAAATTTCTGGGTTGTTTTACCTACAGTGACTATATGAGAGGTAAGAAATATAGCCCTATATACTACAGTATAATTATAGCCTTTTTAAAGTCCGTGTAGTTCAAACACTGTAATGGAACGATAAAATTGTCAATATACTTGCACTTGAATTAACAATCTATTTTTTATTTAAAAAAACATTAGGTCTCACAGAAGTACCGTATCAATAAAATACTATACCCTCCAGAATATTATCCTATCCTCCCCAATTCCCACTAGTCACCATGCATCAACAGAATTACAACAGTTGAGGCTTTAAATTAATCTGAACACTATCATTGTAGGTTGTGGGTAGCCTACACTAAAAAACCTTTATCAATTTAATACTTTTTATATATATTTCGATATTTTCTTAACCATTCTGGCAGCGGTATCTTATTATAAATTCACGACCAAAATATAACTAGGTTTATTTTTGAATATATTGTGACTCACTATAAATCATAAGTTGCTTGGTGGCGTGTATTATAATCATGCACTTGAAGTTTCTGTTTCATATTTAACATGTACATTACCTCAAACTCATTCAAGCAGAGTACAGGAGACCAAGTCTATTAATAATAACCTACATCAATCTAACCTATTTGCTCTTTCGAGACACCCAATTGCATTTTTGTCAATCTTCAACACTCTATCCAAGTTTTGTTTTATGTGCTTCACTATAAGACCATGCTATGCTGTAAAAAGTAGCTTTCAACCTGTCAAGCTGAATGTCACTGGCTTTTTTTTGTCTCCGAAATTACAAAACGAAATTTAATGTTTTCCATTCTTGGATTTCTTCTTCAATACCGATCTTCGTTGTTGATATCAACTTTTTTTTGTAAATTTGACTCACATTCGGCCGAACGTTTTCGAGGTATTCCTCGAAATGTTTGTACTGGTAATGTTTTCCATTAAATGAAGGAAATTTGAAACTGCTCCATCAATAAATAATACAACCACAAAATTATTAATCATTAAGATTATGGTATAAATAATACTCATCAGACTCTGAAACAAGCCAGCTTTCTCGAACACCAGTTTAAAGAGTAATGTTCGAACTTATATGCCTAGCGTTCATTAATTATTCCATAGTTACTAGTCGGTTGGGATGGGAACATTATCACAAGCTGAGTACTGGCTAAAGCCATCTCTCGGTCGACCGCAGACCAATGAAGAATGGAAGGTCACTTTCTGGATATATTAGGATATGTTTATAGATATATATTATGGGCGCGAGAATCTTTAGCCTAGTTAGCTGTGCGACACAGCCATAAATTATCGCATTAAACTCTCTGGGGGGAATGCGGGGCATGCTCGGTCTAGGTCCTCTTAACATATCAAAAGGGACCGCAACTCGGTTCAACGAACTACACTACTGCCCAGTTTATAGTACTGTATCTTCTTGATGCGCGCGACTGAAAAAGATATTAAAATGGGGAGAAAAATACCCGCGATATTGTTGGGTTGGTGGGGAGGGGACACCCAACATCTGTTCTGTATCGCGGGATGTGATCTTCCGCTAACGGATTCACCTTTGACCTTGCGAATCGAACCGTTTGTGGGAATTTAAACGCGTATCCCTCTACAAACCCCCCCCCCCCACAGGGGTTTCATTGTCCCCTCCACCATGACATCATTCTTGTTGCACGCTTCCGCAAAGTTTCTATATAGTACGGTACAAAGTTTCTGTAATAAGCGGAAAGTTTCTATGCATTACAACGCTTCTGTAATGGGTGGAACGTTTTTATAGATTGCAAAGTTTCTGTAATAAATGAAAAGTTTCTAATTTCTATGAAGAACAAAGTTTCTGTTATAAGTGGGACGTTTTTATAATGCACAAAGTTTTTTAAAAAGGACAAAGCTTCTATATAGTACCAAGTTTTTATAATAATAAATGGACGACTGATTTTCCAACACCCTCACCAGAGAGCGCACTGTGTATTAGATACGGGAAAATGCAGGAGACCGCCGTAGTTTGGTGGTTAGTAACTTAGTACACCTCTACTACTGGTTCTCACTAAATCACTTGGTGAGCTGTGGCGATGAAAGAGATTTATTCTGCAATAGTGTATGGCCGTTGATGGTTTATGAAACTGCATTTATTACACTTCATTGACTTTCTTTGTATTGGCGAAGGTGATATTGTGGAAGATATCCATAATGAATAATAAGACGAAGTTGTCACAACCACTTTTATTAAAAATAGTGAGATACTAGTTTTGGCTGTTACACCATTATCAATCTCAAACAAACCCATCCAACAAGTTTTTATTTGTTTTTTTTTTATCGTGAACATGACTATTCTAAGACATACAAAACAATGCAGACAATACACAACAATACAATAATATCAACAAAGCAAAAATACTAAACGCAAAGAAATAAACGATTCCCGTCTGAGATTGTTTCTGTTTGAGATTGGTGTAACAACCGAAACTAGTATCTCACTATTTTTAATAAATGTGGCTGTGACAACTTATTATGACGTGTGATTACACAACTTACTGTGACGTCTTATTATTCATAACACTTCATTGATATTGTTAGGTGGAAGTCACAATGACCCCGCCAACATATAGAACGTCAAAGAATTTTTTGTGCAACTCTGTATCTGATTTATTATAGTAAATGATTTTAAAATTTCATTTTTTAACACAGCTTGCGTAGATGTGTAGTATATCGGACGTGTTTCAGGACCTGAGTTCCATCATTAGCGAATACAGAATTTGAAGGTGTGGGAGATGTCCTGGAACGCGTCCGATACTACTCACAAATTAATTAAAGCTCTGTAAATTTAAGTTTATAATCATTTACCTTTTCAATTTAATTAGACTATAATCAATAATTACCAACAGTTTACGTTAGGATGACAAGCACAGAACAATTTCAATTTCTACTCGTTTTTATAATAGCATATTATGCACATTTTCAATGTCATTTGAAGCAATTGCATATAACTTGGAGTCCCGTAAGTTATTGTACAGTAGAGGTAATTGAGATAAGTAGAGTAATTAGTAGAGATTAGTAGAGTACTTTCGTGGTGGGACAGTGGGAGGGAATATGTGTCAAGGAAATAGTGTAGGGAAATTTCGAGAAATTTGTGTGGGGAAATAGTGAAAATAGTAACTTTTTATGGTAAATTCAACGACTTACAGTCAATCTTGATTGAGAATAAATAATATTTTTATTCACTTTTGGCCAAACGACGTTTTTGAGTCATGGAGACTAATTGAAATTCACTGCAAGTCGTTGAATTTACCATAAAAAGTTAATCACAAATTAATTTGAAGTAACTGACAAATATACAGAAACAGAATTATTAACTTCGAATTCCCGGTGGTGACTGATATTTATGTACAGTAGCATTCATCGATTTCCATCAGCTATTCAATATTGTTGTCAAAGTTAAATCCGTCATTGCGGGAGTCTTCAGTATAAATTAATAGCATTTTGAGGAATTCGAAATCAATAAATTCTAAAAAAGTTAATATTAAGAACGCAGATCGTTAGGGAACAAGAAATCCAGGAGTGAAAATAGTGTAGTGAATAAAATAAGTTTCGGAAGGAAAGCAATACAGCAGCTAGGACCATTCATGATGTTTTATTTAGATATTCATTATTATGATAAGAAGTGGCGTAATTTTTGTTTGAATTTATGAATGTTCTATTATGTATTGTTGACAATAAATAAAATTGAATTGAATAGTCGTCCGTGGACTGACAACTCGCGCATGTGCAGACGGCTCTAGTCACCACTTCACACCTTACTCTGTCTACTTCAATTTCCTCCACCAGACTGAAGTAGTCTGTGGAAATTTGATGGAACTGAAAACGTGTGGGTCAAGGAGACTAATGTGGAAGGGAATAGTGATCAGTCAAGATTATTAAATTCCTGAGTCCTTCATCAGGTAGCTGCGTCATCAAAAAGTGTGTCATCATCATTAATTAGGTGTGAGGAGATGCAATTTTTTCGAAAACGCATCTTTCCGTCGGATGCATTCGTGATCATGCAACGGTACAAAAAAACCATGTGTGCACCAGGCTCGATGCGGCACGGTTTGGTGTTTAATCGGTCCTCCGACACCTCCTTCCCCCTTCCGGTGACTCCAACTCCCCAATTCACGAACCCCATAAATTGTTATCCTCCGAGATTCGATCCTCCGATTCAAAGCGTAACGCGGTTACCTTTTAGCTCAATTCACGCCCGCATAAATCCCTTATCGGGTCCAACAATCTCTGCCTCCTTCCTACTTGCTCGCAATTTCTCTTTCTCTCCTCTTCTTTCTACTTTTCTTCCTCTTTCTCTCACTTACCGAACAATGAGAACTGCCTTATCGGTGACTTAGATCATCGTTATTCATCTCTGTATTCACCCACAGTACAGTTTCCAGCTCTCCTATAATACATCCACATAATAAATTTGAGAAAAAGCGACGGTTCTCTCGTTCAGTTATTATTTTTGACCAGTTAGTATTTATTTGTGGGAAGGATGTGGCATTTGTGTATAACATAGCTGTAAATGTCTCAGTTCTATAACCCATGACTGTATTATTGTGGCAATAAATTTAATGTATTTATTGCATATCTTATTCGTTTATCTATCTCCTTTCACAGGCATATGCGTAACGAAAGAAGTTTAGTCAACCTTTTAGGACCTATAGTTGTTTCTAATAGGATTATTAATTCAACAGTAATAAATTTATTAATTAAAATGCTTTTAATTGAGTAGACCAACCTGATTGCATGTATTTGAAGAGTTTAGAAGACCATGATATTTTTCAATTAATTTTGATAGAAGAAGAACGAAGAACCTCTCATGGATTAGTCACAGAGCCTTTCAGGCTTTGTTCTTACAGACTAAAATTATTGCCACTTTCCTGATCAGGCAAAATATGGCACCGGAAAATTTAGAATTTCGCGAGCTCTATCTTTCCCCTGAGAATAAAATTCTCTTATAGCATTTCTTTTTGAATTTCGAAAATTAAATAAAAACATTTTCTAAATATAATACTTATGATGTACAGTGTCTACTTCAGGTACTCCTCATTTGGTCACTAAATTATTAATGACCAACTCATAATTAAAACTCAAACTTTGTCTGAAGTCCTCCTCCATCAATGATCATTGTTGAAAATAGTTCTTCATGACCATTGCTCATCAATAAATAAATGGTTGAGTTATTCATCTTCTAATGGAGAATTATTGACCTTCTAAAAGTGAATTATTGTTAACTATTTAAGTGAATTCAACGACTTGCAGTCAATTTTTTTTTAGAATAAGTAGAATTTACTTACTTTGTAGGCCGAACGTTTTCGAATCTTGGAGATCCATTTTCAGAGGCCTCTACTTATTCTTAATAAAAATATTTGACTGCAAGTCGTTGGATTCACTTAAAAAATTAATATTAACAACGCAGTTCGTCATGGAACAAGAAATCCAGGAATAAAAAGTAAATTCGTATGGCTTTTCGTGGTGGGGAGACCCTTACGGGTAATCCAGGAATTGAATAACTGTAATGACGGAATAGAATATAGGCTGTCTAAATACGATTATATAAATGTACTCCATACTTGCTCATGGAGTTGAACAACTCACCATGTAAAAACTATGTAAATATGAATGATATTAACCAAAATCTTGACGTACATGATTATAATACAAGAAGCCGAGGAGATTATCACTTGGTGAGTCACAATAGTAGCTTATTCAAACAAAAACCTAGTTATATTGGTAGGAAATTCTACAATAAGCTACCGCAGTTTTTAAAGAGTCTTGAAAATATAGAAATATCTAAAAAAAACAATTGAAAAAATATGTAGTTGATAAAGCTTTTTATAGTGAACAAGAGTTCCTTTCACATCAAAATTAAGCCTCACCTCAACTAATTTATATAGTAATTAATTATGGTATCTAGTGTATATGACTAATGTTAATCTGACTTGTCTTATACTCCTTAACTGGAGTCTCCAAGACGTAATCTACAAAAAAAAAAAAACATTTATGATCATTGTTGATGAAGTATTTGGTCATGAAGTTTTTCCTTCTTCACATCAACAATCATTGTTAAAAATAGTTGTTATGTAGCGTATTTGCTCATGAAGTTACTACTATAAATGACTGTTGACGAGTGTGAGCACTGAGCAGATGCTAATCGTTTTGCGGCCCACCACTTTGCTTCAAAATCATCCCAACAGCAGACAAAAGTCAACAAGCTGCTGTCACATCTAATTAATTAACAACGGCAACAAAAATGCGATGACGTCACAGATGGGGTTGAAGGAAGAAGCGTAGCAGTGGAAATAATCGTGAGACGTTGTCTGGTTCACATTAAAAAATAGGAGAAAAACGCCGTCAATAATAATTGTCAGCTGTCCTCGGTGCCTCTATTTAAATTTTCACACGATAAATGTTCCTTGCTCTCAAACACTGACAGTGTCATAATGTTGAACGTCGTTAGGAGCAGATGCATGCCAGGATAATAAAATATTGTGGCATTTTCAACTCTTCAAATGCTTGCAATTGAATTAGTCTGTCTTGCCTTTAATGTAATCTCATTATGCCTGGCTGAAAAATCTTGCATACAAAATATGATATGTAAACAGAATGTTTGGAAAAGAACACACTAGTTTTAAGTATAAATGAATTTTTAGTGAAATTAATGAGAAACGACATCAATGATTATTACATACAATGTAAGAGAGTACCTTCAAGGTTTGTTGGTAGACTTCAACGTGGGATCCATTTGTTGCCCTGCACACGTTGAGATGATATTTGACTTCTCGCCATGTATTCATCAACATATCAGCACGCATATGGTTATTGTAATGAGGTGGGCGCCATCTTGTTGGGAAAACACAAGCCCTTTTTCAGCAAAAAAGACACGTTCTCTGCTATAAAATCACTTCCCGGTGGTTCGGAACCCACCTAAAACTGTAGGTCAAACTCATCAATCACAATCATCCAACTCATTACCCTCGCACAGGTCTCAGACCTATGTGGGCTTCGTCCTCAAAAAAAAGACATACTTTGTCAATAATGTCGTAATAAATGTCCCCGTACAGATTCTATGACACATTAAAACTAGGGAGTTATTTTTCAAGCACCCTACCCTGTATTATGCCTCAATGGAGCTGCAATTTAATTTCATTATTGAATATTCATAATTAATGTACTCTATTTTTTTATGAGGAAAACATGATTTTTAATTTGCTATTTTAGATCAAATCAGCTGGAATTATATATCGTTAAAAATATAAGACAAAAGGATAGAACGTCTAATTCATGTGAAAGATAAAGGTTGCCCTATTTTTTTTTTTTTTTAATTTATTTTTATTTGCTAGTGATACCCACATGCCAGGCTGAATGGGATTGAACCTTATGACTGCCGGAGTAGCAGGTGAAGCTTTCGAGACTCAGCCTTGTCTTTCTAGTGGTATCTTGAAAATCATGAAGGATATGGGCCGTGCATTATAAAATGCAAACCTGAAGAGAGGAATGGAACATATCAGATAAGATTGAGGATATGCCTATTGTATTTATTTAAACCCAATCCTAGGATTAAACCACAGACGATTTTATAGTAGGCCTACTCAACTATAGTAATTATTACTTCCCATTCTCTCTGGCTGAACTCAAGAAGAAGAGATGATTAGCTCAAATTTGCAAATGATCAATATCTGAATATTCCTGTATCGTTGGTACATTAGATTCATGTAGGCCGTTGTTCAAGACACTTGACCTCCTAACTGTACCCTGCTTATATGTGTATGAAGCTACTTTATATGTAAAATGAGTGATAGGCCTATTAACCAAAATCTTGACGTACACGATTATATTACAAGAAGCCGAGGAGATTATCACTTGGTGAGTCACAATAGTAGCTTATTCAAACAAAAACCTAGTTATATTGGTAGGAAACTCTACAAGCTACCGCAGTTTTTAAAGAGTCTTGAAAATATAGAAATATTTAAAAAATATTTAGTTGATAAAAGTTTTTTAGTGTACAAGAGTTCCTTTCACATCTAAATTAAACCTCACCTCAACTAATTGAAGTAATTAATTATGGTATCTAGTGTATAATATTGTTGATCTGACTTGTCTTATACTCCTTAACTGGAGTCTCCAAATCGTAATCTACAAAAAAACATTAATCATTTTTATAATATAACATAATTATTTATTTGAATAAATGAAGAAGGCTATTGCTGAACCAATAATTGATTTTAATATTAAGATATACCACCATATGTAAATTGATATTTATTTATTATTTAATTCAATTTTTTTAATTTTCCCACAGTATGGCACTCAACTTATTTGAAAGACTTATTTTGTGCTGCACCCTTTTTCTAACAGATCGTGAACTTATTTATTAAAATATAGATAGAGTCTTATAGTATGGATTATACAGTATATAATAATTAATTATGAGCACTGCATAGGCTATTATGTAGATGGGTTTGGGTACATATTTTAATTGAATAATATCCTCTGCAATAATGAGCAATTAATGACTTTCTTGTACAGTACAATAAAAATGATAAATGCGACCTGCGAACGTCATCCCACTCTTGTCTCGCTCTCGGACCAAACTCAGAGGCGAAGTGTTGCCATTGGACTATTCCATTAGGAAGCCCAGCTCTTATTTTTGCTCTTTTGAAACCTGTGAAGTAACACATAAATTGAACGCTGGATGCCAAAAACGTAGCACAGCTGTTACTGAGGCGTGGGATTGAACATTGAAGTTGTCAACGCGGCGTGAGTTTTTCCACGAACAGGTATGACCTTGAACAAGGTCGATGTGTTATAGGAAACTGCAAACCAGTCTCTGGCCTGGCCTGGACCTTTCTCACTACCTTCTTTGAATGACACATCCTGGACATTTCCGTGAATTACTTTTGAAGTTTTTTCTAGTTGGTTTTGAAGAAAATCGCAATTTTCCAATTTCTTCCTGTTCTGTTCAATTTGCTAGGGTCGAGCATTTGGGGGGGGTGGGTAATGATATTTGAACAACCCCAATGATATTTGAACATCCCCCTGGAATTTGAACATAACAGAGAGAGGGGGAGGAGAAAGATAAGAAACTGGAATTTAAACTGAGCAGAAAAGATAAAAATTGGTAAATTTCGAAGTTTTATGTGTTTTGAAATTTGCAATTCAACAATATTTTCTGTTCTGTTTAATGTGGCTAGGGGTGAAAATTTGGGGATAAGAATATATATTTCCTTGAAATTGCCAAAAAACTGTTTGCGTATTACTTATGGGATGTGAGGAAATATTTTTGCAAATGTTATTACCCTATATACGTACTATATACAGTACTTTTAGTTTGTATAACTATTCAATAAAAAATATTGGTTCGCACAAAAATACTGCTAACAATACAACACAATTCTTTTTTTTTGAGGATGAAGCCCACATAAGTCTTAGACCTGTGCGTGGGTAATGAGTTGAATGATGGTGATTGATGAGTTGGAACTACAGTATTAGGTGGGTTCCGAACCACCGGGAAGTGATTTTACAGCAGAGAACAGTGTCTTTTTTGCTGGCCAATCTAATCGGTCACCGTTACAAACAGGTCCTATGAGAATGCAGCTTACCTCTATCTGATTGAACAGATACCTGCTATTGCTCGCGGCTATCACTTCCTCAAGTAATGAGTTAGTCTTTTCGTTGTCAAGTGCGGATAAAGTTGCAATCGATATACTTCATAGATATAAGTTGCCAATTATTACAAATTCCAAGGGAATCTCACTTCCCTAATGATATTGTTGAGTAATAATACTAATAATCACACTTGTTGAGTTAACAGATTAATTCAAGAAATGCTCCTGGAGAGATCTGGTAGTTAGTGCTCCTACCTAGTAACCCATAAGTCTCTTGTTTAGCTTCCCGCGTGGAAATTTCACTTTCATTATTCAACCTGAGTTTGTTAAAAAAAAATTAGAGAAGAAAAATTCAGGAATTGTGTGTTTGGGGGAATTAATTGTGTCTAGCTGTGAATGTGCTTGAATCTCAGGTGACTGGGGGAAATTTTAAAAGTCAAGTTTACAACCTATATTGGATTTAACTGGCCTAAAAACAATAAGATCCTCACAAGTTAGTTTGAAGTGACTGACAATTGAATAAACTGACAAATATACATAAACAGAATTTATTTTTGTACAGTAGCATTCATCGTTTCCCATCAGCTGTTCAATGATGTTGTCAATATCCGCCATTGCGGAAGTCTTCAGTATAAAGTAATAGCAATTAAAGGAATTCGAAATTAATAAATTCTGTTTAATAAGATCCTATTGAACATTTGAGAAAATGCTTCAAGTAAATTATTTAAAAATAGGAATGAGGTTAGCATTTAATGTAAGATCCAGAGGTTTTACTAGTCGAACGATCCGTTGTTGTCTGTTAAGACAGGACAATATTAACTAGAATAATTCTATAAACAATTAAAATTCAAAAACAAACAATTAAAATTAACAAATTAAATTAACAAACAACAATTAAAATTCAATTTATAAACAAATAATTCATTTAACAATTATTGTTAAAAGTAGTTATTTTTTATTTGATGAATTGTCTGTCTTTCATGAAGTACGACTAATTTAAATAGAGTTTTAAAAGGCTCTACTGTTATTGTAGCTTTGTACTTCGTACGGTCCGACCCTAAGGGTGTTTGCACAGAGGAGGCTCAATACTCCAATATTCAATGATAATCATCATCGCAAAATCAAACACATGGTGTGAAATGGTGGTATTCACGGAGCTACAATGTGCCATACACAATTCCACAGCACGTGTTTGGCTTTGCAATGGTGATTATCATCGAGTATTGGATACTACACTGTGCAAGCTCTCTGATATAGTGACTCTGATTGCTGATTGTATCGGTCCACCAGCCTATTATGTTATTACAAGTATTAAATTCAATCTATGTTCAGTTGATGGATTACTATTAAATATTAAATACTACTATTATTAAATATTACTATTTCGTGCTTTGTTAGCTGATTTTTATTTACACAAATACATTTCCATGTAGTAACAAATCAATAATTTTTCTTGTATTTTTTCCCAGAAGACATTTCCAAAACAAGGTTTCATTTATGGAGATGAACAGAAATAGCTTTATAGACCTTCAAATAGTTTAGGCTAAGAGTTGGCCATTTCGGGAGAAACAGGAGGGTCCTTTGATGATGTTAGTATTTCAAAATCAAAAGAAATCTCTCCGAAAATGCTCATTCCATGCTTCCGGGTAAACATTCCAGGCTGAACTCGTAAATGGCTTTAAAAGCATTTGAGGTATTTTGCTGTTTGGGTTAGAATAGAGATGTCCCATCTGGAGTTCACTGGATGCAGGATTGTATTTTATTTTTGAAGGTCTTTAACTTCAGTTGTAACTTCCCCTATATTTTCCCTTGATACAATAAATATTTATTTACAATATACTGTTTTAATTACAAATTTATTCTTTTGATTAATCTGATAAAAGTGAGGGGTCAACGGACAAGCGTAAACATGAAACAAGCTTAGAATGGATTCAAATGGGATTATTGCCGCACTATAATGAGTCACAATAGTAGCTTATTCAAATAAAAGCCTAGTTATATTGGTAGGAAACTCTACAACAAGCTACCGCAATTTTTAAAGAGTCTTTAAAAAAAGGAATATTTAAAAAACAATTGAAAAATATTTAGTTGATAAAGCTTTTTATAGAGTATTTAGAGCTCCTTTCATATCAAAATTAAGCCTTATCTCAACTAATTGTTATAGTAATAATTATGGTATCTAGTGTACAGGTTATATAATTATACAGGTACCTGTATAATTGTTGATCTGACTTGTCTTATACTTATACTGGAGTATATATATTATACTGTAGACGTAATCTACAAAAAATTTTTTTTATAAATTTCATCCCCCCCCACAGAAAGCACTAGGTAGAATTCACGTTGATCCATGAAGTAGGTTGAAAATATAGAAATATTTTAAAAACAATTGAAAAAAATATTTAGTTGATAAAACTTTTCATAATGTACAAGAGCTCCTTTCACATCCAAAATTAAGCCTCACCTCAACTAATTGATATAGTATTTATGGTAACTAGTGTGTAAGAGTATAACATTGTATAATTGTTGATCTGACTTGTCTTGTATTCAACTGGAGTCTCCAAGACGTAATCTACAAAAAAAAAAAATAATAATTTCTGTCTCTGTATAATTTCAATCTTTTTTGAGTCACCTGCTCCGGTCCTGACAAACTAGCCAACACTAGTTGGTCTTGTTTTCCTTATTTACATTTTACTGTCATTCGATTCCAAATTTATTGAAGGATCCGTTAGGATTATAATAAAATTTTATAGTTATTGAAAGCTTCAAAGCAATCTTACCGTTATCTGGTGTCAACTGTCTACTATCAAAACAACTTTAAAAAGTTTATCATTATGTGAAATGAGAATTAATAGGCGAGAAAGGCTGTCTATTAAGGAAGGGAACGACACCTCGATTATATGACGTTTTTATCTTAATTCAATTATTATTCAATCGTGCCATCAAACTCTTTCCGATTAGCTTCTTACCTCATCCATTTTATTTTTCTCTGTCTCATTTGAACTACTGTATCAACCCGTACTTTTCACTCACACACATCCAACAGCATTTGAGTTTTGTTTCAGTCACTTCGCTTTCACCAGGCGACATCTTGTCTTTTTTAAAAAAAAGATAGACACACTAATTACAGATTCGAAACGACTGTGTGAAATGGAAAGAATCTATTCAATGAGGTATTTATTAAAAATCCAGTTGAAGACCATTGACACTTTCAATGTTTATAAATTATCCGGCCTTCTCACATTCAACTCTTATTCCTAAACTATCCAATTTCTCTTCATGCTACCTTTGCCTGTAGAAACGATTAATGTATCGCTGTGAATCGGTCTGGACATTGCACCTGTCTAAAAGGAACCGATGTCACTTTTCCGATACATGTTCCATGGATTCTTTGTCGGTGTTTGTCCTATTATCAATGCATGTCTATAGGGATAGAAAGGAAGATATTTAGACACGTATAGAACGTGTTTCCTGTGTCGCCTACTTAGGAGTCCTTCCTGGAGTATCTATCCATTTGAAAGAAACGCGGCCTGTCTGACAAATGCCTGTTCATTAGAATGGCAGTTGTCTCTATTTCTCTACAGCATTGATAAGTCAGATGGACAAGTTTGAAGCTGTGAAGCAAAGACTTTATTTTTTCCAAAAAAAGTAGGTACCTACCCCATTATCCGATAATCTTTTTATTTTTTTTAAATTTGTCATTCTCTACTTATGTAGCCTAATTCTCTACTTATGTAGCCTAATTCAGAATTTTTCATTTCTTTTCTGTTGATATCTTCTGTATTTTCTTATTGTATTGCTACGGATTCTAATGGCTAAAATAAGGCTGGCTACACTAAAGTTTACACTTGCACTTTATTTACACAAATTAGTCTATTTACACACACTAATTGTAAGCTCAATTAATAAAGAAAAACAGATCAACAAATGACATGCTAATACTTATTTTCAGTAATTATTTACAAGAATTAATGAATAATTAATTACATGCTGATCAATAATAAAAGAAACAAGAGTCCAATAAACTGTACAATAATGTAGAAAGAAATGATAAAAATTGCAACTAATCACTTACAAAACACAGTCCAATTCGTTATTTGACAGTCCCAAATATTAGTAAACTATTAGTAAGCTGCACAAACAGTAAACACTTGTCTCTGCACTTGACACTGGAATCGAGCACTGTTTACTCATCAACACTGGATTGTCTCCCTCATGAGATCTGTAACACAATCTGTCACGCGGGTTTGTAAACTAACTGTCACGCAAGCTTTTGTAAGACTCAACTCTATGGTTCATGTGAGCTCCTTTATATATGAGATAGTTGTCATAATTCCAAGAACTAGCATCTTCTAGAATCTAGATGATTCAAGGATACCGTGGAAGGTCACAGAATATAGTAAAACATGACCTCGATTGTTCAGGAAGTTTATAGAATTCTCGAGAAACTCAATTGAGTGCAAGGGACACAGATATAAAGAATAGGAGTGAGAAAGACATCTAACGAGAGAGAATGAGATGAATCAGATTGCAAGCCACCTTTGTCCATGAAAACAATGGAACGATGTAAATAGAACAAGTGCGTAAATAACTGCTTTGTTTGCTTTTGTAACAGTATTATCATTGTTATTATTATAATATTTATGTCCCTTTAAATTTTTGTTGAACATCTCAATAATGTGCAGTAGTTTCAATTTTTACTTTTAATATTTTGTCCTAAATATGTATAGCAGTCACTGCGGTAAATCGCCGAATCCAAGAGTTTATTTTGACTGTTTTATGTTTTTAAAATTTTGCTAGCCATCACATCGCTAGAAGTTCCATAATATTCTTTATATCTCATTATTTGTAGAAATTGAATGGAAAAATTAAAATTTACTTACTAACATGTAGATTTTTTAAATATAGGCATAATCGGACGAGGGCTGCAAATTCAGCTCTACCCTCCTACGATTTTCCTAAATCCGGTCCAGTATATAATTATGTATGCTGTAACTAAAATATTTCAATAATTCAGCTATCCAATCGAACATTGGAAAAGTATTTCCAAAGTTTAAGGGAGTGAAGGCGTGAAGCCGGGGCGAAGATTGGAACGATCGTGATGCTCATTCCCGAGCGCTCGGAAGAGCAAAAAATAACATGACATTATCTGCTTTATTATCACTTAGTTGGTAGATAGAAACACACCTAAAACTGTAGGTCCATCCATAACATTATTATCACCCACTCATGCCTCGAACTCATGTGGACACCATCAGCACGAAAAATCACATTTTCAACTCAAACTGCAAGGATATTGGACTTCTATTGTTCCACAATGGTCTCCGTTGTTAAAGTTAACTTTTATGGTAAATTCAACGACTTGCAGTCAATTTTAGTAGAAATGTTGAAAATGAATCTCCACGATTCGAAAACGTTTCAGCCTTTCGTGATTATAAATATTATTTATTGTCAATCAGTGGCGTACCGACAATGGAGCGAGTGGAGCAGTCGCTCCAGGGCGCAAGGCTCTGAGGGGCGCACCGTTCTTGAGAGAAAAATGCCTTTTACTTACAAAAAATGTGAAAATTGCCTTTTACTTACAAAAAATGTATCACTATAATGATGGCCAAAAGGGTAAAATGCAGCACAATTTTAAAAACCGTATGTATACATCGCTGCGCATTACTAAAAGGAACATTCATGTCAAATTTAAAAGAAATCGGTTCACGCGTTCAGCCGTAAATGCGTTACAAACAGACAGAATGCGAAACGGTCGAGGGTCGAGTCAAAAGTAGCAAATAGTCGAAAGTAGCAAAGCCAAAACAATTTATATTGGGTATAACAATTTGGGTATAACAGAAGGAATAACAATTTCAAGTAATTGAATAAAGACTATGAATTTATTCTGGAAAAATAAATCACTAGAAGTTGAATGGTTTTTATATTAACAAGAACAGGACTGAAATACTTCACTTTTGAATCCTATTTCCAAAGAAAATTTCTACAGGAATAACTTGCATTCTAAAAAAATAACTGTAAATAAATTTATAGAAAAGTGAAAAAATCAGCAACAAGCTGTTTGGAATTTGATAAAAGTAGAATCTGGTCTGGCGAAAATTCTCATCTCTGACAAATACGGCGTAGTTAGAGGCGGGAAAAAAGCGGCTGATTCATTAAATGACCACTATAATAATATCAGCCCAATCGGGTGGTTGAGTGACTTAATTTTTATTTTGGGGAGGGGGGGGGCATCATAAGACACTTCCGCTCCAGGGCGCTTGAAACCTCGGTACGCCACTGTTGTCAATTAAAATTGACTGCAAGTCGTTGAATTTACCATAAAAAGTTAAACGAGTGGCATTATCACTTGAGTAAAGTTATTAAAATTGTTATTTGAAAGTGTAAATATCAACAATGATTCAATACATGTACATTCAATTACATTAATCTCAACATCAGTTCACGAGGGTCACATGACATTTAGACCATACAGGTGCATGGAAATGGTCAGCAATACAATCATGTTGATCAGAATAATGCAGTGCATAAAATGCATCGATGTACCGCTGATAAGAGATGCACTTGTACATGGAGCTACACGTGTTGTCATTGTATTGTGTGCAAATTCGCTTTGCCCATGGGCATCAAGCACCATGACCCCTTCTAACGGTGGTTTCATCCAATTATTTCAAATGTGGTTTTCATGATATTTTTGATTAGGTCCAAGGGCGGATTAAAGGGGGGGGCGGAGGGGGCGACCGCCCCCCCGAGGGCTTGCACATTTTAAAAAATTAAAAAGGGTACAAGCACCGTGAATCTGTCTGTAACACTTGTGACATGCACACGGTTAAATTTTAATTGTCCCGCCACAGACGGAATACCTCCAACTTGTCTTACCACTCCGCCTCCGCCGGCCGGGAATTAACAAATGTAAGCCTTATTTTCTATATTACCTTTACTTTATCTTTAACTGTTGACATAATTTAAATTCAATGACGAATTAACAAATGACAGAGAATGAAGGAAATCTTATATCAAGTGAAATTAGTTTGAATAAGATTAATCTTTTATAGAATAGGTACCCTAGGGGCATATAAATCTCTGTTTGTTTTTGACCTAATACATATTTATTGTAGTACTGGTATTATGAAACATGAAAGAATGTTGAGATTAATTTAAATAGGTCTAAAAATCATCACGATCACGAATAAATTGCTTAGACTCAGTTCATTTCTCTGTAAATTTTGATAAAAATTAAGCTTGCAAAGCAATTTTTGTTCAAGACATATTGTATTGTATAAAAAAATTTGTATTCCTAATTCCACATGAATATACAGAAATAAACTACTCTTGCTAGGGGAAATTTGATTGTTCTTAAACACGAAAGAATTATATTTCTACTACATTTCAAGTGCTAGAATGGTGTAAAATGCGGTTAAAGGCTACTAAATTTCAAAAAATTTCATTCCATACCCCCCCCCCCCCCCGACCAACTGGTATTTTTGGGGTATGTCGCCCCCTCCCATAAAAATTCATTAATCCGCCACTGATTAGGTCAACCTTATAATACCATTTCCCACACAACTAAGGTTATTTAATTTCATTTGAATTGTATTATTGTCAGAAATTAATAATGAATTGATCATTTAGATGGATGGTAAAAACAAAAATTGATAAATAAATCAAAGGAAGGATGAAGGAGGTGCAGAAACATTGATTTTTCAAAATGAGCTGACAGGAAAAAGGAAAATTATTATTCAACTCATACGGTTGTCATTGCGACTACTAGCAGATACTCAAGATACAAGATTAAAGTTTTATTATATATGGATTAATATTATATATGGAAACAAGATGTATGGATTATCAACATCAAAATTAAAGGCATTTTTGAAAAGATAAATAAAATATTCATGAATTTTAGGAAAGTGATAGCCGTGAACCGCAGCAGATATCTGTTCAGATAGAGATAAGCTAGGAACTCCTGGGCCCTCTTTAAAAACTTAAAAAATCACTAAAAAACAAGTGGAAATTGTGACTTACATTATGGCGTGACGGCCGTTTCGCTCTGTTGTCAAGAGCATCGTCACTAAAGAGTGACGTCTGACGATGTGGATCGCCTGACGATGCTCTTGACAACAGAGTGAAACGGCCGACACGCCATAACGTGAGTCACAATTTCCACTTAATTTCCACAATTTTAAGCGGAAATTGTGACTCACGTTATGGCGTGACGGCCATTTCATTCTGTTGTCAACAGCATCGTCACTAAAGAATGACGTCTGACGATGCTCTTGACTCTTGACAACAGAGTGAAATGGCCGACACGCCATGACGTGAATCACAATTTCTACTTAGAAGTGTTTTTTTTTTTAGTGCTATGACCTTTAATTTATCTATATTTGTTACCTTTCTCCTCTTGTCATTTTCTCTTATTTATACTAGATGTTTTCTATTAGCAATGTTGCATCCCTAGTATGTGGAAGGCATTATCCACATTCTTCCTCAAACAATAGCATTGAAGAATCATGAATGCGTCTACACAAATGATTCCCACGAGTCCAGTGTGTATGGCGGAATAATTGCAATTGACCAAAGAGTGGATGAAACTCCAAGTCTCCAAGATTCATGGAAAAAGCAGGCGGAGAAGACTGCTCAAAAGGAAAGAAAAAAGAAGTAAAGAAGGACAGTGAATAAGAGGGACAGAATAATAGGAAGACCCTGATCACGCTGGCACTCAATCATGCTTCCATGTTATTGATGCATGCAAGATAAGCACTTGGATGAATACATTTGAAAATACGGAAGAGTTATGCGCATGCGCATGCCCAATTCGTATCCAAACCTTTTCTGGATATCTGTGTGCATCACCTCACCAGTACTAATGGAAAACGATAGCTTACAGTACTGATGCATTCCAACTGTATTTAATTATATTTTCTCAATTCGCATCATAGAGTAATGAAATGCATTTTTTTGAAGGATGAAGCCCACATATTGAGTCTGAGACCCGTGTGTGGGTAATGAATTGGATGATGGTGATGGATGAGTCGGACCTAAAGTTTTAGCTGGGTTCCGAACCACTGGGAAGTGATTTTTCTGGATATCTGTGTGCTAATAAAAAATATTGTATACCAGTACTAATGGAAAACGATATCTTCAAGATTTCTTTGTTTTGCAAAAGGCCTACTGATGCATTTCAACTGAATTTAATTATATTTTCTCAATTCCAATCGTACAGTAATGAAATGCATTTTTTTGAAGGATGAAGCCCACTTTGGTCTGAGACCTGGGAGTTGGATGATGGTGATGGATTAGTCGGACCTGATCCAATCGGTCACCCTTACAGAGAGGGCCCACGAGAGCGTTGCCTATCTAATCTGATTGAAGATACCTGCTACAGCTCACGGTTATCACGGTTAAGCACCTATGGTAATCCGAACTATGCATTTATGCATTCATTATCAAGAATGCTTTATTGTCATACACATTTCAGCATTGACGAAAGTCACTATCACCAACGCATTATACATACAACAAAGTATAAGTCAACATTTGAAAAGGCGAAAAAAGTTGTTATACTAACATATTCCAGTAAATTATGGGCCTGACAGAATAAAATTAAAAGAATTAACAAAATTAAAATTATGACATTCATGATTCTATAATTTATCTGACTTGTCTTATACTCGTTAACTGGAGTCTCCACGTTGTAATAGGAGTATACAATGCAAAATACAATCAGTGTCAAGATACAACAGACTATTAATTGTCCGCAACTGCCTTCTTCACAAAATTCCAACTGAAGAATCCAGATCATAGGTTAGGTCCAATAATCACTGGAAACTTCAATCTGAATTATCTGAATCTCTATTGCCGATTCTTTTTCAGTTGGAGAATATTTATTTAAAATTTAACTTCAAATAATGACGAACTAAAATAAATAAGTATATTAGTCCAAATAATTATTGACATGTATAAGCTTAGGCCAATACAAGACAAAATTTCGACAGCTGCAAATTAAGTAGGCCTATTGTACAAATTGGAATTATTTAGTGATTTAGTGGAATTGACTTTTTGTTTCAATTCACAAAATCAATGCCAGAACATTGCCAAGTCAATGCCAAATCAATGCCAGAACATGTTAATTTGAATACAAACTATAAAAACTTCCAATCAAAATGGATTTTCTCAAAAATGAGAGTAGAGGTCTCCCCATAATACTATTCTTCAAGGAAAGAGTTTCGTTTTAAATGGAGACAAGCAAAGTATTGTCAATTCTACTACCTATTTCATTTTGAAAAGAACCTCATAGTGATTGTCAAAATTCTGTTCTTATTTTTCACAAAACTGCACACCTTTATTTATTTAATACATGAAATTAAAGATACAAAAGGCGCGTTTCTCCCAAAACTATAGGCTTTCTACAGCAAGCGAAATAATATAAAATACAACATTTAAAAAAAACTAATTTTCATAAAAAATTCGTATTTAATGCAGTCTCTTAGGGGTAAGAGAAGTGTTTTACTTCAAACACGTTATTTGAACAAGAAGGTTTTTAACCCCTAAGGTATTTGATTCACAAAATGTTGTATGTGTGACTTTTACAAAAATTGTATCTGAGTAGAGCTAGTATACTTTTAGCGTGCATTCCACACACTTCTAGTTCCGTTATAACTCAACAGAGTTGATCGTGGCCTCATCTTCTGACAATAATTAACCTTCTAGACAACACTAGACATCATTGTACTTGAAAAATCGATAGTCCTTTTCACTCACTGTGATCACTTCTAAACGCCGCTTATTATAGAGCAGCCTTGTTTATTGAGAGGCGCCTGCAATGACGTAATGAAGACATTAATGAAGTTTTAATAGGTGGTTCAAATGAATTATGGTTTTTATGGTGAAGGAGCGGAGGGTCTTGGCCGCAAGCATCAAGAGTCACGTGAATTTTGTATGGGCTTTTCTGGGGAGAAGGAAGAAGAATATGAAGAAGAAAGCCAATAGATAAAGAAGAAAGCCAATAGACGGCCTCTGACCCTTCGTCCATTAATCATCCTTCTCGAAGAACAAACAAAGGACGCATACTTGCTGCACAGCGCTAATTATACTGTAATTAGTCTGTTTATCGTGCACCGACCTCTGTATCATCGCTAACAAATTATTCCTCCAACTGGAAGGGCTGTTATGTGTACTGGTTTAGAGTGTAGGCTTAGGCTATACCTGTGCACGCTTTTGTAATCGAGAAAAGGCTAACGATTTTTGTAGAGAGAGCTATAGAGAATTGAGATAAATTCATGTAGATATAAATTTAGTGAGGATACTGAGAAGAAAGAAGTCAACAGATCTGGTGTAAACTTCCAGTAGTACTCAGTGAAAGGTGAAAGTAGTATAATATATTAACTTATCATGTGAAATTTAACGACTTGCAGTCAAATATTTGTTAAGAATAAGTGTATTATATTAATAAGAAATGTTTATTATAGTAATAAGAAATATAAATATTTATAACAATAATAACTTATTCTTAACAAATATTTGACTGCAAGTCGTTAAATTTCACATGAAAAGTTAATATTAACAACGCAGTTCGTCATGGAACAAGAAATCCAGGAATATAATATATTAGTTTATTGTTGTGTATAAATTAAAGTTAAACGAGGGTAATCTAGTGAAATTCCCCTAGTAAAATAGCTTCAGTTATTATCTGAGAAGTAAACTGATCGTAAGTCTAAGGTATTAGTATCAGTTATAAATTAGATTTAAAAAATGTGAATATAAAGCTAACTACATATTATTTGGGTTGATTTATTTTTTATTGAAAACTGAGAATTGTTTATAAATTTCAATGCACTAGGTTTAGACAAAAATAATGAATGCTGAAGTAAAGTTTATAGACTTATTAAATGAGCTATATCATGTGTGCCTTACTGCACACATTTTCACCAAATATGAGTTAAAAGCAATAACTGTTTCAAAGAAAGAAAACGATACCGTAAAAGAACTTAAAATTATTAATCAATCGGATTGTGGAAGGAAATGAAGGTGGAAGGTGTGATATTCATGAAATAATTGAAAATAGAACACAGAATAACTTGTTAATAAACCAATATGTAATTCGAATCCATTGAAAACTAATCTAAATAACTCCGTAACAATTCAGTGGTTCTCAAACTGTGGTACGCGTACCCCTTGGGGGTACTCTAACATTTTCAGGGGGTACGCGGTGCATGTTAATAAAAAATTAAACCATTTTTTTTCGTTTTGCAATCATGCAAAGTTATTATTTAATAATGAAATCTATATAAATCTAATCTAAATTGAATACTTTGTGTTCGAGTTACTAGCAGGAACCAACAAGGTTTGTATAACTATTTCGTAGAAGTTCAGAGACAAGGTTAATGTTGGGCGTTGGGGACGATTTAAGGTTTTACCTCGAGCCTAGCATTGAGGAACTATATGTTAAGAAGCAAGCTCATCCTTCTCCCTTCTCATTAATTTTTTGTAATGGGTTTCAAATATGTTTCCAAATGTATTTTGTTTTTGATGTAAAAAGGTTTTTTAATTTAACCGTCACCCCCCCCCCCCCCCACTACATCTCCTCGCGGTATATAATAAGGGGGTACGCTAAATTTTAATTTTTCATCAAGGGGTACTGTCCTTGAAAAAGATACCGCTTGTAAACTCGCTTCTGGGCTATACTGGATGAAACTAATTCCTGAAGTGTAACTTGAATATGTGTCAACTGTTTGATCCACAGATGCAGGATTTGAAGGATTTGAGGTGTCCAAATCAATTTGTTTTAGAGGAATAATTATCTCTTGTAGTGTTGTTGAAATATGTAAATATTCATCCTTCATGCTGCACCGAAAGTCAATATCACTTTATAGTTCATTTTCATCGGTGTACAAGTCGATTTCATCTTGCATTTTGTTGTAATTTGTCCAATATCCCTTCACAACACATAGTTTTACATTCAGATCTGTTTATGTAGGATTACCTTCTATTAACCTCTTGGCCCTTGTAAATTGGCCTTTGATTAACGATCTTGCTTTTTTAAGTTTAACTTTTTGTGAAATTTGTGCTGCCTCATCCATTTTTAAACTATCTTTTCTTTTTCCTCGTCGCCAATGTGATAACTAAACTAAAAAACTCCGTAATAAGTAACTAATAAACAGTAACTAAGCTAAACAGGCAGCTGATCAGAATTTGATCAATGTGTTTCAGAAGGGAAAGTACACTATACTATAAATCATAATAATATATAATAGAACAAATTAGAGCTATTAACAAATGATAACTTCTGCACAGGGATCTCAAAGAGTGTGGAAATAAAGGAAATGTCCACTAAATTGACGAAATTTGCTTCAAAAGGACTAATAAAATATGATAATGATTAAAATAATTATGTTACTTATAAAAAGTGAGAATATTCTGCAAAAAATATGTATTGCAAGAAAGTGTGAATAATTATGAATAAATAATTTTGGGTTAGTAAGTGCATATTTGCAAAACGCACAAGTATTATAAAAAAATTATTGGGGGTTGAAAAAAAGCATGTGAAGCTTATATGAAATTCATAGCCAATAAAACAAAAATACGAATACATAAAATTTACCTATTTGATAAGTCAGTTTCCTCTGTAGTAGCTCTAAAGTAGTACTGTATTAGAAATAAATGTAAAATAGTTCAAATAATATAAACATCAGTTCATAATCATTATCATTCAATTAATAATAGTTGAATTGAGTACAGTCTACTGTCAATTGAGTATTGGTCAAATAATACAATGCAGTTCCATTAATAAAACAATTACAATTAATTGAAAAGTTGATATTTGTGACGTTTTCCATGACGATGTACTTGATGAAAAATCGAATATCAAAACTGACACTGTATTTCTGTTTTTAAATTATGGTTTTAACCCACTTATACTGGTGGGATCATCTCACTTCTAAGGAGAAGTGTTCATGAAGGCCAATGAAACTTCTCTTTAGAAGTGAAATGCATTCCTCCATTATAAGTGAGTGAAAATCATAATTTAAAAACAGAAATACAGTGTCATTTTTTATATTAGATTGAAAATTTGATATCCGACTTTAAGTCAACTTCAGAGAGATCAATCATGCAAAGTTATTATTTAATAATGAAATCTATATAAATCTAATCTAAATTGAATACTTTGTGTTCGAGTTACTAGCAGGAACCAACAAGGTTTGTATAACTATTTCGTAGAAGTTCAGAGACAAGGTTAATGTTGGGCGTTGGGGACGATTTAAGGTTTTACCTCGAGCCTAGCATTGAGGAACTATATGTTAAGAAGCAAGCTCATCCTTCTCCCTTCTCATTAATTTTTTGTAATGGGTTTCAAATATGTTTCCAAATGTATTTTGTTTTTGATGTAAAAAGGTTTTTTAATTTAACCGTCACCCCCCCCCCCCACTACATCTCCTCGCGGTATATAATAAGGGGGTACGCTAAATTTTAATTTTTCATCAAGGGGTACTGTCCTTGAAAAAGATACCGCTTGTAAACTCGCTTCTGGGCTATACTGGATGAAACTAATTCCTGAAGTGTAACTTGAATATGTGTCAACTGTTTGATCCACAGATGCAGGATTTGAAGGATTTGAGGTGTCCAAATCAATTTGTTTTAGAGGAATAATTATCTCTTGTAGTGTTGTTGAAATATGTAAATATTCATCCTTCATGCTGCACCGAAAGTCAATATCACTTTATAGTTCATTTTCATCGGTGTACAAGTCGATTTCATCTTGCATTTTGTTGTAATTTGTCCAATATCCCTTCACAACACATAGTTTTACATTCAGATCTGTTTATGTAGGATTACCTTCTATTAACCTCTTGGCCCTTGTAAATTGGCCTTTGATTAACGATCTTGCTTTTTTAAGTTTAACTTTTTGTGAAATTTGTGCTGCCTCATCCATTTTTAAACTATCTTTTCTTTTTCCTCGTCGCCAATGTGATAACTAAACTAAAAAACTCCGTAATAAGTAACTAATAAACAGTAACTAAGCTAAACAGGCAGCTGATCAGAATTTGATCAATGTGTTTCAGAAGGGAAAGTACACTATACTATAAATCATAATAATATATAATAGAACAAATTAGAGCTATTAACAAATGATAACTTCTGCACAGGGATCTCAAAGAGTGTGGAAATAAAGGAAATGTCCACTAAATTGACGAAATTTGCTTCAAAAGGACTAATAAAATATGATAATGATTAAAATAATTATGTTACTTATAAAAAGTGAGAATATTCTGCAAAAAATATGTATTGCAAGAAAGTGTGAATAATTATGAATAAATAATTTTGGGTTAGTAAGTGCATATTTGCAAAACGCACAAGTATTATAAAAAAATTATTGGGGGTTGAAAAAAAGCATGTGAAGCTTATATGAAATTCATAGCCAATAAAACAAAAATACGAATACATAAAATTTACCTATTTGATAAGTCAGTTTCCTCTGTAGTAGCTCTAAAGTAGTACTGTATTAGAAATAAATGTAAAATAGTTCAAATAATATAAACATCAGTTCATAATCATTATCATTCAATTAATAATAGTTGAATTGAGTACAGTCTACTGTCAATTGAGTATTGGTCAAATAATACAATGCAGTTCCATTAATAAAACAATTACAATTAATTGAAAAGTTGATATTTGTGACGTTTTCCATGACGATGTACTTGATGAAAAATCGAATATCAAAACTGACACTGTATTTCTGTTTTTAAATTATGGTTTTAACCCACTTATACTGGTGGGATCATCTCACTTCTAAGGAGAAGTGTTCATGAAGGCCAATGAAACTTCTCTTTAGAAGTGAAATGCATTCCTCCATTATAAGTGAGTGAAAATCATAATTTAAAAACAGAAATACAGTGTCATTTTTTATATTAGATTGAAAATTTGATATCCGACTTTAAGTCAACTTCAGAGATTTGAGAGTATTTTTGTCAACGAATCTCAACAAAACCGTATTTTGACAGTTGTACCATATTTAGTGAACAATGAAAAACGGATCGACCTTGTAGCTGTATCATATACGCTTTTCTCAGTGTTCTTGTGGTGTGTACAATGACAATCCGAAACAATGACAACCTGTGTTTGAAGTGAGAAAAAATTATAAAACAAAAAGGTCCTCAACACATGGGCGAGAAGAACTTAGCTCCTATTCTTTCTCAGAGGTTTTGAATACTGAATTCATTGAGAGACAAGTCATCAACAAGTCATGCTTTCTTAATTAGACCACAGAGACACCGCAGTCATTTTTAATCATTTTGTTCTTGTTTTGCTCTCTCTCTCGTTCTTTCTGCTTTTGTTTACTAGCAGAAAATCAATTTTCAAGTCGTTGTTATTTTTCTCTCATTAGCTGTCCATAATAAATTAGTATTAGTCATTCGTCTGCATCTGCCCTTTATAACATTTAAAATACACTTGTGCTTTAGAGCATTTGGAGTGTAAAGAGATAATAATAATAATTTCTCATTTTCTCTGGATGATGGAAAACACGTCCAGAGGAGTTTATTGATATAAGCTCAAATATTACAATATATATTATTAAATAGAAAACACAATGATTTGATTGCTAAATTTAAAAAAAAATGATTCCTCACTAAAAAACTATGTGTCGGGGTGATCATCAATATAAACCTTGGATCAAACTAATACTGAAGAAATAGCCATTATAACTAACACAATAATAAGAACAATTTACTGCTAAGACATTTCCCATAATATAACTAAGTTGTGTCCTATAGCAGAAACGTTCATCAACAATAATTATACATTTTTTCATAATATATTTCATATACAGTATGAAATGTATTTGAGATTCTCAGTTCTCAGTGGAACTTTCAAGATTAAGAATTAAGTCACATCGTGCATTTTTGTAGCTGAATTTTTTTTTAATCTGATAATTCATAAAGCATTTTGAATAAATTGTCATAAAAAAGTGTTGAAGGTAGAAAACATTATTGTAGTGCTGAGCGATCTAATTACTTTTTTGTGGAATTAATTATGAAAGAATTTCAGATATATATCTCTGATGAACAGAAGGTGGTCTTCAGAGATTTATTGATGAGTTCATAACCTTAGTGATGCCATTCCATCTCCTTTGAACAGGATGTCAATCGCCTCACAGCTATATATGAGAGTTAATTAATTTATTGCTTGGCAATTTTGGGGGCGGCTTCTTTGTCAATGAATGGAGGCTAGAGGAGACCTACAAAAGCATCTTCAATTCCTGAAGGTCGAGAAGACCATTCATTGTGAATATGTGATTCTGAACAAAGGTGGATTTGATTACTTGATGGAAGTATTCCTAGGTTTTTCAAACACCTTAGTACAGCCACATACTTTTGGACACTTTTTACAGCTTACCATGTGCTCTTACTGTCACATATTAGGTATGCTATCTTAGTATGGGGTAATTCATCAAAACAAAACCTTGATAGGGTGTTTAAGATTCTAAAGAAAGCGGTTAGGTGTATGAAAAGAGTAAATAGATTAGATTCATGTAGGCCGTTGTTCAAGAGACTTGGTCTCCTAACTGTACCCTGCTTATATGTGTATGAAGCTACTTTGTATGTAAAAAGAGTGATATTAACCATAATCTCCTAACTGTACCCTGCTTATATGTGTATGAAGCTGCTTTATATGTAAAAGAGTCGTATTAACCAAAATCTTGATGTACACGATTATAATATAAGAAGCTGAGGAGATTATCGCTTGGTGAGTCACAATAGTAGCTTATTCAAACAAAAACCTAGTTATATTGGTAGGAAACTCTACAACAAGCTACCGCAGTTTTTAAAGAGTCTTCAAAATATAGAAATATTAAAAAAACAATTAAAAAAATATTTAGTTGATAAAGCTTTTCATCGTGTTCCTTTCACATCAAACTTAGGCCTCACCTCAACTTATTGATATAGTAATTATGGTAACTAGTGTATAAGATATATAATTGTTAATCTGATTTGTCTTATACTCCCTAACTATATAGTCTCAAGACATAATCTGCAAGAAAAAAACAAAAAAAATTGATAACTTGATATTGAAATTGATATTGAAAATTGATATCAAAATGATTGATAACTTTCTAAGAGGGGCTCAAGTCAAATTACCATGGATTTAATATTGTTGCTTGGGGTCTCTCAATTACAAAATTCTAGAGAACAAATTTTTATAGAAACGCTTATAATTATCATCGAAATGCTGTATTAATAGAAGAATATCATTTTTCGGACGAAGCTTCTTTTCAGAAGTGAAATGCATTCCTTAAGCATCTCCAATATATGTGAGTAAAACATTATTTAAAAGTGAAATACAGTGTCAGTTTTAATATTAGAAGAATAATAATTATGGCCTACTATATTTGAACCAACTTTGCGCCACAATTACATAGGCCTAAACTACATCAAATGAGGGAGTGTCCTAGCTCGTCAATGTCAAAGTACTCGAAGGGTATTTTTAGAATCCTCAGCTGTTTATCAACAACTGATCTACTTTTAATCAAATTTACCCGGCTAGTGTAATTTTGTGGCGCGCGACTACGATTGCAGTGGCTTTGTTTAAGGATCTATGGTTTTGATTATTTTGATGAATATTAAACTAAGCAGACAAAAAAATAATTGTTTTTATTCGAACGTAATTTGTACTTTTTAATACTAGTTTCTAATATTTCTTCAGGATAGTGGATATTTCAGCATTTTTTATCAGCGATAACTCTTTTTTTAATTATGCCACAGCAGACATTCTTGATGGCTGCTTTGGCCATGAGAGTGTGCGCAGCCCAAAATATAAATCAGATTTGATGCTGCTTCTAGCCATTTTTTTTTTTATAAATCGATTTTAAAACTTATCCATTTCCACCTGGTATGATAAAATACACTACCATGAAAGTAAAGCTACATTTTTGAATAAATCATAAAATCTAACTATTCATATGTATTATCTTGCTGTGCAGAACTGACCTTTTTTGAGTCAGTCTGCAACCAAGCGCCGAAGAAGAACCACATAGTTCGAAACGCGTCCGCCGCGACTCAAAAAAGGTCAGTTCTGCACAGCAAGATAATACATATGAATAGTTCTACTGTATTTCACGAAAAATGGATATCCACAACAATAATAAAATTTAAAGTAATTAAAGACAGTATTTGGAATGGTGTTGACCAATAACATGCATTTATGTTGTGTTAACTATTCCTCTTATTGAAACTAATTCAAATTACTGGTATAGGTTTATAACTGAAGTATAGATTGACTTATTTCAGTTTATATGAAATGAGCTTGCGTTTCGGATATCCGAACAACTTGTCTCGTGCTAGAAGTCGATACGTTTTTGTTTCTGTCGCCGAATGCCGCCTACATATTTATGATAATTTATACATTTGCCTGGTGCTCTTGTGGCCTAATGACTCCATTTACAATACAACCCTATCTCCGATAACCCGGAGCTGTTCGCTGTAGAAAAAACACACCATCACACTTTCAATCTCAAGCCGGTGTGTAGTTTTTTCTACATTCGACTGTCAGAAAAACTCCGAAGGACCTCCCATAACGCATGACTGGGTTCCGGTCACAAATATGTGATCGGGAATAAAATCATTTGGACAAAGGCCATCCATCCCCTTATCATCCTCTCCTCATGGATCACCCATTCTCATGCAAAACAATTCATAACAACTACAGGTTATTGTTTGCCTTATTTCCATATAACCCCAGAGTATTGGATCGTGGTCTACAATATTCAATCCTGGACCTGACTCTATTATTCTTCTACCATAATGAAACTCAATCTAATGCTGTATGGTGAGCTCGACTGTGAAATTTATACACCTGTCAACCAGTTCATTATTGAGCTCTTCGTTAAGATGCTGATATGATCTATGTTATTGGAATACATTAGAACTGTAAAACTGGTATTCATCATGCCTTGTGTCTACTGAGATTCGAGTTATATTCTAGGCCTACTGCCTCTGGAACAATACTAAGTTTTAATGACTTACCTTTCAACGTTTTTATCAAAATTAAATATTATTAACTATTTTCAACTGTTTTTAGTGTTTCGCTTTGAGTGAACTTTTAAATTATAGTCTTTAAGTAAAAAAGAATAATTTTGTTATTTTTTGAGAGAAGTTTTTTACGAAATCTAAATGTTTAGTCTGAGTTAACCTCAATGTTTTAGACCATGTAATATATTTTATTCAAAATTTGTGAAGAGAACAGTTTTGGACTTGAGCATGTTGCTCCTTCACATTCATTGTAATTTTGTTAAAATAAATAAATAAATTATTATTGTAATATCAAAACTGACACTGTATTTCAATTGAATAAATGATTTTCACTCACTTTTACTGGAGATACTGGAGGGATGAATTTCACTTCTAAAGAGAAGCTTCATCATCTTCAGCCTTATCTTTAGAAGTGAAATGCATCCCTCCAGTATCTCCAGTAAAAGTGAGTGAAAATCATAATTATATTTAATTGAAATACAGTGTGAGTTTTGATATTAAATGGTTCATCAAGTATTTCGCCATGGAAAACATCACAAATAATTATTAGCAATGGGAGAGACAACACATGCTTAAAATTAGATTACAGTTGACATTGTCTTATTAGTAATAGACTATTTTTATCAATTAATAGTGATTTAATCAAATGACTTCAATTTTCATCAATACCTACAATGCTACTACAATCTTCAAATAAAAATAGTGGTTATTTTTGAAAATACAGAAAATTGAATTAAGATTCACTGTCATATTTTTATTAAATTCATAATAAAACTCGATAATATTGACATAGTGGAATCTGCCTGTAATTTAAAATAAACTGAAGCATTGGTTTCCAACTAAACGGATTTGGACAAACCAGACAGTGGACAGGGCAGAAATACACTAAAATTGTTTGTTTGTTTTGACAGATTGGTTTCTACTTTCTTGCAGATTTGACGCCTAGTGGGACCGGACTCCACAACAATTGTTGTTTTTGGTAAAGGTTTCCTGTACCAAAAGCATCAAAAAAATTATTTTAGTATGTATTCCTACCCTGTCCGCTGTCCAACCCCGCGGTGTTGGAAACCAAGGCTATAGAAATTGACGAATTCCATTGCATGAACTAGAGGAGTTGTAACATGGTTACAAATCTATTTGATCCAGACATTCTACAAATATTTTTATCAGAAAAAATCGACTTCTTTTTTGTTTGTTTTTGCTAATTTTAATGTACAGTATATTATTGATCAAATAATAATTACAATTTTGTAATATTGTAAAATAGATAAATGTCAACGTTTTTTAAAAAAATTTAATTTAAGTTTATTAAGCATTTAAAATTTCATTTTTTTTAATGATGAAAATTTTAATTTAAGTTTATTAAGCATTTAAAATTTCATTTTTTTTAATGATGAAGCCCTCATAGGTCTGAGACCTGTGCGTGGGTAATGAGTTGAATGATGGTGATTGACGAGTTGGGCCTATAGTTTTAGGTGGGTTCTGAAACCTTCGGAAAGTGATTTCACGTAAAAGCACTTCCCGGTGGTTCGGAATCCACCTTAAACTGTAGGTCCAACTCATCAATCATCATCATTCAAGTCATTATCCAAGCAGGTCTCAGACCTATGTGGGCTTCATCCTTTAAAAAAAAATTTAGAATGTTCAATAAATTTAAAGATAACGTTTTTAAAAAAATTGTTGACATAAATTCATTTTACAATATTACAAAATTATAATTATTATTTACAAGTGATGATTAGGTCAATTGTTTACAACCCTATCAATCAATGAAATATATCAATACTTTCAACACTTGATACAATAATTGTTAATTAAATACATATTATAAAATACTCAATCCAATATCATTCAAAATACGAATTAATAAACGATTGATGAAGCAATTAATGAATGATCAGTATTTTTTCAATATTTCCACTGAAAGACCAAACTTGTTTATTTATAGGGTTAATAGTTGATAAAATAGTAAATGTCTGAAATGTCTGCAACTATCCAAAAATACAACTTATTTTATTAAAGAAATATTGAATAAAACAAAGTATTAAATAAATATCTTTGAAGTGTCTGAAAGTATCAAAAAATGTAATTAATTTATTTTTATGCTTAGAGAGAATTGCATTTGATAATTAATTAAAATGTTGACTTTAATGACGTTATATTCAACCCTTTCATGAGTGTTGTACATTTTGTCCTATTCTGTACTAATTAATTGATTCCCATTTCCTCCCTTGAATTTTATGACTAATATCAAATGGGAAATTTACAATTTTAGGCCTTCATTATAGAACATAAAATATCCCAGAAGTTGTGAACTTTGGTAGATAGCTCATTTCTAATTTTATTTCAATCAATTTTGGCACCGGTATTGGAAAAAATTCTAATGCAACCTATAGATTTCGAAGTAATACATATATAATATTATTTCATGTACCGCTCACCAAAGATTTTGTGCGCATGTTCTAACGTACAAAGAATACTTCGTTTTTCTGGCAACAGACCCTGATTTGCATAAATGCATAAATAATACCCACACAAGCTTATGGCTTGAAACGGTAATCTCTCGTAGGATGGCTCATGTTAAAGTTGACTTACAAGTTGTTCTATTGGACATCTCAATGACTTTAGTTTCATATGTGCGCCAATAAAAAGCCAGAAATTATTTTTTCCAGACGTTTTTTTCATTACCAAACTAGTCAAGAGCAAACACGAGCCGAGTTGGATGGTACTTTATTTGCAATACTCAAGTTTTGCTATCGGATTTATGGCTTGTTTTGATATTTTCTGCAAAGTGTTGCTCGTATTTCACAGCTATTTGCCGCCTTCATTCTATTATTTACATTGTATAAATTATCGGGCTATTATTATTCTCTTATAGAGCGATTCAAGGCTTTTGCATACCTGAAAATTTTGATTGTTGTTCAAAATCAATTCGAATATTGAGAGTGATGATGATATTTAAAAGGCTGTGCGCAGGGGTTTTGGTTGTATTTTGGTTTAAAGTTTCGAGTTTTGGATGTTATAAAGTAATGAAATTCATTGCCATGAGAAGAATTTTATTCGTCTTATTTTGTGAAATATGGAGCACAAAGTCGAAATTGTTTGGTTTCAGGGCGCAATTGAGCTTTCCTAAAAGTTATTTTAAGCTTTTTGTGATTTCTTATAACTAAAAAAGATACTTTGGCAAATAGAACAACATATTTTTTATTTTTATCTAAAATTTCGCTTTTTCAAAATAAATTTTTAAAAATTATGATTTTTTGAAAATTTATTTAAAAAAAACAATGTTTTAATGGGATAAAAAATATGACATTCTATTCCTGAAGGTATTTTTTAGTTTTAAAAATACCAAAGATTTAAAGTGACTTGTGTGGGAGATGTAATCAATTGCTCCCAAAAACCGAAAATTATAACTTTGAGACTCCATATTTCAAAAAATAATTGACGAAAAAATATATTCTCATGGCAATAGATGACATTTTAATACCCTTATAACATGTACTTCAGAACACTTCAAAAGAAAATTATGACCTGAATCTCTACCAACGAACACATAACCAATCTTTATGGTCTTATGTGTTCGCTGATCTCTACGCAAAGCCTTACACGGTGTACACCTATTATCCTTGCAGATTGTAGCATAATTATAAGCTTGTATTTCAGTTTTAATAAACTATCATATTTCTTATTCCAATACTTTAATCTAATGGTTAGTTTTAAAGAACTCGAATCAATATTATTAATACAATATTGTTCTTTTCTTACATTTGAAGGTTATAGTATAAATTTCAAAATTCACTACTATAAAACTGTCTTGCAAATTTGGCTCTCATTATATCCTACCAGTATCTTTTCATTTAGATATTACCTTCAGTCTTTCTCTATGTTTCCATATTTCTCTCTTACATTAATTTTCTCTATGCCTTCCAACCGTTCCCACCATTTTTATTTCCTTTCATTATTTCATCATCATTCCATTGGTGACGCTTGAAATAATCTTTGTCATTATAGAGGAACTCAATTTCAAGGAACTATTATTACAATATTTAGTCAACCATTCGTTAATCAATAGATAGATAGATAGAAAAGTGTATTTATTGATAAACGACAAATACAATACAATGTTACATGCAACTCTTTGATAATAAATCATTACAATATATATTTTTTTATACATTTCATTTTTTCCTTTTTTTCCATTTTATACATTTCATTATACATATCCGCAGACAGAACTCATGGTCATTTGACCGTCTGAGGTGTTGGCAATCATATACAATTATCAATTGAAAAACTGTTCAATAATTAAACTCCTGGACCAGCTCGTACCTGTACCGCCATGGCCATGCCGAATATCTATGCTGAAAATCTATCAGCTGGGCTCGGCTGAGTGTAGCACCACCAAAAACGTTCCTGCGGATTTCTCCTAAGACAGGGCACACAGCAATGTAGTGATAGACATTCCCTTCTTCCCTCAGGTTGCACAGGGAGCATGACGTTTGGCTGGCAGTAAATGAGTACCTATTCAGTTCAGATAGACTAATTCCGCTCTCACCTTGAGCATCCAGATATGAAACTTTGTTTTTCTGTAGGCTACTATAGACATAGTCTGTAGACAAATTCAGTTCCTAATAAAGGGTACGTGTCTGGCTACTCATCCGACTGCTCTCAAACTTCTCCTTCAGGCTTATGGATATTATGCTCAAAATAGTTATGATATCAAAGCTAGTGAAATGCATCATTGGTATATGGTACTCCTCAGAAATTTGTTGCCAACTTTTAAAAAAAGTTAATTTTTTCTGCATAGCTTCTACTGTTAAAATCCTTGCATATCTATTTTCTGGCATTAGCATACATTTCTCAACATAATAAAGGCCTCAGGGTGTGGAGAAAAACTGGAACAAGATTTGTTTCCAGATAGAGGATATAACTTGGGGTGTATTTAGGCAAATTAAAAACTTTCTTCACAAAAAAGTGTTGCACTCTTTCAATATGCTCATTCCACTCGCATCCCTAAGCCTGAGCACCATAGCAAATAATTGCTCGACAGGCTGCATTGAAAATCCTCAATTTACTTTTGAAGCTCACATCCTGGCTTGAAATTATTTTACTGAATGAGTTAAGGGCGAATTTAGCCTTTGTTGCCACTGTCTTGAAATGCATGTTCAATGAGAATGAAGATGTAATTTGTATTCCAAGGTATTTATAGCTGTTGACTACCTCTATTCTTTGGTTCCTGAACCATCATCTTTCACACCTGGCAGGCCTTCCTCCATTTCGAAAAACAACAATCATTTTTGACTTCTCCAAATTAACTACCAGATTCCACGCCATACAGTACTCCTCTAATGCACTTATCATTCTCTGCAAGGACAGTCCATCTGATGCCAATAAAATTAGGCCATCAGCATAAGCCAGTATTTTGATAGACTTTCCATTTACATTGATGCCTCCATAATCCATAGCTTCATCTATGTCATTGATAAACAAAGAAAAGAGGATTGGACTCAGTAAGCAGCCTTGTTTCACACCAGAGCCTGTTACAAAGTATTCAGAAAGACCCTCCTGGCTCCACACTGCTGCAATCATTCGTTAATCAATATAAAACCACTTTTATGAATTAAAAATTTCACTTCACCTAACTTACTCTCTATTTAAAAATTTTCGAAATTTTTGACTTTGTAGAAATAAATTTATTTATCTATTTATTCATTTATTTATTTATTTATATATATTTATTTACTCATTTATTTATTTTTAATATGGCTCTCATCATTACATTATTTATACAGTATTATATTACATTATTTAAACATAATTTTTCTTTTTTTCTCCAAGGC
Organism: Conomelus anceps; assembly: GCA_948455865.1. Taxonomy (NCBI): domain Eukaryota; kingdom Metazoa; phylum Arthropoda; class Insecta; order Hemiptera; family Delphacidae; genus Conomelus; species Conomelus anceps. Next base: position 42,553,299 of record OX418223.1, on the reverse strand, counting down.
TCGTTCATGACTTCCTTCCGTTCTCTCCATTTTTCTTCTCACTCATGCTTCTTATTCTCTGGGTCCTATCCGTTCTTTCACATACTGCATTTAATTTCCCCCTTTACGGTATTTCTTACTTTTCTTTATTTGTTTCTTTCAAGCCCTGCTTTTCTCTAAGAGCACTAACTTTCCATCGATATTTTACATTCATATTTTATTATTATATTGATAATAACAACTGAAAAAAAATTCACACTTGATTGAGAAATGTTGTAGAACTTCTCCATATTAAGGTGAATGAATAAAACATCATAAAACATTTATTTAAATAATATAAATCATTAATGTGGAATAGACAACATTTAAATAAATAAATAATAATTTTATTTCCATTTTTCAATATACAATACAAAGAATTTTAACCAAGTGGTTCAATAATTATGTTCAGGTAATAAGGTACATATAATAAATAAAACATACCGTATATTTTGGAAATCATCCTACCCCACTATGGCATGCCATGTTCTAGAGTAGGTGTTAGTAGAGGAAAAAGGAGGTTTAGTTAAAAATAGGATATAGGATTAAGGATTGGTAAGTTTTCAAAATTACAAGTTTCCATCATAATAATTGTATGAAAAAATCCTCTCTATATGCTGTCTGTCAATATTTATTAGCCAGTTATGAAGCTGTTGCTTGAATTTTTTGATATGTCCTATTGCTTTAATGTTTTCAGGAATTAAGTTGTAGATTTTTGGTGCTAGATGGTTGTAGTGTCTTTGATAGAGAGCCTTTTTTGCCCTGTTTGATATGAGGAGATGCCTGTATCTGGTGTTGTGGTGGTGATTCCTATTCTGGAAGGCAGATTTGTCTTTGTGCAACCTAGATGCTACTTCCTTTGCATACAGCTGTCTGGGATCCAATACTTTGAAATCACCAAACAGAAGCTCAGAGGGGTAGCGGGTTGGCTTCTTTGTGATGATCTTTATTATAAGCTTCTGCACTGTTTTTAGGGGGTTGATATGTACAGTACAGGCTCCACCCCATCCGACAATTCCATACATGAGCAGTGACTGCACAATGGAACCATCCGCATACATTCCAAGTTGACAACTGGTCTCAGCATCCTGAATTTATAGATGGTTCTTCACAGTTTTCGCAGAGTCCATCAATATGCTTATCCCAGCGCAGAAATGCATCAATTGTCACTCCCAGATACTTTTGTGACTGCTTCCTGAGGATCATACTTGGTGCTCTACCTGGGCCATGTTGTATTTCTAGACTGTCCTTACTGGGTTGGCCATGTTGCATAGCTGAGAAACATAGGAAGTTCGTTTTCTGATATTTTATTGTGAGTAGGTTCCTGTTTTGAGCCAATGTGCCACATTTTGCAGACCAAACTCAGCTCTTTCCCAGCAAATCTCCCATGTTGCCCCTGAAAACAGTAGGACTGTGTCATCAGCAAACGTGGTGACCGTTCCATCAATCTGCAAATCACATAAAGGGTCTATGTACAATAGAAACAATATTGGGCCCAATACTGTGCCTTGAGGCACTCCATACTCCACCACCAGTCTGCTACTCAAGTGCCCATTTACTCTTACACACTGAGTTCTGTTTGTTAGATAGCTTTTGAATAAATTCCAAGCTACTCCTCGTATGCCATACTTCCCCAGTCTAGCCCAGTCTACTATTTGTTTTATTCATTCACCTTAATATGAAAAAAGCATTTGTCATTGAAGAGAAACACAACTATCAGAAACCAATAAAACGTTTCAACCTATGAGTAGGTTTAACATTTAGAATCTGTAAATGTATCGTTTATTGGATCTGAAAATGGTTTCCACTTTTCTACAATATGCTTGTAATCTGCTCCAAAACGATGCTGTGATGGGAACTGGGGAACAGTGGATTGCAGATCGGATACCTTCGAGGGAGAGACTGTGAGAAAGAAGAAAAGGGAGAGAGAGAGAGTGAGACAGAAAAAGAGAAGACAGACAGAAATACTGAGAATCAGAGTGGATGACTTTCAAGTGGGTGTTTACAAATTTCATAGACAGTTGTGCCACAGATGAGAATAAGGAGGCTAACGGAGCCCCCTCCTGTGACATCGGTGCTGTGGATCATCTGATTTAGAGCCTCGTAAATCGCTAGGATTTTTACGCTCCTTTTCAGCAAACAAAGACAGCCCACCAGGAAGTAACAGATTGGCCAGCACCTATAAAATAGCCAGACTTTAGTCATGAGAACAGACAAACCTTTTCATAATATCCTTCTTTCAGGATCCATTTTTATTTTGTTCAAAGCTATCATATATGAAAGTGCTGTGCCAATTTCTACTTGAAATATATTCTATAAGGATCTCCTCATTAATAGAAGCCATACTCTGTTATTATTATTACTTTAAATATAGAAACATAGCATCTACATGTTAAATATAAAATGGGTATAACCAGTATAATGGGTCTAGGCAACCCAGTCAGTAATAACAGCCTCTCTGTGTGCAATGTGCTATGTAAAAAGTACACTCTGCTCCATAGAATTTTCATGAATAAATTATAATAAAATCCAATTTGAGCTTAGGATATTTATTCTCACGTCTGGTTGAATAAAATTACAAAATTACTAATATTCTACTGTATTACAATTACACAATTCAATTTATTAAACACAAAATAATTTAAATAATATAAAAAAAACAAAACAATAAAGCAAAGAAGTAAAAATAACTAACAGACAATTATAAATAGGTGGTTACATAGTGGGATGTGCAGGAGAGTGAAAACTTATCCAACTAAGGCAAGGCCATGTATTTAGGATTAGTGAAAAACGATTTGATTGATGTGAAATAAACTAAATTTTCGAATAATTAGTTTTGGACTATGATTGTTGCATTTTCATGCATTGTTATTTTGTCTATATAAATAAATACATAAACAAAGAGATAAATAAAAAGAAGGAAATGAAACTTTTTATTCTATTTATATTTGTTTCATTTTGTTAATAGTTTCAAGCAAATACTTTCCTCAATTAAGTTAATATAAATTCTGAAATATAATTCAACAAAATTGAGAGTTTAAAATTTTTAATTACAATATTACAATTTACAAAATTTTGTTCTTCAAATTTTGGATTTTCATGTAACATACTTAGTATGTGTCATTTTAAATATTTAATAGTATATTTTTTACGATCTAGGCAATCATCCTCATCACAGTATTCTTCTTCATTGCCATCATCATTGGTAAGGGTTTCTGGAATTTTTCTTGCAATAATAGCTCCAAGAGTGAATCCGGTTAAAATGGTGAATATGACACCAACTAGTCCAAATCTTGTACCGTTTGGTTTAGGAGGAACGCCTGATAAATTGGACAATGTGGGTGTTCTTCGACGAATTCTTCCCATAATGTTGAAACACTTGAAGTAGGTACAAAATTTATGAAATTCCTCTTATTCTCATGGGAATTGATTCATTAGCAGAACAGAATTTCTAATTAATTTCCAATTGCAGTTGAAAATATATAAAATATACATGTAGAAAATATTTTAGGTTATAAAATTCTATGTAATCTAAATAGGTTATGCTTTACCAAATAAAAGCAAATTTCTATACTGGATTTTGTGTTGTTGACATGGAAGATTTTATTACTTTTGAAAATGTTTTATTTTTTCAGGTGAGCAAGATGAAATTCGATCATAGTTGTTCTTCAAAATTAACAGATGACAGCTCATTTGCAATAAATTCAGGAATGAAACATGACAGGTTATCTTTATGTGCTCCGAGGCTATAAAGATTTACTTAGGTGTGTGAATGAAATTTATTTGAACTTTGGTAATTTTTGTGTGAAATTTCTTGGGTAAAGTTTTCTTTGTGCAACGTTTATTAAAAGTAGTACTTGTTTATTAAATGACTTTATTTATTCTTTAGTTGAAAAATAAATGATTATATTATTGACCGAACGATAGTGAGGTCTATACCCTTTAAGACGATCGGCATTTCCTCTGTCTCTCTGTCTGTCTCACGATTACAGATGAACGCCTAGACCAATTGCTATGATTTTTCAAATGGATGTTCCTTATTCCTAGGCCCAGCGATGTATATATTTTTTTTCAAATTTTAATAGGGGAGCTGATAATTATTATTAATTAATCCATTTTATAGACCTAACCTACTGAACTTGCCGGCCAAACAGCTTAGAGGAACAGCTGATAGAAGTCAACAGTTTTTAATCATATTGCAGGCCCCTTAGCGGCGTTATTCACGCTGTCTTTGAACAGCAAAAGACTTTGCACTTTGCATATAGGCTACCTAGACCAATTGCTATGATTTTTCATATGGATGATCCTTATTCCTAGGCCCAGCGATGTATATATATTTTTCTCAAATTCAATATGGCGGCCGGTTTACTACCAATACAAAAAAAGTGCAGCATGAATAAGAGCATGCAACATTCGAATAAATCCCTGGAAACATTGAATAAACAAATAAATTGCGAAATTAATTTTCATTGTAGAGTAAATTACTTTACAAGCACCCTTATTCTTGGACATGAGGTCTACTGTTTAAAATGAAAAATTTATGAATAGACTCCTGCTTCAATGATTCATCCATGTGCAGGGAAGAGTCGCATTGTCATTATTTTAGAATATATATGTATAAAAAAATCATAGTTTATAGCATGAAAATCGTTAATGAAAAATGTATTGAAGGGAACAAAATAATTTAATAGAAGTAACAACGAATTGAGTTGGGAAATGAAATGAAATTAACATTATCGTTAATTCAAAATTTTAGAAAAGAAATCAAAACTTTTTTCTTTTTTTTCATCTAAAATATTAAATTTAATATTAATCTAAATTGACATCATTAAAATGAATGTATGATAGGACTCTGCAATGTGCTGGCTGGTTCTTTTATTTATTTATTTATAAACACACAAATACATATTATTTTATAGATATTTAAAGAAAATCTCTACTCAAGAAACTGCTATAAAAAGTATTTTTTTCAATTATGAAACCCCACTATAATACTATGTGTCAGGGTGATCACAAAATTTTTTTTTAAATATTCATATTATATAAACATGTAGTGCAATAATTTAAAAAATTAACTAGCTTACTGCTAACTAGTTACAAAGACTACTAACATTACAAATATGCATATAAAAGATAACATACAAGAACGCAAAGTGCAATAATAAATTATTCAAAATAACCAATGTTACCACCAACCACCATGACTTCTAAGATACTACTGTATATAATACTACGCAATAATACAATTATATATTTTATTCATATTTTACCAGTGACCACAGAGAATGAATATTCCTATCAATTTTGGCTCACATATATTTATGTGCTTCAACTAGTATCCCAGTGTCCGTATTTCCTACAAGAGCCTAGAGTAAGTTACAGAAAATTATGCTTGCATGGAGCATGCTGCTAGTGGATTTTAGTACCTATAAGGTTTATTCATACATGTGGCTGAAAATTCATATATGCGGTATTTATTTTTCAGTTTGCAATTAAAAAAATCCAGTACTGATGCCCGGTTTCTGAGTTGTTCATTAACTTATTAATGTGGGCTACCATTTACTCAATGCTGGAGCAATGGGTTATAATGATTCATTAAACTTAATGAAAAACTCAGTAACTGGTCATGAGTGTTATAAAAGCTCATTTTCCAAGTTAATACTGTTTTAGCCTAAACCTTAGTTTTCAAAAAAATCTCAATGTAGGCCTACACACAGAATGTGGAGTGCAAACTAGAAATGCTAGAAAAACTAGTAAATTGCTTCTAGAAATGGTCTATTCTTATTAGTAGATTTTATCAACCTTTTCCAAAATAGTGTGGCCACTAAAGAGCCACTGAATTCCAGTGGAGCTCACTGATATTATTTGTGTTTTGAACCAAAAATATATTGGAGTTGGCCATCCAGATAACATTTCACGTTCCTATTCGACTAATACAACGACGATCGAAAGCTCTAATTAAATTTTTCTCTATCTTTGAAACCATCAGTGCTCTACATAATTTCAACAGAGAGAGAGATGCTAGCTGGATGCTCAAATGAATGTAATAGAGTGTAACGTGTTAAAGGTCTATTGAACATAAGAATTATCTACCTATTGATCGTCGTTATCAGATGTCCAGCTTAATTGAATTTAGTGTTTCACAACAGACTGCAATGTAAATAAACTGCTCTTATAACCTTCCTCGACACACTTTGGTCAGGTTAGCTACCTAATAAAATCGATTATGAATGAAAGTTGTTTCTTGTACCAAGAACATACTCGTAAAAATCAGTGAGTCTCGAATTTCGTTCATGATATTGATTAACGAATATCACTACCATTAAATCTAAATTGTTGCCATTGAAAATGTTGATAGCCGAAAATAATAAGTTTGCTGGAATAATGTTATCAAAATTTGTGTTCTCACACGAGATTTAATCTAATGAACTGGAATTTCACTGGTGGTTTTCATGATGGAAAGTTGTTCAAGCTAGAAATGTTCGATGAGCCTATAAAGAGATGAAACTTCCTCTCAGAGGTTTTGATCGTGGCGATTGATAGCGATAGATGATAATATAATTGTTTAAATCTATTCATAGATTAGGATCAACAATTTAGTAACCTGATTCATCACCAAGTTTTCTCAGTTAAGTAACTCAACTAGAGTGATTAAGAATTAATGTTTTAGGAGTAGCCTTGCCTTGTATCAAAGATACCTGAACTAATTTTATTGAACCATTACCAGTAAAAACTGTTTTGGCTTCAATTTCATATTATTCCATTGTTGTTATTGCCAATAGTTGAAAAGTGGAGACTCTATTAATTAATAATAAAATTGATCTCCAAACTCCATTAAAAAAAAAATTCCCTTGATTATTTCTATCACGTTCAAGTACTTTCAAGTTTTTTTTTATACAGACTACAAGTGGGTGTATGATTTTTTTTATTTCGAGTTTATAAATTGAAATGAATGAAAATATATGTCATGTCCTCAAAAATTTTCCTTGCGAATTCTCTTTTGAGTCGAGCTAATCTGATTTATTAAATTTGGATTTAATATTATCTAAGTTGCTTTCTTTCAGTCAGCCTACACAGAACGAAATAAACCGAGTGTATAGTAGGAAGCATTCAATGTGTCATGGTAAATGGTTTTCATCCACTCAAAGCTCAAACAATGATTGATTTGCGTGTTATGATAGTGAGATCAAATGATAGACTGTCTTTACTATGAGGCATTATTGCCCAAAGCATCAGGAAGACCCAAAGAAAAATGAAAAAATCTCTCTTGAAGTGTTTTAATTTTTTATAAGAGGCTGTTCAGTGGATTTTCACCTGAGATCAAATTACAAAAAAAAAATGGTAGCAAGTTGAAATTTGTGTCGTAGTCATGGTGGTTGTAGTGTAATTAATTTATGTGTGTAGTCATGTGGCTGTTTGTACTGTGTAGTGGATGAAGAATTGTAAAGATATTGAACAAAACAATTTGAGTTGAAAGAACATTATTTTAGAATACTGAGAATAATTAATATTTCTTACCTCTTATAATTAATTACTCAATAAATTACTAAGATAAACCTCCACAGTGTTTAGTACTTACTGGAACATCAATTATACAATTTGAACCAGTCGGATTTTGTTGTTATACAGTTTCAGATGTACCTTTTACAATATTAACAAGCTTATTGTCTTCTCTCTTGAAATAAAGTCTCATTATTTACTTGTTACATTATTTATAGTTTGTTCAGAAAATTTTAATTTTAAATGGCCATAAATAAATATTTACATTTTTTATGCGTTTTCTTATATGCCAACCTCATACTTACAGTAGGAACAATTAGTCTGGGCGCGTGGCTCTGGTTTAACTACTAGCCGTCCTGTTAAAAGTTGACTAGTTGACCTTGAAGACATCTGCAGCGTCGCACGGGCCACATGTTTTTAGAAATGAGCGATAAACACTCCCCTCGCCATGGCTGACTACCAAACGGCCGTGCGCCCAGACTAATATTGTTCCTACTGTAGTTTAGAGGAGATTGCTTTTAAAAATGTTGTCACTACTGAACTTTATAACTTTATTGATTATTCAGCATTGCTTGTATAATATATAATGCTGTATAATAGTTATAGTTATAACTCCCTAAAGCCATAGACGAACCATCAAGACGAACCCTGATCTATGCTTAAACTAACTACCGTATAATAAAACCTAATATAATAGTTTCCAATCTATGGGTTTTTATTCAATCCTGACCAATCATTGAATTATTGTTTTGGAAATTAGTACTGTAATTCTGTAATAGAATGATGCATGGCTTAGCAGGAGATCTGGAGGAAATGTCAATCCCAGCAAGCGAATATGGAGTGCACTTCATCTTGACTACGGCTGAACTACAGCTACAGGTACCTTACAAAGATAGACAGTTATACAGTTACAATATTCATACTCATACAGGTTTAATAAATAATATTTTCGCATATTATAACTAGAGAGATAAGAATCTTCTCACAAGATGATTTGAGGTAACTGACAATTTAACAAACTGGCAGAATTTATTCATTTTTTAAGACTCTTGTAATCTAAAACTCAATCTAATTCAATCTTTAGATTTTAATTGATAAAAAACTCATAACAGCTGTCATCGTTATACATTGCTGAATATTGTTTAGCTACTTCAATGATGAAAATATTATACTGCTATTTTTTTTAAATACATTCATTTTAATGTTATTTCCCGATTCATTTGCTATAACAATTTGCGAATTAATTTTATTTAAATATTATAACAATAACATTGAAATAATAATATATTATAACTATAATATTGATGATTCATTTTTCAATTTTTATTTTGAACATTCAAGTGAGAAGAGTATCTTCCCCTTGATAGGTTCAAGTATTCATAAATTTATTAGTTTCAAAACTATTGACCACAGAGATAGAAGAAAGATTCTACAGAAATTGCCGGGAAATCTTATAGGAATGAAGGTTATTATTGAAAACATATCAAGTGATACAGCCAGTGCCGATTATTAATTCCAAATATTTATTGTTGAAGTGAGCCAGTGCCTTTGTGACATCCCATCCATCACTGACTAACTCAACGAGCTATTTCAAAATTTCACGCTTATTTTGCAAAGTCAACCAAACCCACTATTTTATCTTGTGCACAATGTGTCTTGCACACTATAGATACCATATCGTGTTAAACAAACTGTCACAAACCCTCAATCCTATCGGTCCTTTTTCAATACTGCATTCTGTAACGGTTGAAAGGCCGGAAGAAAGAATCTAGAATGCGAGGTCAGGGTGGGTGACACCGTGTAAAAAGAACAAACAAAGAGAAGACAGGGAAGTTTGTTCAGATAGTCAACACTCTTATTATGTTTCAGGGGCGTATGTCTAGAATAACTGTGTTGATAGTGAAAAAGGACAAGATGAAATTCCCTTTTCTATTCTAAATTCAAGATTTGCCTCTACCCTGTTAAGAATCATTGAAGCTGGATCTTATTGAATTACTTATATGGAATGGGTGGTGATTGGTCATGCGGTGAGCGTGGTGTTCAAGTGGTCGTGATGCTCAGACACGACCGCTCAAGACTGCGCTTGGATGGGTGACCGTGCTTCAATGACTTGATGTTACAAGCTTTATTATCACTTACCCGGTGGTTCGGAACCCACCTAAAATAGTAGGTCCACCATGTTCCCCGTAACATGGCACAAACGGCGAGGTGGAACTACCCGTAAGGGTCTCCCCACCATTAAAAGCCATACGCGTATTATTACTATATGGAATGACTCCAGTGTCAATGAATTTGAGATATGGATTGCCAAAGGCAATCAGTTTATTCTTCAGACACAGGAATTTATTTTATGAGGCTATTCTGTGATCTATAGAAATGAAGCAGCATTTATTGAGTTAATCAATTGATTGATTAATTTCAACTCATTACAATAATTCTAAAAAATTTTGATGCAAGATGTTTTTGATAATCATCAACCCATTTAAAAATAAAAGTGGTGAAAAGTTTTAAAATTGCTGAGAACCCCTCAATGTTTTAATTATCTGGTTTGATTATTTTCAACTAAAATGAATTTATTAAAGGTATTTGAGATCAAGAGTATTGTTTTTAACACTTTTAATTAATTTGTTTTTGCATTATGATTCAAAATCTTTCTCTGTATGAGAATCTTTCAAAATCTATAAGGTTTCAGATTTATTTAAACTTTATAAAACAAACTGTGTTTTCTAAATTATGTAAAAAATACATTTGTACTTTAGATTGCTTTTTAATCTACAAAAAAAATTATTTGAAGAATTTGAATCAATGGCGGCGTTTGAGTCTATTAAAAATATGGTGACTTTTTGTATTGCATGGCACATGAATGGGGATTGAGGGTTTGAATAAAATTTTGCTTGGTAAACTAAACATTAAACATGTTCCAACTCTTTATGATAAGATGTAGCTCTAGGCACTAAATTATCATTGTTGATCTATGAATTATTCAAAGCACTGCATCATTTGGGAATAATTTGACAGGATTAGGGGTTGAATTTATTATTTTTCTAGTGAGCTAAACATTAATGAAACTATTGAACTAGTCTTCATGGAAATATATCCAATTAGATATTCTTCAAAGCTTGATTTCTCCAATCTCTCAATAACCATTGTTGATGTGGATACGTTTTACAAACTTTCTTTACTAATACTTTGACAATTTAAATTGTAAAATTCACATGTATCCAATCCTTCTTGCATTTTTGATCAAGTTCCATTGTAGAAATCATATAGAGCTTGATTCCTACTCCATTAACAATTTAATGTATATAGTTCCTATTTGTGAGAGGTTGGATATTGAGCTGTTTGTGAATTAATTCAAGTTTGAAGAAAGTGGATTTTATTTTCTTAAAAATGACGTTTCAAGCTCTCAGCAATCATTGTAAATAATGTTAATGTATTTCTTTAATTTTCTTGCGTTTTATATATTTTTTTCTTTTGTGAATTCTAATATTATTATATATTTTTTTTTATGAATTTAAATTACCATTGTAACAGAGGGTTGTGTTTAGAGAGGGCCGGCTGCGCCCTAACTCCGCCCTCCAGGATAAATAGAGGAATCATCATCTTATCTTAATCATAATTCTCCATTATTGAACAATATTGGAGTGAGATATCTCCTATTTTAAATCATTGAAGTTTATAAAATATCTCTCAAAAATGAACATTCGACACTCTTTATTTTAATTTTTGTTAATATACTATTTTACACAACTTGTAGTGCATAGTTTGTTACAGTTTGTTAAGTGACGTTTAGAAAGATAGATAGTTTATTCTCAAATAAATTAATTGCAACGAAAGAACATTTCAATGTCTTACAGCTATTAGTAATTGGAAGAAACAAATTAAATATAAGCTATATAGAAACTAAATAAATAATGCAAAATTATATTATTTACTGAAAGAAATTTTGAGAACATACATATTTAGTTTCTTTAATATCTTTTTTTAAATAAATATTTACAATTCTTTATTGTCATTTTTGATTATTTTAGGTAGAATGTGGTTCACTGTGTAAAACTAAGATTCGATGAGTGAAGTTACAAAAGTTTCTAAAATTTCTCTCAAAATATGAACATCTACAACTCTTATCGTCATTGTTGTTTATTTAGTACTATTTCATACAACGTGCAAATTGTGGTTTGCTGTGTAAAACTAAGGCCAGCATACTACTCTGAAGAAAGCAGTGGGCAGTTCTATTGGATACCCTGCACCCTCGCTCATAAACAAGCTGTTATAACGTCAGCCATCTATCGGCTCAATATATTGGAGTATGTTTGTCGTTCTTTGTTTACTTGAGAGTCCCCTCACCAATTGACATCTGCCTGAATATGTCAGAAGTCATTCGAAGTAGTTGCTGTTGCTGGAACGCCCAAATCAACTGATGCGATGGTTTCCGTTCTAATATTCGGTTCACATGTCTGTTTATTGCCAAGGAGCACATTTCGGCTTTTGTCAATCCACAGCAATTAACCGAGCGGTTATAAATTCGGATCGGGCGCCACTCTGACCATCTGTTCAATTAATTTTTGGCCGGGTGAATGAGTTGACCGAGGTCTTTGTGTGTTGTTATAGAGGAGAGTAGAACTGCCTCTGTTGTTGAACCCTTTAATTCAATATTGTTCAAAACCTTGATAGAGAATTTTCTTCTAGTACAGCTTAATATTTAGCTATCAATTCCGTGTGGTCTACCAAGTTTTATAAAATAAAAATAAATAAGCTTTAATAAAATAAAAATGAAATAATATTATTGGTATTAACATTGAACAGAATGAAGGAGTACTGGAAGAAGCATCCATGAAGAAATAATTGATTCAACGTACGGTACCCCAAAGTGGGTGATTCTAAAAAATTATTGGTATTAATATACAGTTAGTAGAACTGGTGTTGATATTGTGAAATCTCTTCATAACTGAAACAAAAGAGAAGTTGTCAAATTTCACAAAACTTGAGTTACAGGACCATGGTTTGACTATTGGACTGTTTCAGCGATCCGATTTAAAAGTGAACTTCCAAATGAATATTCTTGAATTGGAAAGAATCAATAATTGTATTTCAAAATGAAATTTTTAGTTGAACTTGGACATAACCAAAAATTTGTTTTTTTTTTTAGTTAAAAATTTGTAGAGAGCAGTAGTGGGTTGGCACTGCCTGTTGTATCAGTCTGTGACAGTTGTAAAGCTTTACTTGTTTGAATCGTTGTAATGAATGATTAAATAAATAAATATGGGTTCATTACAGATTGATTGGCTTCAGTACAGAGTTGAAGATGGTGGAAATATTAGCTATCCTGATCCACTTACCTATTCAGAAATTTGTCAGGTTTTTTAGGTGTTAGGTAAAATAAGCTGAAAATCGAATAAAAAGAGTTAGAAGTCGGTAACCATAGTATGTTTTTTTTATATTCAACAAAATTGACAAACATGGCCTAAGAAGCATGTTTCTCAATTTTAGCAAGAATCAACTTTAATTCTACAATTAACTTATAGTTTTTCCAGATAGAACTTGTAGAGAATTTATTAATTTCGAATTCCTTTAATTGCTATTACTTTATACTGAAGACTTCCGCAATGGCGGATATTGACAACAGCATTGAACAGCTGATGGGAATCGATGAATGCTACTGTACAAAAATATCAGTCACCACCGGGAATCGAACCACGGACCTCTCAATTGCCGGTTGAGCGCCCTTAACCACTAGACCATGGAGACCTTTCTGCACAGGAGCATTCATTTTCAACTTGGCCATATCGGCTCGTATCTCACAAGTTAGTTTGAAGTGACTGACAATTGAATAAACTGACAAATATACATAAACAGAATTTATTAATTTCGAATTCCTTCAATTACTATTACTTTATACTGAAGACTTCCGCAATGGCGGATATTGACAACAGCATTGAACAGCTGATGGGAATCGATGAAGGTCTCCATGGTCTAGTGGTTAAGGGCGCTCAACCGGCAATTGAGAGGTCCGTGGTTCGATTCCCGGTGGTGACTGATATTTTTGTACAGTAGCATTCATCGATTCCCATCAGCTGTTCAATGCTGTTGTCAATATCCGCCATTGCGGAAGTCTTCAGTATAAAGTAATAGCAATTAAAGGAATTCGAAATTAATAAATTCTGTTTATGCACATTTGTCAGTTTATTCAATTGTCAGTCACTTCAAACTAACTTGTAGAGAATTCAGTTCTGAACAAAAAAATTCTAAATAACTCAATAGCCAATAAATAACTCAATTTGGATTTTAATGAATCAAACCGCACAAAAATTGTAAGCTGAAGCAAATTTTACAAATCACACTGTATAAGATTAAAACTAGTCTACTCTTTTATATATTTTGGACACTATACCTTTTGTTATTACTGAACCTTTTAGGCTAAAGTAGAAATAGAACTTGCTCTTTGTATTGGTGATGGTGCTGTTGTGTTAATAATAAATTAATAATACTTTCTTGAAAGACGCTCTTGTAGAGTGCAATGGAATCTATAATTTTTCATTTACTATTATTAAGACAAGCTGTATTATTATTATTAATATTTTATTATTATTATTATATGCGAAAAAGACCAGAGAACTGATCACGCACAGCTCACACAGAAGATGTGCATTTCCTTCTCTGCCAGGCAGCCTTCAATTTTTCTCTCATTATGACTCTTCGTTCTTCTGTCCACTTGGCTCCCGTCTTCTTCAAATGGTTTCTCTCTGACTCTACTTCCCACTTGCTGATTTTTGTATTGTAGCTGGTTCGGTCTGTGACATCGGCCACTTCAATGCCCGATTTTCCAGGTCTTGGCGGATTTCCAATGTCCATCTATTTGTTTTGATATCTTCTTTTGCATCTAGTAAGATTCTAGTGAGTCTGGATTACAAAGCATTTCTTTTTAAAAGAAAAACACAAGATACCATAATTTCGGAAGTTACACGACATTCTCAATCTTAATCAAACTTAAACCAGAATACAGAATAGCTCCATATTATAATATACCTTACATCATGTGTGTGTGTATGGCTGTATGCCAGTTGTACAGATTTCACTAAACGGTAATGATTTGGAACACTAAATTTATACTTAAAACTGAATGCAGTGCATCTCAAAGCCTGATTTCTTATTATCTTTCTACATTTTTCAAAATTAATTTTCAAATTTCAATTATGGACACTAGCTCTGTTTTAAAATGTATTTAGATGCAGGAAGCTCATAGAGTAGCTTTTTTTTGTAGATTACGTCTTGGAGACTCCAGTCAAGGAGTATAAGACAAGTCAGATCAACAATATTATACACTAGATACCATAGTTACTTAAATTAGTTGAGGTGAGGCTTAATTTTGATGTGAAAGCTGATACATGATACGTCACTTTGATGCAAATAAGCTTTAAGTCACAATCCAAAGCATCACATTTGTATCCTATCAAAATGGCAGTTCCTAATTCATTTTTGGAATTATTGTATTGGCATTGGCGGTTGAAATCCATGTATAACATGTTAAATTTAAAAAAAGTACCTTAAATCCTGTTTCAAAGCACGGGTAAACCACAATTGGACAAATAATATTGTATCAGCCATCAGTTTAAGTAAACTGATCTAATCAGCCAATGACAGGCCTCCAACTAAACGTGGAGTAGTCCTGCCTATCAGAGGCTCCCATTCTATCAGCCAATAGTATTTGCCTATTCAAGGTATTTATGAGGCTGTTCAGTATTTTAGCTTTAGTATTTCAGTATTTTTAGCTTTTTATTTTAGCTTTGAGATTGAGGCGAAACTATATAGTATCTCGTGTTTTTATAATTAATGAGGCTAAGACAACATCAATAATCACCATTATAGAACTTGTCTCAATAATCTTGTAACAATTGAACAATAGTACATTCCCTTGCCAAGACAAGACAAGAGTGTCTTTCAAGAAAGGTATTCAAACAATTTTCTAGTGTTGTTATCACATATTTCAAGTAATTGATGAGTACACTATCATAAACTGTCTGTGGTATCACAATGCTGGAACATGGCTGTGTCTACACTTTCCTCCTATCTCTCTTCACACGGTTTTTATTTCCATTTCCATTTTTTTTTTTTTTTGTACATTTGAAAGTACACAGGCAACATGCAGCATGCCAGAAACAGCGAGGACATGGCGTCATTAGGCATCACACACCACGGGGTCCACACCACTAACAGCAGGGTACACATTGTAACTTCTAACGTCGGTAACAACCCAACAACAATGAACACTTCAAAATAAATCATTCAGTTGTCATGTGCTTTGTCCCCGCTATTAAACGCCAAATTTCTTCATGCTTGGAATACTTCAAGAATGTTCAACGATCTCTTGGTCTTGTAGTTAGCGCATTTGGTTATCGAATACAGGATTCCGGATTCAAATCCAGGAAGCACTACGCACTAGGGTCGTATTTTTTCAAAATTTCTAGCGACTAGCTTTTAATAAATATATTTTAGCTGCTTAGTTTTTCACTGTGAGCTTTGCAAAATGTCCATTACTCTGAGAAGAGCTTTTTTCGGAGGATGAAGCCCACATAGGTCTGAGACCTGTGCGTGGGTAATGAATTGGATGATGGTGATTGGTGAGTTGGACCTACAGTTTTAGGTGGGTTTGAACCACCGGGAAGTGATTTTACAGCAGAGAACGGAGTCTTTTTTGCAGGCCAATCCAATCGGCCACCCTTACAAAGAGCGCCTAGGAGTTCGTAGCTTATCTCTGATTGAACAGATACCTGCTACGGCACTCGGCTATCATTTACCATTATTTTGTGAAAAATGTTCAATTGAAACTTCGTGTTTTTCGCGACGTCATTTCCCCATTCAAGTTTATATGAACTATTGATTGATTTTTATGATTGAAACTCACTTCAGACATGTGACATAGTTTCGAGTTGATGACAGTGGCGTACCGATAATGGAGCGAGTGGAGCAGTCGCTCCAGGGCGCAAGGCTCTGAGGGGCGCACCGTTCTTGAGAGAAAATTACCTTTTACTTACAAAAAATGTATTACTTTAATGAAGGCCAAAAGGGTGAAATGCAACACAATTTTAAAATACCGTATGTAAACATCGCTGCGCATGACTAAAAGGAAAATTCATGTCAAATTAAAAATAAATCGGTTCATGCGTTCAGCCGTAAATGCGTTACAACCAGACAGAATGCAAAACGGTCGAGATAAAAGTAGCAAATAGTCGAAAGTAGCAAAGCCAAAACAATTTAAATTGGGTGGCAAAAGGTATAACAAATTCAAGTAATTGAATGAAGACTTTGAATTTATTCTGAAAAAATAAATCCACAAGAAGTTCAATGGTTTTTATATTAAGAACAGGACTGAAATACTTCACTTTTGAATCCTATTTCCAAAATATACAAAAAAATTCATAAGGATGACTTGCAAAATGCGAAAAAATAACTGCAAATAAATTTATAGAAAAGTGAAAAAATCCAAAACTAGCTGTTTGGAATCTGGCCTGGCGAAAAATCATTCCTTGGAGATTCGCATCTCTAACAAATACGGCATAGTTAGAGGAGGAAAAAAAAGCCGCTGGTTCATTAAATGACCACTATATTGATATCAGCCCAATCGGGTGGGTTGAGTGTGTGACTTTCTTTTTTTTTTGGTGGGGGGGGGGGGGGGGGGGTGGGCATCGTTAGACACTTCCGCTCCAGGGCGCTTAAAACCTCGGTACGCCACTGGTTGATGATAGCATAGTGACATAGTTCATAGTAACATATGCACTTCATCCACAATTGAATTAGGAAAAACGTGTTGAACTTGATGCAGAAAATGATTTTACGTGGAATACCCATTCTCAGTGCCTGATTGATCTTACAGGAGTATTATGTTTCAATCAATTGCTGGATGATGTGAAGTATGATCACCCTCTCATTCTATCTCACTCACACTCTCTCACGCGCTCTCTCTCTCTCTCTCTCTCTTTCTCACTCTCTCTCTCACTCTCTCTCTCTCTCTCTCTCTCTCTCTCTCTCTCTCTCTCTCTCTCTAGCTTAGGAATTAACTTGTGATTAATGATAATGTGATATTCCAATGTCACTTCCAATGTGATAGAACTGTCACTTCCTGCTTATCACGACGAATCTCAAACAAGACTGAACTAATTTACAAGAGACTTCCTCTATTTATATACTTTATCATAATTGAGATATCTCTACCTACTTCTACCGATTTCTAAAATAAACAATCAAGGAAACTCGAACTTTCCACAATATTCGATAAGACTCCATTAATCTCTAATCAAACAACTAGTACATTCTACAATGATCCAAGTAAACACCATAAAAGTGTCAAAAGCAGAGTAATTAATTGCTTAGAAGTAAACATTTACATAGCAGATAACAGCCTAGAACCACTATCTTTCTTTCTCACTATTTTCATTCTCATATTCGCTAGAATACTATGTTTGATTATTGATGCTCTCATAGGGTCAATAATGGAATTCTATTGCTACTATCACTGATTACAATTTAAATAAATTTTTAATAAATTGGTGGTAAATCGCTAACGTTGAAACTTTCAATTTCTCTCTACAAATCGAAAGCTAAACAGTGTTGGAATTTACGGTTAGTATTCATTGAATTTTTTAACTGATTGGTTTCTATTTGCTTGAGATTTGATGGCTCGTGAAGTCGGACTCCCAACTCCCAATAGCAATATGCAAATTAAATACCTAGATTAGTATGATTTTAACAAAATCATAGTGATTTTGTACGCTTTAAAAAGATCAATATTCTAGATCTAGAGAAATTTAATAGATTAGGATAGTCGTTGCAAAATCTTACTGACTTTGTGAACTAGAAAAAGATGCAGTACTTACAATAAAAGTAAATGCGTATGGGCTTTATTGGTGGTGAGACCCTTAAGGGTAGTTCCACCTCGCACCTTGAGCCATTTCATTGGAAACATTATGGACCTACAATTTAAGGTGGGTTCCGAACCACTGGGAAGTTATTTTACGGCGGAGAACAGAGTCTTTTTTGCTGACCAATCCAATCGATCACCCTCACAGAGAGGGCCCAGGAGAGCATTGCTTATTTATTTATTTTATTTTATTTATTCTTTACAAATTACAGGGAAGCAACAGATAGATGGCTATCCATATTGCTTCCATAACACAACGATTGTACAAACTAATAAAAAATATCAAGTTATAGTATGCCTAAGCTAAAAAACTAATCAATTATACAAAAATGAATTCAATTATCAATTACTTTCAGAAATACATAATTACTTATTCTAATAAACAGAGAATCGAATCTGATTGAACAGATACCTGCCACGGCTCACGGCTATCACTTCTCTAGTACTTACAATGTCTTCTGCAAATTAAGTTCCATTATAATGCTCTACAGATTTGGCATTGTCCTCTCCACTACTACAAGCTCCGTTATTTTGAATCTCCATCATTTTGTCAATAATTAGAAGAAAAATTTAGCTAATAGAAGAAACCGACTATGCTAGTGGTTATGGTCAGTAACCACTACTCATAGGTTACACGGAAAACATAGACTACTGTACACTAGTCTACTAAAATCCTACTTCTGCTCCTGCAGTAAACTGATACTACCCGGGCCTGTGAAAGCTTGTTTTTATGCACTTAATTATATATAAATATATAGCCTATATTGAATATTTTGTGGCAGATAACAAGCTGTATGGCGACCTCGGCCAAGCCAAAACAACAGCTCTGTTCTCACCACTACCAAGTATAGAATATGCCTATATCTATTTTATACAATATCTATATATTTTGCTTGCAGGTAGATTTTATATAGATAATATATATCTATATATTGGCTTACAGGTTTGAGGTTTTCGTCGAGCCGTCCCTCCAAGTATAATGTTACAGTAGGCACTAACATGTTCGTGGCTTACCGGTTATCCACTAACATAGAAATTCGATCACCTAAAATTAGCTCCTCTAAATATTTGCAACAGAAAGGTCATTTAACTTGAGGGTATTCGTCATCAGTGCTGGATTTTCTCTTCGGTTTTATTTAGCGAGTGAATTGGAGTTGAGAGAGAAAAAATCATGTCCTATGAATATATTTCTGTTTGTTTGTACTTTATATTAGTGTGATCGATAATCAGGACAGAAGTTGAGTGTTTTATTATATTTTTTGGATGATTTTATACCCTTGTACTCGAGTTCGTGAATAATGAAGTAGATTAAAAATTATTGGAATGATTGGCCGCTTGTTGAGCGTGATGTCACGCGGGACTGCCCTTGGAAGGGTAGCCGGCTGCGATCACATAATGTTATCAGCTTTATTGTCACTTGCCCGGTGGTTCGAGACCCACATGAAATTTTCCATTCATAATATCATCATTGTATTCACTTCATTATCCATGCACAAGTATCTGACTCATGTGGGCTTCACCATCAAGAAAAATAATACATTATAAAAACCCAAGTCCTTTACTCATTGTCATTGAACAATAATCTAATTATTCTATCTATTCAATAAACATCTTCATGCTATCCTATGTCGACGAAACTCCAACGCTGGAGAGAGAATAAGAGATTGAAGAAGGAAAAGAATGGAAACGAAGAAAAGGAGGAAGAAGAGTGGAGAAGAAAAACGATAAAAAAGGGAAAAGGAAGAATAAGAAGAGAGTTGAATAAAAAACTCGATTTAAATAGTTTGTGTCATGTTCTAACTCATGTTCAATTGAATTGGACAACCTGCTAGTTTCCTAATAATTTAATTAATTTCTAACTATCCATCACACCCTTTAATATTTTTTTACTATCTGTGAAAAATACAAGATTTCGTTTACCAAATTTACGAAATATTAATTACAAATATATAAATATAACAAACAATTTATTATTCGGACCCCAAACCAGCCAACCAATCCATCATATCCTTTAATAATATTTTACCATCTGTGATAAAAGTACAAAATTTCGTTTACCAAATTTCCGCCATATTAATTAGAAATATATATTAAACAAACAATTCGGATCCCAAACCAGCCAACCAATCAGCTCACTAAAATATGTTTGTGCAATATGCAGTTAAAAATTAACGCTGACTAGTCTCTCAATAATAAAAAACGAAGCCTCTAGTTTACAGCAGCAGCAACTCAAAATACTCAACTGCTCTGTGTGTAAACAGTGGGTGTCTGAGCATGCAGTGCAGTGCGTGGCAGCGTGATTGTGCGTGCGGTAGTGGAAAGAGAGAGATGGAGTGAGAATTAGTGCGAGAGGAGAGAGTGAAAGAGATTGATTGAGTGAGGTTTGTGAGGGGAGTACTGTGAGCAACAAGTGGGCTCAATATGACATCACATAGTTTGAGTGTGCGCAGAACAGCTAGAATCGGGCGACTTGAGACTTGAGTTTGGTTCGGTTGGCGTGTTAGTTCGTGTCGGGAAGCCGGTTGGACGTGTTATGTGGTAGTGTGTCTGACTGCCGCGTACCGGTGTTGTACGCGTTGTGACGCGTGTTTCGTTGTTTTTGTAAAATAATAAAAGTGCTTTGCGTTTCGGCGTAGTAACTAGTGAGTGTGTATTGTTGGTGATTGCCACGCAATATTTGGGATTATTTGCCGAAAATTACACACAGTGGAAAAAGCGCACGTGAGTTTTCATTCATGAAATTTTTCTTTGCAGAGTTATCATTTTTTGTAAAGCATTTGTCAATAAATTATTGAAATGAGCTATTATATTTAAATGAGTATTGTAGGACTTGCCTACAATATTGAAATGTTTGTGGACATTATTAAATTTATTCAGTAGATACCCAAAGTTTGGTTATTATCATTACAATTATTTATCATTGAATATCATAATGATGATTCAAATCAATTGAATTTATTTTTCAACTACACAAATCCATGTATCATTCTTATATTCAAACAAATAAAAATTAAATCCTGATAATAATCAATTTTGGGTACTGTACTTAAGTATTATTTTATACGGAGACCACTATTTAACGAACTTAGCCTAACCTCGCTAGATCGTGAATTCCTAGATATCGAGTCCTATAATGTAATGCTCTAGCACAAGCAATCTTCAGAACATACCTTTTAACGTGACGTCACTATCTAGCGATGTTAGGTTAAGCTTTTTAAATAATAAAAAGCCTCCATGTAATACGATCGATTTATAGGAATACACGATCTAGCGAGGTTGGGTCAAGCTTATAGTGGCCTCCGTACAATACGTAAGTACCAAACAGCGTTGAAAATGTGTTGCATCCCTCTGTTTGCAATGATTATTATAATCAATCAAAAATTACATTTCAGAGAGGTCTACTTAGGCCTTATCAATGTAATGGAAAATTAGGTGGAAATAAGGTGTAGATGAATTCCATACCACTGAGTTATAAGAAAAAAATGAATATATTGTCAATGAAAGTTGTCCATATTCATTGAAACGACTATAGAAATTTTAGTCTTATTTTTTGAGCAACAATATTGCTTATAGTTTCAATAGATAAGTGATGGGATATTGCAAGCACCGTGGTTATAGTAACTGACCACTTTACCGATGGTCACTGGTTTGATTTCCGGTTGTCTGGCATTTTTGTGCTTCATCTCACCGCATTGCCGAAATTCACTAGTCTGAGGAATCATTCACAGAAAAAATAATAGTGGTGTGGTCAGCATGATCTATTAGCGATGTTAAGTGACGAGTGCTAATGTTTGTGCTTCGATGGGTGACCGTGGCAGCTCCAGCTGAATGTTATTTGCTTCTTATACCGTTTATTTGAGAAACTACCTGAATCTTATTTCCTCCATGTTTCCCATAACATTCATTAGGTGGAGCTTCCTTTAAAGCCTTCTTATCAATGAAAACCATCTAGAATGAAACATTATTTAATGACTAGAAAATTCAGTACGGTAATAATGAACTTTTATTGTCAGTTCTCGTAGGTCCTGTTTGTAACGGTGACCGATTAGATTGGCCAGCAAAAAAGACACTTTTCTCTGCTGTAAAATCACTTCCCAATGGTTCGAAACCCACCTAATACTGTAGGTCCAACTCATCAATCACCATCATCCAACTCATTACCCACGCACAGGTCTCAGATCTATGTGGGTTTCATCCTCAGAAAAAAACAACGTTGTTTATTTACCAGAAAATTTTTATTGGAAAATCAAGGTCAAAACATAATGTCTATTGTTCTAGTCACTTTACTAATTATTCTACTACCGCTAAAAACTTGAATTCAACTCAATGTAGTATCGCTAATAACTTAAACTTAACTTAATGTACTACCGTTAATTATATTAGAAAAAATCAATCATTATTTTTTGTGAATTGAACAACTCACACCCATTTTTTCAACTGGTAACTCCGTTATATTTATTCCAGCGTTTAAAACAATGGTTTTCACGGCACCGGTCACACCATATTCTGCTGAGAATAATAAATATGTAATACAAAAATAGATTTCCTAGAATGGATCAGAAATAAAATAGTGGAACACGTAATAATCTAAATTCATCATAAGCAGGTGAAACTCTAGTAGGCTTTGGCTAGCGAGAAAATTGCTGAATTAACAATATTATACTCTTTGATTCACAATGTTGTTCAGTTGCCGTTTCTATATAATTAATAAGAATATACTGCCATGAGCCTTTGCCTTACCTATTGACAAGGGGGTTCCTTTTCAAATAAAAGCTCACTTTACATCCCCCTACAAGATTCGCCCAGAATTTCATAACTAAAATTTTAGCAAAGAATAATTTATTGACCTAACAACTTTTACCCCAATATTATTAGCAATAATTGCATTACCGTATAAAATAATAAATATTTTATTAAAAAATGAATACTAAATAATAAAATATGAATATATTTAGGTACTGTAATGAATGAAAAATAGGAAAATTACTGTTACACCAATAAATACAGTAATTCAACTGATCTGAAAAATGCTTTTATGGATTTAATGGGGGGGGGGGGGGGGGATCTAGGGTATTCTGCACTATAGCCCCGCATTTTAAAAAGTGTTATTGAACAAGAAATTCCTAACCTAACCTAATTTAATTGTGTCTAAGAAAAGGTTAGGAATCTACTGTTCAATCACAATTTTTAAGAAATGCGGGGTTATAGTGCAAACCACCCGGGATCTATTTTTAAGTATGGCCAAAAGTTAAAAAAAAGTCAATATTTTTATTATTTTATAAATGAGTCATCAGTGTATCTCGTCTCTCCTTTTTATTTAGTTGTCCTATTGCTACGTTTGTCTAATTCCTAACACTTTAAAATTAGTTTATTTTACATAAATAGATAGTAATCATAATAATATTTTTATTTTTGTATTCGTACATGATTTGTCAATTATAGGTTGTTCTAAACTGTGTAGGTTACTGTATTTTATCAAGTTATACCCGGAGTAGGGGAATGGATCCCATTGGTCTATTTATCTGTGATAAAGAATGTTGGTATGAGTGAATGGTATAGACAGACACAGACCATGTACTGCAAATAACATTGCGCTTTTTTAAGTGATATTTTGATTGTGTGGTGTGATAGTGTGCGTGTGTGAGCAATGGTGATGACCTAAACGTCTCGCCTTGCTGTAGCTGTACTCTGTGCAGTGAAGAGGCGAGCCTTTGGACTTGTTTGCCCACGTGGATTTTAACATCTGTGTTTTTGTAACCTTCCCAATACACTTCACTTGGCTTAAATTAGTGATTCTGGACACATTCCTATAAACGGTTCTGTTTCAAATATAAATTAACAATAGGATTTGAACAGCTCGCATATAAGTTCATCTTTTTACTATTATTGGTTGGTGAATGGACATAATTGTTTATTGATGCGGGTGTGGTTTATTGGTGTGATTTGATTCCTAAGGACTTTGTTATTTGAGTTGGGTTATCGATACTGATAGTTACAAGATCTGAGAATGATTCATAACATTATTTGTCACTTGTTACAGTCAGTTATAGTCAATCACACCATCCTTCGTTTCAATTACACCATCATAAAGATTGCATTTGTGTTTACTCGTAAAATTATTTGGGCCTACCAAAATTATTATGGGCCAATAGTGTCCTATGATTGAACTAAAATCATCAATAAAACAGGAACTAAATGTCAGTAAAACCGATAATTTGTTATTTTTTGATTTATGAACAATAATTTTATTACTACTGGATCGCTAGTTTATGTTTAGTGTTCCATACTAAATCTTGATTTTGAAAGTTGAAAAAATGCTTTACCCTTCATACGTAGGCCTTCTGTAATTAATTGATCAAGTTAATGATTTAGCAGCCGCAGTGGTGTAATCATCAATAAAGCGTTTTACACTGACTGCTATTCCTGCGGTCACGGGTTCAATTTCCGTTAAGCCTGGCATATTTTGTGCTAATATTCACCTCATTTCCCACGTGCAAGTTTTAGATTCATTTGGGCGCATCAACAGCGAAAAAATGAGTACAGTCGCGTATGTTGAATTCGTGTCTGGATTTGTAATAATGGATTAGAGTTTGTAACAGCATGTATCTTGTTAAATTGAAATTATAACTACATGCACCACATTCCAAGGGTTACTGCGCAATTTTTTCACAAGTCTTAATTTGCAATAATTCATTTTAAGATGCAGATGTAGTTAGGTATCAGGTGACTGTATGCGCATTCAAATTACTAGTAGATCACTTACTAGTAAGTGATACTAGATGCTACTTACACTTACACTTACTAGTGATACTTTACACAATTACTAGTGATCTCACAATTACTAGTGATCATATATGGAATCATTTGCTTGTTCATTACAAACCATACTAGCATTTTAATTTTCTCTAATTCCTTCTATTCTGGGAGAAAAACTGTACTAGATCCAAGGGCGGATCCAGCAGGGGGGCGCGGGGGGCGCGCGCCCCCCCCTTGAGGTAGTGTGAAAATATATTTTATGGTTAATGCTAGTGAAAAATGATACACCTTTACATAATTTATACATCTATTAAGTAATCCAACTGATTCGAAATCGTTATTTTTCTTTAACATCCTTTTATAATAATCTAATTTGTATTGGTGATATGGTAGATATCCAAAATTAATAAGACTATTGTAAAATAATATTGCCATTAGCCATATTTATTTAAAAAAATAGACATGATTGTTTCGGCTATTTCTTCAATTGGTGACCCCTCACCAGGGCTGGGTTAAATATGCCCGGACTAGGGGTATATAATGCGAGAGGGGGGGGGGGGGGCGCAAACTTTATCTGCAATTTTTCATGGTTTATAAGAAGAAAATTTAAGTTTTGAATTTCAACATCACTTTAACTTGTATGATTCTCTATGCATAGTTGTAGGTTGTATGATGTAGTGTCTATGTATAACTAACTGTAAGTGTATAATGAGTACTAATGGTTTAATTCTTTTTGCAATGTTAAACACGTTTTAAAAATCGATTAATTTTTATGTATTCATTGTTCATGTAACATCACAGTGGCGTAGCTATAAGGGAATCAGGTGGATAGATCCTTTCCAGACAAAATACATTTTCAAATTTTAAGAAGCCTTTAGAGACAACATTTGGCAAAAGATGTATGTAATCGATAAAAGTGTGGCATTGGATGGATTATTTTTTTTAACAAGAAAGAAACCGACTTCAATAAAATGATACTTAAGAAATTAAAAAAAATAATAATAGCCTATAGAGCAACCCCAAACTCTCCTTTTAAAAGAATTTTCAAGTATAGTATGTACAGTACCAGAATCAGAGAAGGTGAGGGATCAAAAAGAGCAGAGTATGATTACCTACATTAAATTGTTTTACTAAAACAATGAGGGCCCGGATCACACTTTGACAATAACGCAAGAGCTTGATGAAATTTGCTTTGACACATAACTTGGGTTGAATTTTCAAAATAGATGAATTCATATCTAGAATCGCTCAAAATGTGGTTTCAGGGGAATTGTTTCATTTTTTTAAAAGTTACAGGGGTATCCCAAAACGCGTTGCAAGGGAAATTTTTAATTACGATGCCCTATTTGTACGGTAGCCAAACTCAGGAAAGATAAATGATCAACATAAGGGAATGGGAATAGTTTCAAGTAAGCTTGCTCTAATTATCTTACTAAAACAATAAAGGTTCACCCATTGACAATGATACGAGAGCTAGATGAAATTTACTTTAACGTGGCCTCCTTGTGTTTTGTGTTTATTATTTTAAAATATACTTAATTTTATGCTTGACTGCTATTAATTCCAAATACATAAATAATAATATTAAAATGTATTAATAAATAATAATACATAATAAAAAGACACCGATGTTAATTACGATTCCTGCATTAAACGTACTTACATTTTTGTGAGTAGTAGCGCACGCGTTTCAAGACCCGAGTACCATCTTCAGCAAACAGAGAATACATAGGCCTAATCCGTTTCGCTCTGTATACTCTATGTAGTGTACTCTTTACAGCAGTCTCTATTCTCTATTCACTGAGAATAGGAATCAGGTCCTTCAACGCGTCTGATACTACATACTTACAAAAGTTAAGTGCTGGTGTAAAATGCAAGTTCGTTATCGTCATAGACATCAATAGTACCAAAAGTTCATATAAGGATGAAAACCACTGAGGAAATTAAAAATATGTATATTATATTCCTTCTTACTGGCTCTACCCCCTTGAATAGAACAATTATTACTGTTTCTTACTTTCAATAAGATTTCAGGTCTGAACACGTGTTAGATCATGATAATTTTCAATTAATTTTGCTATAATACAATAATCATTTTTGTACATAACTAACAGTAATTTTTTCAGTTTAAGTGCTTCAAAAAAGTAATCTCTAGTGTCTAGGCATTCTCTAAATGTTTTCCTAGAGAGATCCCCTAGACAACCTTCCCGTGGGGGGTTATCCATTACCCCCTTAAAAATATATTTCTAGCATTTAAAATTTTAAAAAATTTCCGGGCGAGTCCCCCGGACCGTCTTTTTGTGCAAGGTATTCCATACCCCCCCCCCCCCCTACAAAAAGTTTAGAGTGCGCCCCCCCCTTTCAAAAATCCTGGATCCGCCCCTGACTAGATCATGTAATGTAGTATCATTATTTCTAGTATTAGTATTGTAGTATCCATCCACAACAAAAAAGAAAATCCGTACAATTGATCTTGTAATTCTTGACTAAAGATTACAGTTTACAATGCAGCACGAAGTAAGCTAAGCTTTTCTCCCATGTAATTCAATTTATTGCATCATCAGGTAGCATCACCTCACTACGATATTGCTTTCAATAATACGAATTACCTTTATGATACTGCATTCACGCTTCAATAATTTATTGCTTACTGTCTATCATTTTCTTTCTCGCACTCGTCTACAACTTGTATGGTATCTCACTCTACTGCCCATCCTCCATGTTGTCTCACTCTAAACTCATTCTCTGTCTCTCAAGGTTATAGCCTAACCCCTTTTTTCTTATTCTTACCAATCTTATTTCTTTATAGAACAATGAAAGTTCTACATAACAAACTTTTATGTAACGAAACCCCAACGAATTTTTATGATGAATCTATAATATAGTTGATTGTATTAGTCTTTAAATCTCGTCTCAATGATAAACATGATAAAAAATTCTGGTGAATTTTTAAGTTGAAATCTTATTATAGAGAATCATATTCTTGTCAATGAAACTCGAGTCTCAATTAAATAAATTACATTAAATAGGTACTAGAATAAAAATAAATATCATAAAAATAAACAGTAATAGTCTAATTCTATAAATTCCATTAGCTCTATTAGTTTTTGACCTAGCTAATTCTTCTAAATTTATTTTTGTAGCTAATAGCTAAATTTATTAAAATTTGCCAACTAATCAAAATCTGGTTCTATTAGAATTTGAATGAGGATAAGAGGGAAGTGACAGCCGAGTGGCGTAGCAGGTGTCTGTTCAATCAGAGATAAGCTTCGAAACTCGTGGGCGCTCTTTGTAAGGGTGACTGATTGGATTCACCAGCAAAAAAAACTCTGTTCTCTGCTGTAAAATCACTTCCCGGTGGTTCGGAACACACCTAAAACTGTAGGTCCAACTCATAAATCACTATCATCCAATTCATTACCTACGCCCAGGTCCATGGGCGCCCACAAAGGGGTGCAAGGGGGTGAACTTGCACCCCCCTGGCTAAAAAAAATATGAAATAAATTGAATAGCTAAAATTTTCTGTAATTACTTTTATTAATTAGAAATTTATAAAAGTACATTATGTAATGCTCATTACAATGAAAGAATGTTGCAAGTGGGTACTTTTCCCTGATCAGAGCTTGAACTCCATCTATGTGTCCAGCCATTGTGGAGCAACCATCATAACCCTGTCCAACAAGTTTTTTCGAGTCCAAACCACATGAATTTAAAAATTGAAGAATGATATCTCAAACTGTAGCAGCGTCAACTTCTTCCAACAGTGGTGCATATCCTAGAAACTCTTCACAAATCAACAGACTGTCATTTCCTTCTTCAAAGCATACATACCGAACTCCAATGGAAAGTTGCTCAACCCCAGATATATCAGCAGTTTTGTCAGCTAGTACAGATAAAATGATGCTTTATTCACTTCTTGAAGAATATCCTCCTTTAGAACATCAGCACAGGTATCAATCAATTCATTTTGTATTTGATGGGATATATACAAAACGTTTTTGGCTCCTGACTCTATATGCCCTTTCAAAACAGTGTCACCAGATTCTACTCTGAATTGAAGCAAATCTGTAAAAACAGAACCCTTGTCATTTTTTCCACAAATTGGAAGATCACGTGTTCCACAAAACAAAACTGTTGATACAATTGATCGAAGTTTACCCTGTTTGCTTCAACTATAAGCAGCATTTATAGCTTCATGCACGTTCAAGTTTTGTCTATCCATTGCTTTCTTAAATTCTACTGATGAAGACATAGCATCACAATGCCATTTTGTCTGGATATGAGTCAGAGCAGCTTCATAAGACTTGTTGTATTTAAGACAAGGATAAATAATAAACTGGCCTTGTAAACCTCGATGGATTGGAGGTGGGAAAAGGACACATAAGCGGCATACAGGTCCTTTAAGAGCTGCAGAGTATGTTAGCCATGGGTAGGTTTTTAGCCATTCTGACCCAAAGGCTCTTTCCACTTTACCATCAGAAGTAACATTTTTTTTGAAATCATAAGTTAGAGGGGGCCCAAGGATTTATCAATAAATTGAGACAAACTTCATTGGTAACATGAGTGTTTGAGTTCAAGAACAAACCAATTTCAAACTGATTATCAGTATTTTTCTCATACTCAGCTCTGAGCTCAGTGTTATCAAATAAATCTGATTCAGATTCAGAAATATCTGAACTGCTCGGTCTTTGCGAAGCCAAACTTGATGAAGAGCTTCCAGCTTCTAGTAAGTCTGTGTTTGAAGATGATGCAGCCACAGCCAAACCAGAAGAGCAGGGTGCAGATGATGAAGCCGATGATGGTGGATCTGTATCACTGACAGCTACATCACATTGTCAATTTTCCGCTTCACAATTTTCCTTGATGCACAATATACTATTTTTATTTAGTAGCTTCTATTAGTTACCAAATAGCGTAAAAATTCATTTTTAACCACCATATTTTCAAAAATTTCCTGGGTGGGGTGGGGGGCCCCGGACCCCCTTTTGCGGGGGGTATTCCATACCCCCCAGACGTGCATTATCTATTGCACCCCCCTGTTCCAAATCCTGCGGGCGCCCATGCCCAGGTCTCAGATCTATGTGGGCTTCATCTTCCGAAAAAAAAATGTTGCAAAATAAATGTGTAAGAGTTATTATTGTTTGTAAAATATGGTTCTATAACAAAAAATTTGAGTATAGTAAATATGATAAATCAGTATAAATTAATGAATAAGCATATAATAATAATAGGTAGAGTAGGTAGTTGATGAATAAATTCCAATAAGAATAAAATTTAATTTTGGTAAATAGTGTGTAAAAAGTATGATTCTTGGTAAAAAAAAACTGAATGTCGATAAATAATTGAGTTAGTATTAATGTGATTTTTCGATTGTAGGTTGTACGAAATGTGAGTTTCAAAACTTGTAGGTTGAAGGCAAATACTGTTATAATTATTGCTGATCATATTGACTAAATACTGGAATTACATATCTTAATTCTTTATTGATGCCCGAGCCGAATACTTGTTGCAATGCCCCTCCTTGTTCCTTGTAAGATAATGTTTGAGAGCATTCTGTGGGGCCATTGAAAGAGTCGAATTGAGAACTAGAATGAAATGGCATGCGAAATTGCTGGACAAATTATAAAGGGGCGATATGAATGGGCTCTTTATTCGCAACCAATCAGCAATAATTCGGCCTGAATAATGGTAATTTGAACAGTTGACTGAAAAAACTGTTATTCAAAGCTGTTCAAGAACTCCATTTACGGCTAGTAAAAATTAATATATCTATGTAGCCTCCTATGCTAGTACATATCTATAGATCTTGCTCTATCGTGTATTCCTCATTGCAAAACTATTGCTCATAAAAAACTAATGATAAGCTTCGTAATATATAAATTGGAATGACTTGCCGTCATATTTTTTCCTGGAATACCTGTTTTTTTCACGTGTGATGAATTCATGATCGTCCTGTTTTCCTTGTACATTATCGTACCAATATTCTGTCTTGAACAATATGTTTCCTCTATACCTTTATAGTCTTTTGTTGCCTGACTAAAAATAGTATGGCTGTGAGTATCAAACTTGAGCATTGACTTGAAGTTTTACGAGTTTATTACAATCGCGTTTTTCTGATTTTACCGATAATATTTCTAGCTAATGATGACCTTATTAAATTTGACCCAATTCAATGATGAATCATGAAGTCTGAGATTCTTTAAATTGTATAATTGAATGAATGAAAAAATCATGAAATTGGAATAATCGTGAAGTTTGAATATTAATCATTAAATTGGAATATTAATCATGAAATTAGAATATTAATCATGAAATTGGAATATTAATCTTGAAATTGAAATTTTAATCATAAAATTGTAATATTAATCACGAAATTGGAATATTAATCATGAAATTGGAATATTAATCATGAAATTGGAATATTAATCATGAAATTAGAATGTTAATCAGTCTTGTTGAAATGCAGTCTTTAGGCTGCTAAACTAGTAGAGTAGGTATTTTAATCCGTGATGAGCTGTTTTTGAAATTTTTGATTGAACTTGAAAATGTTGTAATAATAAATCGGAAATCATATGATGAAAACCTATATATAAATCATAGAAATTTAATGGTGCATACCAGCCTAATTAATTAGAATCTAATTAATAATGGCGGATTACCAGTTGCCCTACTCAGCAGATTTTTTTTTTTTTGACGATGAAGCTCACATAGGTCTGAGACCTGTGCGTGGGTAATGAGTTGGATGATGGTGATTGATGAGTTGGTCCTACAGTTTTAGGTGGGTTCCGAACCACCGGTTGCGTCCCTACAAGTTGCCCGTCCCTACCAGTTGACCGACCAAAACAAACTTTGGGTCTTTTGTACTATAACCCCGCATTTCTTAAAAATTGTCATTGAACAGTAGATTCCTATTCTAGTGGCGAATACGATATAAATATCTTCAAATATTTTATCAAACAGGTCAGGTTAGGTTAGGTTAGGTTAAACTTAGTTGTAGTATAAACCCTATAGAAAATGTTCAAGAAATGCGGGGTCATAGTGAAAAAGACCCCAAACTTTACGAAAACAAAATTTTACGAAAGAAGTAAAGCGTAAATTTTGTAACATTGTCAGGCTAGGTCAGGTTAGGTTAAATCGTAAAGTTTGTTATGGTCGGTCAACTAGTAGGGTCGGGCAACTGCCGAGTAGCGCAACTGGTAACCAGTCATCAATAATAACTTTCATTTTAGCGTCGGGTCCTTAGTTAATTCCTTGTATCGGTTTTTTTTTTATCAAGAACACCTTTTGGATGGTATCACCAAATTATTTCTATTATAGTCTCTGTATTAGTAGTCTAATATATTAAATTCTATACAATAAAATGACCAAACATTTAATTTCCATCCATCATTATTTCTTATTAACTGGAGCCAGACTAAGAAATTGAATTGCCACGCTACCAACTGGTCCCAATTCTCGTAAAAAACCATAATTTCCGAAATGCCTTTTCATCATTATTTGAAGCGTGGAGCTGTGGGCCTCCTGGCCCTGGCCGTGATGCGGGGGTTCGGTTGGAGCTACACAGGATGCAGGACCTCTAATTTTTAATTTTCCTTGCTTATTTCACAGTGAGTGCTTGTATGTTCGGCCAACCGTGAGACGAAATCAACTTTACGAGAGTGTGCTGTTATGTGTGTGTTTGGACTTCGGTCCGGTGATCTCAATTTCCTATATTCAGGCAATGTGGGGCCCTACTTGCGCATTATATAATAATAATAATATATTTCTATATAGTTCTCTCTCATATACTCTCAATCTATCTATGACCACAGTCTCATATCTTTTTCACTCTTGGACTCATTGACTTACTCTTTCTATGATAGAACAATCATTCTTGAATTTTCATTGGTATGTAAAAAAGAATGTTCTCTGCTGTAAATCACTTCCCGGCGGTTCGGAACCCACCTAAAACTGTTGGTCCAACTCATCAATCACCATCATCCAATTCATTACTCACGCACAGGTCTCTAACCTATGTGGGCTTCATCCTCCGAAAAAATGTCTTGTCATATCATAAATAGTGATGTTAAATATTGTATTAAAATTTTTGTGTTTTACATAGAGTTTTACAAAAAAAAATATGTGAACATGAGAATAAGTTTTAGAGAATAGAGTTTTACATAAGTTAGATTCATGAATAGAGTCTAGTTTAATCTTATTTAATGTAATCAACTTCATCATCCTTCCTCCCGTGTATTTTTAAATTGATAATCAACAAATTAAAAAAATAATAGACCATCTTTTTTTGAAAAATTTTAATCTTTTAATTTTTATTTACATCATTATATTCACCAGTAAAATCAATAAACATCAACCTTCATTTTTAGATTTTTGGCTTTCAGTGTTCAATGAAATGTTGAAAATGAATTATCACGATTCAAAAACGTTTCATCCTACGTGAGTAAATATTTCATTTATTCTCAATTAAAATTTACTGCAATTCGTTAAATTCATTATAAAAAAGTAAATATAATATAAATATAAATAATAAAAGTAAATAATAACAACGCAAATCGTTATGGATCAAGAAATTCCAAAAAAACTGCATATTTTGTTCAATATCTCAAAAATTACTGTAGTTACCGGCGTCTCACTTTTCATCGGATTTTTTACTCATACTACATAATAACTGACCAATTTACAAGTGAAATAAACTCCGTAAATTCTGAATTAGTAAATTATAGTATACTCCCTCTAGTTCGACCACCTCGGGATTGGACCACCGGCTGGACTACGAAATGGCCGGAGTTGTTATCAAAGTTAAAATGAACCCTATTAAATGCTTTATTTACGTCTTAAAATCAACAAAAATCGTTGTTTAAACCAATGAATACAGAAACTAGTATGTGTATTCATTGTTTAAACATTCTTACTACGTTATAATCTTTCCAAAGAGAAGCTTTTGACATATATTTTTGTTGAATTGCCATGTTGCTAGATACGTTTTTGTAACACATATTATAAAGTCAATACCGTTGTGCTTTGGATTAAACTGAACAGAAGAACGCATTACTGTATGAACTGTACAAAACAAATTGAATATTTATTAGGATTACACATATTACAGTACTTGAAAACCAATGAAAATTAAAAGAAATCCGTTATTTTCTTTTGCTTGTTCTGATGGAGTCTCCTCCCAAGCCCGGCTGGACCATCCGGAGGCCGATACAACCGGAGCCGAACTAGAGGGAGTCTACTGTATTGGGAATATCTGCTAACTTCCGTTCGCTTTAATCTTGTAACGAAGCATTTTGTGAACTTTTTTATTTTGAACTATAGTTCCTTTGAACTTTTCTCATTATTTTGGTGAAAACAAGGAACCCAAAAAGTATTTGTAACACGATGTAAAACACTGGATTTTTCTAAACCTCCTTGTCTCTCCCTTATGTCTCTCTATATTTTTCTCAAATCTCTTGTCTCACTCTCTCTCTCTCACACAAAAAGGTGTCTTTCTGCATATCTTCTATTTTATTTTCTAAGTCTCTATTCGTAACGCATGGCCTGCGTCCACAGTCAGAAGTTCAACTGTTCAAGAATCTAGTGCTAACCAACTCCGATGTAAGAAAGCCTGCATATATGATAAGGTAGTCTGATAATAGTGGGCCTTCACTGTACATTGCACTTTATTCCTGCTATGTATTATTATTCTGCGGCCATCATTTCAAATGTGGTTGTCGTTTTGATTGGACTAATCTTATCTTTTGCTCGCTTGTTGAGTATGTGAATTATTACCGTAGAAGCTAGGCAACTTTATGACTTCCTGACTGGCATTTATCGACCAGCCACCGTCATTCATTAAGCCTATATCTGTTCAATAATATATTATGTACGATATTTAACGAAATAAATTTATTGCTGTGTGATATGTGCGATAGATTGATTGATGGTCGGTGACTATCTTTGGTTTTGGTACAATTCAAGACAGTAATAACGTGCTCGTAATCAATCGCACTGTCAATCCAATTCATGAGTACAAAGCATGGAATATACCCAGTTATGTGTCCTGTTACTATCACTTACATTCATGTGTAATATTTACTCATAGAATATTTGCTGATAAATTAGCTTCGTGTATGGATGCGTTTCATTATAAATGTATGGACTAGATTTATTTTATTAGAAATGTAAGCTATAGTATAGATGTAGCCTATTATAGAATAGATGATTGTTTTTACTAGATGTATTTCATTTTAGATTATATAATTAATGTTCAGAGCTAAAATTTGTAAAAAAATGTTTGAAGTAAGCAAATTTTTATTTACCATTAAATTTTTACAAATAAAAAAATATAAAAAATGTTATGGAACTTAAGAACTAAGTTAAAGTTTAAGTTTTCAACTTTAAATCTTTAGTTAATGTTAAACTTAAGTTAATGATAGTCCATTGTCATTGCAATGACACAATTTAAATGAAATATTTATTGTTCCTTTACAAATACAGCAGACACAAAACATCCAAGCAGTACAATAATTGAATATTTTAAATTAAAAATTATATTACTAGTACATATTAGAAGAAATCATAGCATAAATTCAAGATTGGAATGCCCTAGTTGAATGTACAATTATAAAATTAAAAAAAAATAATATAGTATAGAATTACAATAATATTACTATTTTGTTAGGATTCATGCATCTCGAGGTAAAAAAACTGTGAGAGATGGCAATACAAAATTATTAAAGTTACCGGTCAGTGGAAAATAGGTGTTGAGGCCGATCAATTTATTGAAACACATTAGTATTGTGCTGCAGGTTTAAAAATTTAGGAATTTGTCTTTGAATATAGGCTATGTTCTACATATGAGTTAATATTATTCTGAAATTCATAGGTACTTCACTCTTCCTTTAATTTACCTTATCTAAGTGATTTGGAAAATATATCAACCTTCTCAATTTCCAGTAAAAATATCTTGAAACTTTTAGTAATTATGTTCGCTCTACACATTGGCGTATTTGTAAGGGCAGTAAGTTATAGAACTTAGGAGCTAGATATGAGAAAAAATTCATGAAATTACTTTTATTCAATAGCTTCTGTCGTACCACTATAACTTCTCCACCATGGTATGATATAGCTTCTGACCTACCACTTTAACTTCTCCACCATGGTATGATTATAATAGTATTCATATTATGATGACATGTTGAATACCATGTACAGTATATGAGGTGCAACATATTAAAACGTGAAATCAGACTTATTTCGAGTAGTCTAGCCTTTTTATTCCTTTGCTTGTGGCATTTGCTTTCAACACGATGCTTGAAGGGTTTACGACTGACTCCCTTTCAGGCCAGTATTCTATTTTGCTTTGCTCTCATAATCGTCGGTATTTCTTCTTTAACCAACCATGAACGGGAAAATTGATGCTTGCCTTGAACCAGGCTTTGTTCCCATTTATGTTCAGAAAATGTTTGTTGTGAGCATTGCTATGGTATTTCTCGTGCACGTATTCTCTTCCTATACAATTCAGCCCAGACTCTTTATTATACAAGAATATCGTCTACCATTTAAACATTTCAAGTATGTCCTGAATTGGTATGAACATTATTTGACGCAGTCATATGTAATTTTGATAGTATACTGTTACATACTATGTCATTTTTAATTGGTCTTGGATTTTTTGTCAACCCTCACAACTCTGGATAAATGTACCACGCTTTCGCGTACCCAACCCCATCCAAAAGATCCCCACGGTATGACATCCATCTTCCATCAATGGTATAAAATACCATTCAATCTTGAATTTAGGGTCAGACTTAGAAGAAAATTAGAGAAAAACTTGAGAGTTGAATAAAAATTCACTAAAAAAATGTTATTAGTAGATTTATGATTTTAAAATATTTTTTTTTTGGAGGATGAAGTCCACATAGGTCTGAGACCTGTGCGTGTGTAATGAGTTGGATGATGGTGATTTGATTGATGTGTTTAACCTACAGTTTTAGGTGGGTTCCGAACCACCGAGAAGTGATTTTACAGCAGAGAGCAAATTCTTTTTTCAATCCAATTGGTCACCCTTCCAAAGAGCGCCCAGGAGTTTCTTAGCTTATATCTGATATTGGAATGTATTTGTTGGAAGCTGAAAGCAAGTCATGTTTAAGGTTTCCCTATATTTTTCTTTTCCATGAATCATTGCAAAAATTAGATTATTCCAATTGTTCCCTGTTTAGTACATATTTAGCTACTCTGAACTTTAGTTTTAGTTTATTTGAGAATGATAATGGTGTAACAACCGAAACTAGTATCACTATTTTCAATAAATAATGTGGTCTTTATGTCTTATTATTCATTATAGATATCTTCGACAATATCACCTTCGCCACTACAAAGAAAGTGAAAAATTGATGTTTTAATCTCTCAAAAAAAGGGTAGTAGCCTACGAGACTAAGGACAGACAAATCCAGATATCGGAAATTCTCCCGGATATGTTTCCTGTAAATTTTTAGGGGGATAAAATCTACTACTGTATTGGCGCAAAACCTCACTCTGTCTATTTAAGTATGTCAATTAATTTTGAAGATAAATTTAATAATCATGAATATTAATACTCATTTTTCAATTTATTTATTCATTCATTATTAGGTCAATATTCATTTAGTATTGAGACCAATATCAATTTTAATGGAAGAAATACGTTTTCCCAACTTTGCGTTCTATTTGGCTACAAGCTGCATAAAAAAAACCCGGTTATCAGCTCCAATGGATAAAAACAGAAAGAGAATTATCCAATTTTTCTGATGTTGCCATCAATTAATTGCGATTCGCGTTGAAGGTTTTACCGTAGTTCGGCGGCCATCTTGGAAAATGTTACGGACTGGCCGTTGCCAAGAAGCGTGAAGGTTAGAGCTTGATACTGACTCTGTTCTACAACCACTCGGGACTCGCCATTGTTGATTAAGAGGTTAAGTTCATGTGTTCTATAATGAATATTATTTTCCGCAATGCTTTCTTACTACTGTACTAGTAGTCTACTGTACACTGTTTATTTTTAAGTTCTACTTGAATTAATATTACAATACAAGTACCTAATGTCTGTTTTATGTTCATTTAGCATTACGGAAGGACCATCTTTACAAATATTAATTTGACTATTAGCAATTTCAACTACAGTAATACCACTACCTAGTTATTTTTTTAATCCATAATACAGGGGTGCCTAACCCCCCCAACCCTCATGACGCACCCTCCCATAAATTGGGCACTCCCCAAAAAATGCGAAAAAATAAGCCTTCTAAAACTTCTTTCTTTACTTCTAAAACTGAAAGAAGATTTATATAGGTATTGAAACAATTCAAATCCAGTGGTTTTGATCCAGTTGGTTTCAATCAACTTTACGACCCTCCCCCCCCCCAAACTTTTTTTTGAACCCCCTCCCCTAGAATTTCAATGTCTACCTCTTAGCCCCCCCCCCCTTCGGACACCCCTGCATAATATAATTTTCTCCAATTTAATTGTAAAACCTCGTTGAGTACAAGACTATTATGGTTATATAAGTTATTTGGAATGATCAAAATTATTTCAATACGAATTTACTAGCCAGCTAGCTTACGGTATAACGAATAACTTGATTTGTGCTCCATGAGAGGTATTGTGAGGTTTTCAGTCCCGTTTAGAAGTATTTTACAGTTTCAATAATATTGAAGGAAACTAAAAGAAAATAAGAAAACATATTAAGAAAAATATTGGTCAATGTGGTTTGGAAGGGAACGATACTATAGGCTGAGGGAGAAAGTTTCTCTAATAGGCTGACCTTCATTGAAGGTCTGTGATTGGCTGAAGGCCCGCCCACTGGTGGGAGGAGGAACAAGCAAAAATAAGAGCCAAAATCAAGAACCAAAAAACCGTGAATGCAACAAACAAGAACAATACACAAGTAGGCTAGAATTAAATAAATTTAATTTTAACAGATTGAAGCTCACTAAAATTCAGTCAAGGCCAACCGAGAAAAACAGGAAAATACCGCTATTAAAATGTAGGCCAGAATTATGATGTAACCAAGTGAGTTGTATTGAATTGGTTAAAATAAATTTGATCATTTTAAACTACTATTGTAGCTATAGTTTTTCCAACCTAGTTATCTCCAAATCTTCTAAAATGTTCAAATGTCTGCCTTTGCCAATCAAATGCAGAAATTCAATATTTTCTTCAGTCTTGAACTTGTGTCCATTATTAATACGATACTCTGCAAACTTTGGGTCTCCTTTTTTGGTTTTCCAATCCCTAATATGTTTATTTATTCTACATTTGAAACTTCTAACGGTCTGACCCAAAAACAGGCATTGCAATCACCGCAATTCAATTTATAAAGTCCACTTTTATCCCAGATATCAACTTTATCTTTACTACACCCAAACAAACTATTTAAAAAAATTTTGAACAGAAAAACAACACCCTCCTAAAATGTAAAACCTAAATATTGTGTAAATGTAATGATAGCCTACATTTTGATAATAGGTATATTTATTATAAATTACAATTTAATTTAGATACAGTATCTAAATAATCTGCATCCTTCTCTTGCTGCCATTTAACATGTAGAGCAATTTGTAGTAACATTCCTAAAACTCAAGAAGAATCTTTAGTATTGTTCCATTGCTTCCATTGATTGACAAAAGTGCTTTAAAGAGACTGTAAATTGACTCTTCTTGACTCACTCTCCTTGAATGTCTCTCTCACTCCTACCTGCTGTATGGACTCTGGCACAATCGAGAATCTAATAGAACATTTTCTGTGTGTTCAATAAATTTCTGGAAATTGCTTGTTTGTATGAAAACAGTATCAAAGGGATCTCCTAGTCTGTGTTGAGTCAATTTGTTATTTGCTCAACGTTCGTAGCCAGTGGCAGTTTATACAGACAGTGGGATTACGAATCCAGTGCCAGTTGATTGACAGTGTATATTATCCAGTGCCAAAAGAGTGACAGAGTATATAGACATTGTGTCCGCGTTATTAGCGCTCGTATAACATGGTAAGCATATCAAGTGCTCGTTATCAGACCGTGCTTCGTAAGTGTTCCATTTATTGTGTGTTTAACGGTTTTTAGACATTTTTCTTTACTTCATCGAACAGTTTTTTTTTTTAGGATGAAGCCCACATAGGTCTGAGACCTGTGCGAGGGTAATGAGTTGGATGATGGTGATTTATGAGTTGGACCTACAGTTTTAGGTGGGTTCCGAACCACCGGGAAGTAATTTTCAGCAGAGAACAGAGTCTTTTTTGCTGGCCAATCTAATCGGTCACCGTTACAAACAGGACCTACGAGAACGCAGCTTATCTATCTGATTGAACAGATACCTGCTACGGCTCGCGGCTATCACTTCCCTGTTTATTGGATAGTTGTTCATTTAATTATCAATCGGCCTATTCATAGTTAGTAATTAGTTTTTTTACAAAAATACCAAGAATTCATTATTAGCTGAACGTTATTGATCTGTCTTTTCCTTATTGGGTTTTCTTATGGTTAGTGCGTATTGTAAGAGTAATTTGTGTAAATAAAGTGCGAGTGTTTAGCATTTAAAGTTTCAAGTGTTGCCAGCATTATTTCAGTTACAGAACCCCCGTAACAGTATTTTACACTTTATCCAAGTCTGTCGTAAATTCACATTAATAATTCTTATAAAGTTAAAAAACAGATGAATGTGTTACAAAAAAATCCTAAATTTCATAAAAAGTTATTTTACCATTGATAATTTTACAATGGCAAATGCATATTTTGTATGAAGCTATGCTTCAAACGCAACTATTAAAAGCAGTTGAAGCTCTGTTGAAACTACTGTATATTAAAGTTCAAATCAAGCCAGACAATTCAATCATAAGTTGAACGCAATAAGTATAAGTTTGGCCTCGCCTGTCAATATATACGTTGAACACGTCTGTGACGCAATAACCCAAATTATGCTGTCCATACCCTTCCCCTTAGTAAGACAATTCTCGTAAAATTCTATACATAAACGAGAGCGCGTTTGTTATATCTTTTGAATAAGTAGGTAATGTCAAATTATTTATGTTGCAACTCGTTTGTTCATTGAGAACGGACGCAACAAATTGCAATTCAAATTTGTGATGAGTCATCGTTTTATTAGACAATGACCTGTGTCTGTATGGTGTGCTATAACACTGTGAAAGGTCACACTATTCACTATTGTAAAAATATTCAGTTGTCAAATTGTGGATTTTGTGCGACCTAAATTCTAGTGGAATTGATATGTTTCTGTTCCTTTTTTACTGAAAGCTGCTGTGAAGCAGTAGAAAATTTGATAATAAAAAATTTCTTAATCCTTCACAGTCATCAACACTAGCTATATTTTATAAGTGAACTGTTTAGTTAGCACTAAAAAATACTTACAGAGTACTAAATTTAGTACTAAATAATTACGGAGTACTAAAAAATAGTCCGGAATATGGACAAACTATTAGATGTGCAGATTCCTGGGTTTGGGAATGAAGGCTTGAAGGATTAATGATGATTTTTTTATATAATCATCATTATAATATTGATTATTTTATATAATATTTTTATCATTTTTAATTGTGTACAATATTAACAAAATTATTTATCTCTCCGTATATTGACGTATGTTATTTTGGAATGAATATCAATTTTGGAAATCAACGCTTGTTCCAATTATTGTTTACTTCTTGAAAATTGAAAAAAATATACTTCCCAATCATGAGACAGACTCATAGAATATCCGCAGAAATAGAAATGAAAAATAACTAGCCTTTATTTTACAACTCTTGTGAAATTGATCCTAGGCTAGGCTTTGCAACAGTACATACATTCTTGGTGGACTCTCCCACCTCATTCTTAATGTTTGATGTTCAGTGTAATATTTTTTAAGAATAAAATTAGCTGAAGCTCTACTACGCATATGATTGCATCACAAATTTCAACCAGCTTTAAGCAATCTTTATAAATGATTTTAACAACTTGCAATGCAATTACTACTACTTGTTATTTTGTAAATTGAATGTTACATGAGTCATTACTCATATTTGAGAACCGTGCTTTGCATTTCATGTGTTCGTTTATTTGAATATGAAAACCTGGGATGCTGTGTTGTGTTCATACAACGACGACATATTTATAATGGAAATAAATCGAGTGTTTGTTCATTACCAACACTGGTTCTATCAATTTTTAACCGGTTTCCTTGTAGAATAGGCCTTCACGTTTGAAATAAATCTGGCTTCAGTGTGTGTGTGATACGCCATAGTTG
Source organism: Conomelus anceps (assembly GCA_948455865.1). Classification (NCBI taxonomy): domain Eukaryota; kingdom Metazoa; phylum Arthropoda; class Insecta; order Hemiptera; family Delphacidae; genus Conomelus; species Conomelus anceps. Next base: position 42,510,858 of record OX418223.1, on the reverse strand, counting down.
TTTTCTTGTAGGCTGTTCTATCTTTTGGATTGAAATTTATGTTATCATTGAATCCTGACGGTATGAAATATCTACATTTTATATTTATTTATTTTGACCGGGTTTAAGCACCACGTGTTTGCTGTTGCGCGACAATAATCGCGTTAGAAACGCGTAACAATTTGGTCACGCGTTTCAAACACGACAAAAAAAGGGTGACAATTCGATCACGCGACTGAAAACGCGGGTCAGAGATAGTGAAATTCAGAGAACAATAAAAAACGTAAATTTTCTCATAGATGAAATTTCAAAATGATATTTACTCAGGTGAATACGATTATATGAAAGCAATTACGAAATGATGATTATGATTGAAATCCTAAATTTCAACTTTAGTTGAGACGGTCTTGAGACAGACTAGATCATTTTCCTTTGACATTTACCTTGCCTCTTCCATGCAAAAAAAATTATCCCCTCCTCTAGGACTGTCCCATATCTCAAAGCCTCCTCTTACAATTGGACGAAATTTGTGACTCTTCTGCTCAAAAAGGGGCTCCGGGAATCCTCCCCTGGGAAAATTGGAAAATAAACTCTCCAAAGCCACATTTTGAGCGTTTCTGACATTAGTCCACTTATTTCAACCTACTTCATGAGTCAACGTGAATTCTACCTAGTGCCTGAATCATCGCCCTGGCCTTAGCCTCAACTGTAAAGAAAACACCTTATTCAATTAAATATTCAGAGTGGCGAATATAGATTCAATTTTTTGAGGGGTGAGTTCATGACGAATAGTAACAAGTTTGGCATTTCTTGTTTTAGTATAGACAAGCAGATAATTTGACAAGTTCAAAGATTAAAAGACTCCACATTCTTGGAATATTATATTTTTTAAAGGAATTAAACAAATCGAGCAAATTTAATATTTGACAACACAAATTTGTGTGGGTAAAAGTTTATTTAAAAAAAAATTATATTCATTTCTGTGGGGGGGGGATGAAATTTATATTCTTTTTTGTAGATTACGTCTTGGAGACTCCAGTTAAGGAGTATAAGACAAGTCAGATTAACAACAAAAAAAAACGAATCTTATACACTAGTTACCATAATTACTATATCAATTAGTTGAGGTGAGGCTTAATGTTGATATGAAAGGAACTCTTGTACACTATAAAAAGCTTTATCAACTAAATATTTTTTCAATTGCTTTTTAATATTTCTATATTTTCAAGACTCTTTATAAACTGCGGTAGCTCGTTGTAGAGTTTCCTACTAATATAACTAGGGTTTTGTTTGAATAAGCTACTATTGTGACTCACCAAGTGATAATCTCCTCGGCTTCTTGTATTATAACGTTAAGATTTTCGTTAATATCACTCTTTTTTACATATAAAGTAGCTTCATACAAATATAAGCAGGGTACAGTTAGGGGAAAAAGTCTTTTGAACAACGGCCTACATGAATCATTCCTGTTCAAACAACCAAAAAACACCTATCAAACTCTATATTCATCCAACCAAGAAAACACGTCTAGTTATCAAATACATTCAGTCAACCAAGAAACATTATTAGGATAAATGCAACAAATATTATTGCTTATTCTACGTGTATTTGATTGTTATTACAGGCGCAATTGGTCCATGCAATCGGCTATTCGATCACATAACAACGGTATAAACTTGAACTGAATCTGGTTTAGCGTAGCGTATTTTATTACGGTATTGTCATTCCACGGTAATGGCTTATCAATTTATTGGCTCGGTAGTGGATTCCCTGCAGGGATGAAGACGAAGACGGCTGCATGGTCTGAGGACAATCTCACCAACATGTTACTTCATAACCTGAAACATGCTTTGACCATTGACATTGTATATTTATGTTGCAGCCTCGAAGGCTTTTATTTGTATATACACACGCCCGGGACTTTCACGAGATCTGGAATCAGTTATATGGGCAACTATTTTAAGTAGGTTGTTGGTTTGTTTCGTCTACTCGCAATCCGAGGTTTTTTATTCAAACGAACGAATAAACATCTATTTTACATTTAAATTGCGCTTTCTGAACTAGTAGAAGACCCAGGCTGAAGTCCTTCACCTTCCTCACTTTCCAAGAGATTATTATGGGTTTGAACTCTTCATGTCTTCATCATCCTCTCCATTCAAGTGCAACGTCTCTATAAATTTTGCACTCAATTTCAATTCAATTTGTATGTAAGATGGAATAAAGTTGTAGATTGGGAACACATCTCCTTATTATGGATACAGTATTAGAAAATTTATTCCAATCTATTATCATCAGCCTTTAACTAATTTTAATAGGTTATATAAATGTGTTCAATTACTAACAAACAAGTAGGCCTACAAGAAAAAATCATGAAATAACTAGTCCTATGCAGGTAGTCAATGAATAAACCACATTTTAGTATTCGATTCTATATATTATAGGCTGATTAATTACCGTACTAATCTAAATTTTTTATTAAATTTTTAATGTTATTACAATATTTTCATATTATAAGAAAATCCAATCCTTGTATTTGTCTCCACGACCGGTTACGACGCTCAAAGCGTCATCATCGGGTGAGAATCTTCAGTCTGATTTGACTGTCGTCATATTAAACCATATGTTTATACACACACACACACACACGGAAAAACAACACAGAATTATTAACATTTTTAAACTAAACAAGAATCCCCGGTAACAACTCGCAACTCTATGTTTATACTATGTAACTAATACATATTTTCTTTTCTTTACATGTTTTTCGTGGCTCAACTTGAGCATTCTAAAAAGGTCTGTTCACACATTTTTATCAGATTTATAAAAAATTGTCGTTTTATTCTGGAGATGATTGGGAATAAAAATGAACATTTTTGTGTTTTCATTGAGCTTATAGCATCCACTCACTTGGTTAATCCTACAAACTTTGATAGAGTATAGAGTAATATTACTGGTTTTAATTCATTAGCTCTAAAACTTAATGATTTGTTTCCAACAAGGATCACAATAATTGAAAATCGTTTTAATATTATTTTCCAGGTAATATGAAGTCCTCAATTATTCAATTAGTACTCGCATAGAATTTGAGGTTGAATTCCGCTGGAATATTGGTAAGAGTAGCAATTATGGAATGAATAATTCAATTTATTTCCACATAGTTTGAAAAAAGAACAAAATTATATCATTACAATATTACATAACTAATAGCATTACAAATTGAAAACAAATTTTAAAATAAATATTAAATACAATTTTAAACATTCTTCTGTGGAATAAGCTACATCTGAGGGCTTTCCTGAATTGATTCTTCACACAATTTGATTGAATTTATAAGTAACTTACAAAAAAAGAATTGTAATAAGGAAAAACCAGTTATTACCTAGTATGATTATAATCAAGTTTAAAAAGTATTATAATTTAATGGTAGTGGTGTATAAAAATCGAAGTTCTAGTAATCATAGATCATAGGATATTTAACAACAGCATGCGTTTGCGATTTTGATAACCAGATACAGGTTTTTTATTTATTTCTGAAAACGGGCATCCAGCAAACTATTGTAGAATGTTGTAAACGCTTGAAGCTTGCTTTTTTTAGATAAAAAATCTCCTCGTGAAACACCAAAACCAGTGCTATGGCCTCTAGTTCAGTTGCCCCATTGTTTTGATAGGCGCGATCCGTTGATAGGATCTCCTAGGAAAAAGAAGACTGTTTACGGTTGTTATAAATTTGGAACGCAACAATTTGTAGTAGCCGAAGTAGCCTATACTTACAACCTTAAACATATATCTATATATGGAATATAGGATTTTCTTGATTTTACTCACAGCGGGTGGTACCGGTATAAATACCACTGAGTATAGAATAGCTTTTTTCTACACATCTATATAAATGAAGCTCCTGCCTGCTATCATGTGCAGTACCGGTAGGTAAGATGTAACTCATATGTTCAATCAGCTTTTAATACCTTTTCGGCAGGAAAGCTTCAAATGTATGTCTTCCGATAGTAGATAGGTATGTTACTCTCGATTAGATTATGGTCGTTTCATTGGTGATTTCCTCTTGAAAATTATTTAACCTCAACTGAAAGCTAAGTATGTGATAGTTCGTCTAAAGTGGTATGTAAGTAAGTGTACGATGGTTTCTAGTAGTGTAAATGGAGTTTTCCTTATAAATAACATTTTTATATTTTTGTTATTAATAAATTTTTTATGTCATTGAATGTAACAATAATTGTTACAAAAAATCACCCCTCGTTCGTATAGTACGATCTTTGGACTTGAACATAACGTTGAGGGCTCTCAAGTTGCCTACAGTCGATATCGGCTAAGTAAGGGTACTACACATTATCAATTAATCAATAAGCGTCTTTATCTCGAAAACAAAACCAAAAGTTATTAAGCATACAAAAGATTGAACAAAATGGAAGGGAAAAATATATATAATTACTTCTTATTAAACCTGCTAAAACAGGTTACTACACACTATACAGAATAACATTTTAATTTTTGGATTAAAATTTAATATTCCTTGTGTTGACTTCAATCAACATCAATTAACATCAACTTTTCATGTGAAATTCATCCAGGAATTCAATTAACAATAACTCCTTAGGCTTGCTGCATATCAATTCACAAATTACAATTAAAATATTTCAAATTCATCCAGGAATTCAATTAACAATAACTCCTTAGGCTTGCTGCATATCAATTCACAAATTACAATTAAAATATTAGGCCTATACAAGTAAAAACTTCAATAGGATTTTGTGCTAACTACAGATGCAATTGTTAATAAAAGTGGTTTGTAAGTTGTTGTCCAACAAGCCCCATAATTCAAGATTCATTTATTTTGAATTTGCTGACCAGCATACCGAAAGAATTGTATTTTTGGTTTGAAAAAAATAGAATAATTTCAAATGAATTTTCTACAATCTGTACTTTTGAAGGTTTGTTGTTTTATTGGCTACAAATTTTGTCCTTTGGTTTTTCTCGCTGAAACGAACGGTGAAAGAGTTATTTTGAAGAAACCGAACCAATGCTCTCTAAAAGCTGAATCTACATTTTTGCTACATTTTTCGTATTCGACTTAGTTTTATCATGTGATTTTGTGCAACTCCCAAACTTGATATATCTCTAGAACTGAGAAAGATGAGAATTTGAAATTATTGATTTTTGGAATCAATATTCTCCGGATTTTCATTTACATGGAATGAAATCTACTGCACCAATTGAGTTTTATAATGCTGTTACAAATAATAATATTAATAATGCTGCAACAAAGATCTTATAAATTATTTGAACCGTTTTCTAGATTGGACATCTCATCACCTATTGCAATATGGTCTTCTCTGACTTGTCTAGGTTTAGACTGAAATGAAATTTGTTTGACCGTGTTCAAATCAAGTTATATTTTATTAACTTTTTATTGTAAATTCGACGACTTTCAGTCAATTTTAATTGTGGGCAAACTTTTGGGCAAACGTTTTCGAGTCATGGAGGCGTTAAATTTACCAAAAAAAGTTAATATTAACAACGTAGATCGTTATGGAACAAGAAATCGAAGAATTTTTTTTTGATTTCCATCCCTACATTCTCAACTAACATCTCGATTCCTGAGCCCTGCTTTTCTGCTATTGAAACGTCAACCCACTCGTCCTTGTCGATTCATTTTTTTCTGAATAGCTGTTCACTTTTTTAATGTCTTTCTTTCATACGAGCAGCCGTTTTATGATTGGACACGGTCTCAAGTCCAAAGTTAGTGTGGATCGCTTACATTTATCAACGGCATATTCAACTGACCCCAGCCTACCAGCTATACCAATACCAATAACAAGTCTGATACAGAGTACTGTCAGGGATTTTAGAATGTGCAGCTCCTCTATACCTATGTATTTATTTTTGTAATGTCTATACAGGCCTGAATATTGGTAAAGAACTGGGGGTCCTTCGAATCAGTAATATATTTTGCCCTTTCAACATTTTTGGCATTTTTACTACCAGCCAGGCATAAAAGTAATGGGTTTCTTGTTGAAAGCAGTCAGACATTCAATTCTTACCACCTCCACTCAAGAATGTTGTCTTCTTTTAAAATCTACTCCCCCGAGTTCCGTGCTTTTGTGATACTGTTTATTTCGGAATGACTAGAACAAAAGTATCCTTTCATTAATTTTGTACAAAGTGCCCTTTCATTTATCAAATTTCAAAACAATTGTGTTGTGATGTTCCATTCTCATTGTCTTTATCTTTTCCTTTCCTTATTCAATTTCCTTTCCTTAATGATTCTTCATTTCCTTCTATACTATTTATCCCACTTGTATTCTATTTTATCCTTGTTTGATTCTTTTCAAATGACAAATAAGATTTTCATGAAACCGTGAGCGCTAATACAAACGTTTTAGTTTATAAACTAAACTTGTGTTATAACGTTTAATGTGATAAACGCAGTATATTGTGACAGATTATTATTCAAGCTTCTTTAACCGTTTATATAGTTACTTGTAAGTGTTTCAACTGTTATGTATTAGACGTTTCTTCTTGAATTATTGAACAGTTATTATTTAATATTTTATCGGCCTTTTAACAGTTAGTGATTGATTTTGGAACAGTAATATTGCAAATTCATTATTAGCTGAACATTAACGATTTATCTGTTTCTGATTGATTTCTTTTAAGTGAAGAAGAAACGTCTAAAACGTAACAGTTGAAACACTTATGAATCACTTACGAGTCACTGTATAAACGGTTAAAGAAGCCTGAATAATAATCTGTCAAAATATACTGCTTTCATCACATTAACACGTTAAACGTTTGTATAACACAGTTTGTAGTTTGTATTAGCCTCACTGGTATTACGGTTTGTAAGAGTGGAAACGGGAACTGTCACTCTGCCACTTTTTCACATTAACATTCGAATCACAACTGAACTGAACTGATATTACAAGAGCTTCTGCTTTATACACATTTTTGATATTCCAGTAAACAGTAGAACGTTCTACATTTTCCAAGATTATTCTATAAAATTCTTAAGTAAACAAATAAGAACATTCTAGATGTCTCTAGATGAACCGCAAGGCGAGGGGAGAACAGGGGGAGCAAACAAAACTTGCCAATTATTGCTTCCTGAAGTTAGTATTGACACAGGTAGATAACGCAGAAAATTACTTTCTTCTTTACATTCCATAACATTACGTATAATTACAGTAATTACACATACATCAGCTCAATTAGGATAGAAAAACATTTCTATCCAAACGGGACATTTATCTTCTACCTATAAATTTAAACATAAATAACTATAAGATATTTCAAAAGCATTTATATTCCTATATACTTACTTACTTACTTATACCGGCGCTACAGTCCATTGTGGACCTTGGCCTCCTCCGCAACGCGCCTCCAGTCATCCCTTCTTTGGGCCAAATCTTTCCACTGGACTACTCCCATCACACGCAGATCCCTCTCCACTTCCTGCATCCAGCTCCTTCTCGGCCTTCCTCTTCTTCTTGGGTTGTAGAATACATCCCGCATGAGTTTCTTCTGCATTCTACCATGTGGCATTCGCTCAACATGACCCAGCCAGCTTATTCTCCTGGACTTGACAAATCTAATAATGTTCTGCCCTTGAAGTATATCTTCTATTTCCTTATTGAATCGAATCCTCCAATTTCCTTCTTCGTTTATAGGGCCATAGATCCTTCTTATAATTTTCCTTTCCAGAACTCTCAAAGCTTGGGTGTCTACTGCATTTAGAGTCCATGTCTCACAGCCATACGTTATGACAGGTCTGATCAGCGTCATGTACATTTTCATTTTTGTGTTTCTGGAGATAGCTCTGGATCTTATCATTTTCATGTTGGCATAAAAAGCTTTGTTACCAAGCATTATCCTCCTCTTTATTTCCGGAGATATTCTGTTTTCGTGGTTAACTTCTGTCCCAAGATAATTAAATCTGTCAACCTCATCAAAGGAATAATCTCCTATACAAAGCTTGGCCAGATGCCTCTCTTCTCCAGAATCCTTTTTCATTCTCATGTACTTTGTTTTCCCTTCATTCACCTGCAGTCCAACTTGAATTCCTTCTCTTTCTATCACCAGATAAGTTTCTTTCAGTGCACGTTCACTTCTTGCAACTATTACTATGTCATCAGCATATGCATGCACCTGAATAGTTCTATGTATTATGCTTCCTCCAATATTTACCTTATCCAGTGCTTTTTGCAGAACTAAGTTGAACAGCAATGCTGACAGTGCATTACCCTGTCTAACTCCACAGTCCACACTAAACTCTCTACTCATTTTCCCATTCATCAATACCACACCCACGCTATGTGATAGGGTAACCTGCACCAGCTTTATCAATTTCAATGGCATACCAGATTCTTCCATTGTATCCAACACTTTTATTTTATTAATGCTGTTAAATGCTCTCTTGAAATCTATGAACAGCATGTGGAGGTCAATTCCATACTCATAGCATCTTTCCATTGTCTGTCGCAGAGCAAATATCTGATCAGTGGTTCCTCTTCCTGGTCGAAAACCACACTGGTACTCACCAATTATGCACTCTGCATATGTACTGATCCTATTGGTCAACACTGCTGAGAATATTTTATATGCAACATCTAATAGTGTTATTCCCTTATAGTTGTTACACTCTTGCTCATCTCCTTTCTTATAAATAGGACACACCATACCTTTCCCCCATTCCTTAGGCATTTCTTCTCTGTCCCATATTAGGCCAATCAGCTCATGCATCCACTCAGTCAAACATGTTCCACCATGCTTCCACATCTCTGCTATCAGCTGATCTTCTCCTGCTGCCTTTCCATACTTCAGCTTCTTAATAACAAAGCTAATTTCCTCAATTGATGGCTGCACAACTTCAACTTCAGCAGTCTGATACTTGGGCACCCATTCTTCCACCCTACTTGGGTCACCACTCTTGGTAAGTTCTTCAAAATACTCGGCCCATCTTTCCATCACTTCCTCTTCCTCAGCCAGTCTGTTTCCTTCTTTATCCTTACATCCCATATGCCTAGACTGGAATCCCTTATTCATTACTTTCACAGCATGATAGAATTTTTTTGTTTCATTGTATGAGTTGAGCTCTTCAATTTTTTCCAACTTCCTCTTCAGGTACTCTCTTTTTTTATTTCTTATCAGCTTACTAGCTCTTTTCCTGCTCTCCTTATATGCTTCAACCTTCATTCTTGTCTCTCTTTGGATCATTGCCAGTCTATCTTGGTTCTTTTGTAGGATAGCAGCTCTACATTCTTCATCAAACCACTCAATATTTCTTCCTTCTCTTTTTTCTCCAATGACATCATTTGCCACCTGCTCTACAGTCTCCTTCATGGTGCGCCAGATACTTCCCACATCATTATCAGTTCTCTGCATCTGCCTCTTAACAAACTCAATTTGTTCTGCCAACTTTCTTTTGTAATCCTCTCTCTTTCTCTCCTCACCAAAGTTATCCATATTCCACATTTTTCTTTTTCTTTCCACTGTTCTATCTTTTGTAGACAACTTTTCTAAAATAGAGACTCGAACCATATAATGATCAGAGTCACAGTTTGGCCCTCTGAGTACTCTGACATTTTCTACTGATCCAGTGTGTCTTTTGGAAACAAGCACATGATCAATTTGGTTCACCAAGTTTGACCCAGGCATTTTCCATGTTCCTAGGTGTATTTTTTTGTGTCTGAACATTGTGCTAACAATCATCAGGGCTTGTTCCATTGCCAGCTCAGCCAATCTACCTCCATTTTCACTAGTCTCTTCATGCAAAGTGTGTTTCCCAGCCACTTCTTTCAAATAATTTTCTTTCCCTACTTTTGCATTGAAGTCGCCAAGCAGAACCAGCATATCATATTTTGGAGTTTTAGCACACTCACTAGCCAAACATTCATAGAAGTTATCCTTTGTATCATCTGTTGCTTCTTCAGTGGGCGCATATGCAGAGATTATGGTAACGTTCCTAAAACGCCCCTTTATTCTGATCTTACAGAGGCGCTCTGTAATTGGTAAAAAAGCTAAGATACTTTTTCTCACTTTGGCACTTATCATGAAGGCTGTACCATGTCTACCAGTTCGTTCCTCACTGCCACTATACAAGAGACTGTAATCCTTCTTATCTATCCTTCCAGAACCTCTCCATCTTACTTCCTGCAGTGCTGCTACATCAATCTTGTAGTTCTTTATTTCAGTGCTTATTTCGGCCATCTTTCCTGCTTGTAGCATTGTTTGCACATTCCATGATGCTAAATTTAAAAAGTGTTTCCGTTTCCAATCTCTTTTTTGTTTGCCATTATTTTCCGTAATTCCTGTCCCAATCCGAGGCTCGTTGCTTGTTTCCGTTGCTTTCTTTTTTTTACAGGGAGGGGTTGCCGGCCCCTCGCCCAACCCCCAACCTGGAGGACCAGGGTTTTTCTGTTAGGGATTTCCTTCCCTTAGCCGAAGGGTTCCCGTTATGAGGGGCCGGAGACTCCCCTTCACCCATCCCCGTTTGGGGTAGGATTTGCTGGTTTTGTAGACAGCTTGCACTATCAACTAGAGCATTCCCTGGTATTTAATGGTAGCACCTATTCGGCATCAGCACTACCACCAGGACTCAATAACCAGCCATTCACCATCCTCCTTTCTCAACACGGGCTTGGGACCGGCTATGGCGGAGTTTTATATTCCTATATCCGTTGTAGAATTTCATGATACACTTTCTGGATGCGGTCACATTGGAAACATTGTTGGAATGTTTCTAAAGTGTAAAATAAAATAGGAAACTCGAAGTGCGCATTTACACTTAACTGGCGAGTAAAATAGTGTGGAAATAGATTCTCCAGTATACAGTTCTGATAGAAGTGATGTATCACCCGTAAGGGTCTCCCCACCACTAAAAGCCATACGAATTTACTTTACTTTACTTATCACAGTATCAATGTGTGTGATAATTATGACCTAATTATTACATTTTAATTCTCATTCCATAAATAAAACAAAATTTTGTCTAAATGTCCAACTGTTTCGAACAAGTTTGCCTAGAAGCTCAATTGAAATATTGTAAAGGAACGTTTGTTTCATGTACTTGGTGTGAAAAATTCGCACGATACAATTTGCACTCATTATAGGCATAGCCTTGAATTGTAAAATGGCAAATAGCATGCAGGTAAAAGTACAATGATGATAGAGAAGCAGTAATGATAATCATAAGTGGCGCATCTCTCCATATCTTCTCTCACTCATGCACTCTCTTTTTGTTTATCAAGTGCATATCTTAATGCAAATTCATTGCCAATCGTCATCTCATTTCCACTGCTATAAAAACACTTCTTACCATTGACCTTGCATGAAGTATGCATTGCAAAATGTATCTCAATTGAAAATTTTGAGAATTTAATTTCAACATCATTAGACCATTAGTTTTAATTTGTCGCTCAATGCTATGTTATGTTATGTTATGTTTGAAGGGACGGATTCAAAGATCCAGAAGATTCAAAGATCCTCACACGTCAACCGAAGCTTATTTGCTAAGTTCAGTAGAGAATTTGGGGAAATCATGAAAATTCAAGGTGACAATATACACATAAGTTGTTTTTATTTTGTCATCTATTTTTTTACTATTTCTTATTCATGGTTGAATAGGCTTTCGAATTCATAAATCAATGTTTTTATAAGTAAACATGCTTCACATATTCAACATAAAATTTATCCAATTTTTTCAAATTAGTCTGAAATAATTATAGTCTATTTAATAATATTTACTTGTATAGTTTTTGCTCAGACCCCAACTGTTTGTATAACTTTGACTTGAAACTTTACATTAGCCTATTTTGGCATTGATATATATTTGAAATCCTATCATCAGGATAAGTCTAACCCGTAAGGGTCTCCCCACCACGAAAAGCCATACGAATTTACTTTACTAGGATAAGTCTACACTTATTGTTGATAAAAGATAGCATAACGGGAAGTGATAGCCGAGTGCCGTAGCAGGTATCTGTTCAATAAGAGATACGCTACGAAACTCCTGGGCGCTCTTTAGAAGAGTGACCGATTGGATTTTGGCTAGCAAAAAAGACTCTGTTCTCTGCTGCAAAATCACTTCCCGGTGGTTCAGAACCCACCTGAAACTGTAGGTCCAACTCATCAATCACAAATTTCATTACCCACGCACAAGTCTCAGATCTATGTGGGCTTCATCCTACGAAAAAAATAATTGAGAATCTAGGGCAGGAAAAATATCCAGATAATTTAGTTCGCAACTATTGTAAATCATAGGGATCTTTGATTGCAAAAACAGCCTAAATCCAATAATTCCAGGCCTTCATTTTATTGCGTTTCATAGTGTTTTATAGATGAGCTCACGCATTGAGTGCAAAAGCAGCGTTATAACACTGCTGTAACTCACTTGAAACTTACGCCATAAGGTTGATTTTGTGCTCAATGGGTTAGTCATATTACATCATAGAATGTAATAGTGTGAAAGTGAAATTAGAATTGGGTTGCTGGTGCAATTAGCAATGCACAGATAAAACATTATATTTTTAAAATTAAAATTACAGTAATTTTATATTAAATTGTAACAAAAATATATGGTTATAATGAATAATAAGACGAAATTGTCACAACCACATTTATTAAAACTTCGAGAAACTAGTTTCGGTTGTTACACCATTATCAATCTCAATCAAACTGAAGTACAGAGAAGCCTTATATATACTCTGTACTTCAGTTTGATTGAGATTGATAATGGTGTAACAACCGAAACTAGTTTCTCGAAGTTTTAATAAATGTGGTTGTGACAATTTCGTCTTATTATTCATTATGGATACCTTCCACAATATCACCTTCGCCATTACTAAGAAAAATATGGTTATAAATTATACATGTTATTTACTCATGTTATAGACTACCAGTACCAGTATAATTTATTTTCTAACAGTCAATAACATTCTTGGAAACCCCCTTTATTTCTATCGGATTTAATTGAACGGATTGTTAC